>CM055265.1:224693690-225097212 GCA_029237695.1 Conchocele bisecta
TTTTTATGCCGAAAAAATATTTAACAAAAATATCACCTTTTTAACTTAGCCATTTTTTATACATTTTTCTATTCAATTCTATATACAATACTGAGGTTTGTGTACACAATCCTCCGAAAAATGATCTGTCGATCGTTCTGAAATATACACACGTTTTCTACACATATTGAGATGTGCACCTTGGTGTTTTTATGCCGAAAAAATATTTATTAACAAAAATATCACCTTTTTAACTTAGCCATTTTTTCTACATTATTGTATCCAATTCCCTATCATTTCTACTTTACACTCTACTTTTCTATCTCTGCCTCAATTAGTATACATGTTTAGCACAACGAGATGAAGAAATAATGCTATAGACTTTCAAATTCTCATTAATGTTTCTTGCCTAGGTGACAGCTTCACATTTCTGCATCTTCGCTGTCTGGCCCATATTCGACGGGCGTATTTTGTGACTTTCATTGATGGAATGGCGAACAGTGCAGATCCTGAACAGACTGTGCGGAAGCACAATCTGATCTGGATCTACACTGGTCGCAAAACCCAAAAGGCCAGTTTCTACAGTCAGCCACAATTAATGTGTATAGACTGCAATGTTTTATTTCCTACCAACACGCACGAATTCACGTTGCATTTATGTGAACTGTCGTAAGCTGATGTTTGCACTCGTTTATTAAACTTTCCGCCACCTTCAACAATGGAACCAGATTATTGTCGCGGTCTTTCTTTTCTTCGTCGCTGATGTCCGTCCGTACAGACGTGATACAATCGACGTATTCGCTACTTAACTTGCTGACGTCATTTAGTCGGTACGTTATGGCCACATGATCCCTACATTTCTTCTCCTCGTCGTTGATGAGTCGGTCAATGATGCTGTCCATATCCTCTGGCTTATGTTCACACCATTTCCACGTTGCATCACACACCACGACCAACCCAGTGGTCTCATTGACAAGCTCATTGATCCAATAACAGACGCTTGCATCGTTTTGCTTGCTCTTCTTTTGAAACGCATTTGTTTCTGTAATACTGTTTTACTGTCGGTTGCTGTTAATTAGCACCTGCGTTACATGTAGGCACATAGTTGCGGGAGCTTTGGAGAATTACGGCCCACAACTAACATGTACAATATGTGAGCACATCCACTGGGCAGTATGTGTCTAAACTTGCTCTGAAGTCACAATGTTCAGTGTAATATGAGTCCGATTATGCAATCATTCCTGCTTATCACAATTTGACACAAAATTCAATTGTATTCCTGATTTTGTTTTGTCAAATTTCAACATCATTTATGGAAAATATCACTAATTTTCATAACGGCGAAAAATGGAATGTGAAACATGAGGTAATTAATACCTGTAGCCTATTTCACCAACATTGCAAAGTATACTTATCTAAAGTATACTTTAAGGGAGTGATCATTTATTTTTCCCGAAATGCATTATTTCATATAGAACTAACGATTGCATATATTTGATTATTTAAAGTATGCAGAATTATTATACTGAATTTATTACATTATCACAGCCAAACTGACTGTGATAATGTAATAAATTCAGTATAATAAAACATAATAAATTTATCTTTAAATTGAAAATTTCTCCCTCAAAGTGTACTTCGCAAGAAAAGTTTTCTTTGCAATTTTGGTGAAATCGGCTACAGAACTGGGGACATTTTTAGCTCACCTGAGCAAAGCTCATGTGAGCTATTGTTATGGCAAAGTGTCCGTCGTCCGTCGTCCGTCCATGAACATTTTCAATCATCTTCTTCTCCCGAACTGCTGAGCCGATATTGGTTAAACTTCACAGGGATGATATATGGGTGATGCCATTTCAGATTTGTTAAAATGGAGGTCATCGACAATCCAAGATGGCCGCCATGGAAAAGTAGGTCAAATTCTTAAAAAATCTTCTTCTCACGAACCGCCAGGCCGATTTCGACGATACTTGGTATGAATGATCGATAGTTAGCGCTGTTTCAGATTTGTTCATATGGTGGCCCGTGGGTGTCAAAAAATGGGCGTCGCCCGAGGTGTCAAATAGGGGGTAAAGGGGTTTTTTTTTCAAATTTTATTTTTTAACCGAATTATAGTCTATAATATATCAAATCGAAGGTATGACGAGACAATCACTCTGGAACATTTTTTGTCTAAATCATATGATTACGTCATCCAAGATGGCCACCGATAGTTCAAATGGTCATTCTTTTACTAAAGATTTCAAAACGTCTTTTTTCTTGTAAAACTGCTTGGCCGATATTGGCCAAACTTAACTGTAATGGTCTGTGGGTGAAGCCTGTTCATTTTTGTTAAAATGGAGGTCATCACCAAATCCAAGATGTCCGCCGTTGAAAAGTAGGTCAGATTGTCAAAAAATCTTCTTCTCACAAACCTCCAGGCCGATTTCGACGAAACTTGGTGTGAATGATTGATAGTTAACGCTGTTTCAGATTTGTTCATATGGTGGCCCCTGGGTCACAAATGGGCGTGGCCCGAGGGGTCAACTAGGGGTCAAATTATATTTTTGCCCGAATATGGTCATATAATATATCAAATCGAAGATATCGACTAGTCGATCACTCTGGAGCATTTTTTGTCTAAATCAGATGATTTTGTCATCCAAGATGGCCACCGAAAGGTAAAAAAGTTGTTCTTTTACTAAAGATTTCAAACGTATTCTTCTTGTGAACTGCTTGGCCGATATTGGCCAAACTTAACTGTAATGGTCTGTGGGTGAAGCCTGTCCATTTTTGTTAAAATGGAGGTCATCACCAAATCCAAGATGTCCGCGTTTGAAAAGTAGGTCAAATTGTCAAAAAGATCTTCTCACAAACCTCCAGGCTGATTTCGACGAAACTTGGTGTGAATGATTGATATTTAACGCTGTTTCAAATTTGTTCATATGGTGGCACCTGGGTCAAAAATGGGCATGGCCCGAGGGGTCAACTAGGGGTCAAATTATATTTTTGACCGAATATGGTCATATAATATATACAATCCAAGGTATCGACGAGACGATCACTCTGGAGCATGTTTTGCCAATATCAGATGATTACGTCATCCAAGATGGCCACCGACAGGTCAAAAGGTTGTTCTTTTACTAAAGATTTTGAAGGACTTCTTCTTGTGAACTGCTTGGCCGATATTGACCAAACTTAACTGAAATGGTTTGTTGGTGAAGCCTGTTCATTTTTGTCAAAATGGAGGTCATCACCAAATCCAAGATGTTCGCCGTTGAAAAGTAGGTAAAATTGTCAAAAAATCTTCCTCTCACAAACCGCCAGGCCGATTTCGACGAAACAAACTTTGTATGAATGATCGATAGTTAATGCTGATTCAGATTTGTTCATATGGTGGCCTCTGGGTCAAAAATGGTCATGGCCCGAGGGGTCAAATAGGGGTCAATTTTTATTTTTGACCGAATATGGTCATTTTATATATCAAATCGAAGGTATAGCAGTAAATCACATGCACATCGCAATATATGTTAGATCAGAAGGTACCAACAAATTCTGTGGAACATTTGAAGTTGTAAGTGAAGAGTCTTTGTGAAATCAAGATGACCACTATGGAGGCTTTTAGGTGAGCGATACAGGCCCATTTGGGCCTCTTGTTGTATCTATATTTGGCGAATTAAAGTTGCATGATTAAGTAAACACTGTCCCTTGGATAGGCACACTGTGTCTTGTGTTCTATAGTTTTATTTTTGTAAATACAAGTACATGGTTCATGTACAAATAAGAATTATTTATGCTTGTACATATCTAGGTGTTCTATTGTGTTTGTGTTGTCTGCAACATGACAATTGGATTATGTTATACTATTTTATGAACTATTAAAATCTGTTTGAAGTAAATGTTGGCATTGTTACTAAATTACCAAACAAAATCCAGTTCCTCTGGGTGTAGACTGATGCAACATGCAGGTATAATTCCAGCACAAAAATATATTTACACAATTCCCTAACATTTGATTTGATTTGCCCGTAGCAAGTCTCTGTCCAAAATTTATATCCCAGTAAACTCCCACGCCGAACTACTTTCCATAACCATGAGGCGCAGTTGAAATAATTCTTAAGAAAAACGGAAAATAATCACATTTTCTTGATGAATTTATTTCAAATGCTGGAATTATAAGGAATGAATGGCCTTTTTGTGGAATTTATCGGGGATATAAGGCCTTCGTCCAGTATTTCCGCGACTTTTCCAAGTTTATACCCCGATAAATTCCACAAAAGGGCCATTCATTCCTATAATATAAATCATACACATGTGCAATTGTGTTTGATGATGCTTGCACGGGTTGAAGGAACAGACGAGGTCTATCAATGCATTAATTGTACATGTACCTACATGTATCTACGGAAGCCCATTAGGGCCACTTCACTTTTTTTATACTTTCTTGAATTTTCGAGATCTTTTATTGAATTTTCAAGATGTTTTCTTGAATTTTCAAGTTCTTTTCTTGAATTTTCAAGATATTTTCTTGAATTTTCAAGATATTTTTTTGAATTTTCAAGATATTTTCTTGAATTTTCAAGATATTTTCTTGAATTTTCAAGATATTTTTTTGAATTTTCAAGATATTTTCTTGAATTTTCAAGAAAAAATCTTGAAAATTCAAGAAAAGAACTTGAAAAATTCAAGATTTCAAGACGTTTTCTTGAATGTTCAAGTTTTCGTCTTGAATGTTCAAGTTCTTGTCTTGAATTTTAAGTTCAATCTTTTCTTGAATTTTCAAGATCTTTTCTTGAAAATCAATTGAAAAGATCTTGAATTCAAGAAAATGAACTTGAAAATTCAAGAAAACATCTTGAATAAATGGAAATAAAAAAAAAGTGAAATGGCCCTAATGGGCTTCCGTATGTATCAGTAAGTGAAAAAGATAATGTAAAGAATGATTTTAAACATTCTTTAATTTGTATGCACCCCAAAATTGTTTGTGTTACATATAGTTGCCACCCTGTCTATCTATTTGACTGTCTGTCCATCTGTTCGTCTGTCTGGCCGTTTTGAGATTGCATTGAAGTGTTTGAGTACCTACTATCTATGTTACCTTAAGTAGGATTGGATCGAAATGTCACACTTATTTTTAACATTCATTTCATTCTATAGCCCACCCATGTTACCTTTGTGCTCAAGGTCAAGCAAAATGGCGTGTTTTTTTGCGTTCTTGTTTATGAGGGGTACATCTATCAGTAGTACTGATTTTTGTTTCATTTCCTGATACTTATATGCATTACCTTGTATATACATTGGTCCATTACTTCCACCTGGGGAATGTTGTTGAAGATTTACTGACTTTTTGGATGACTTATTATGAGTCACGCCATGTGATTTTGTACCTAAGAATATGTGCGATATCGCATGGAAAATATTTACAAAATTTACAATCTATTCCACATTTGGTATAAAATTGTTATCATCTCACGATGTCATTTACAGAAAATGTCAGTCACAGCCACATATTATATTACACAGGCATGCTGAAATGTACATTGATTGTAAATTCACTTACGAAGTTTCGTGGGTTGGTCGGGCGAACATGACGGCGTAAATTAACGGTAGGGATTCCTCCTTAGAGAGGAATCACGATGTGCCTGGTTTGGCCCCCAGGTAAGTTTTTATCTTTGGCTCTTTTATTACCTGGGAGTTGAACTGGGTTATTGCCAATTATAAAAGTAGTAAGATTATTACTGATCCTACTACTTTTGAGAGGGGGCCAAGTGATTCTGGTGTGGCGAGGACCTGACATCAGATCAGGATTATTTCGATTTCAGGGCTGAATATATAGTTTTTTGTCTCGCTCGCGAAGCGGAAAGCGAGACATAGGTTTTGCTTTTCCGGAGTCGGCGTCGTCGTCGTCGTCGGCGTCGTCGGCGTCGTCGTCGGCGTCGTCGGCGTCGTCGGCGTCATCATTCAATGTTAAGTTTTCGTGTTACGGTCATTACTTCAACACCTTATCAGCTACAGTCATCAAACTTTATACATACCTTTACTATGATATGTAGATGAACATAGGACTATTAAAAAAAATCCGGGCTCCACGGTCAAGGTCAAACTCTATTTCCTTCTATGCTACAAACTGAACATTAATGCATGAAGAAGACCCGTTTTCTCGTGCGCTCTGTACACCTTACATGTAGAGAGAACAATAGCCTTCTCCAGTTGAACACTTCTGCATGTGCAAGCATGTGCAAATTTCCAGCTTGATCACTAAATGTCCAGCGAAATTATTACAGGTAATTTATACAGGTAAATTATTGTACCTGGTTATCACATTTCCGTAAACTGTGTTGACAATATTGTGGCAATATGTGGACCTGATGATATGTAGATAAATATAGGACTATTATAAAAATTCTGGGCTCCAGTAGCGAGCATTACTTTTTTTGTTAATTTTTAAAAAAAAAATTTTTAAACTTTTTTTCCATTTTTAGCCAGGTTTTTTTGGGAAAAAAATAATTTTAAACTTTTTTTTTTAAAACTTTTTTTCAATTTTTAGCCAGGTTTTTTTGGGGAAAAAATCCACGCTATTGGATTGGCGAAAGCCAGGCGGGCGGGCGGCGTCCACAATCAATGTTAAGTTTTCGTGTTTCAGTCCATTTCTTTGTTACTGTAACACATAGGACCAACAAACTTTCACAGCTTCACAGCCAAGGGGTGCCCACCACATATCACTATCCAACATGTTACCTTTTTGAACTTGACCCATTTTTTCCGCGCAGTCAATGTTAACTTTTCGCGTTTACAATGTTAAGTTTTCGTGTTTAACTCCATTTCTTTGGTACTGTACCACCTAGGACCACCAAACTTTCACAGCTTCATAACCAAGGGGTGCCCACCACATACAACTATCCAACATGTGACCATTTTTGTTACCTTCACCTATTATTTCTACGTAATTGACTTAGCCATTTTCAACGTTGACTTTTTAACGTACGTCTGGTTAAAGTTTTTTGGTTAAAGATTTTCGTTATACTATATCTCTGCAACTGCTTCGCCCATTACCTTGAAACTTTACATGGATATTTATCATCATCCATATTTTCATTCTACCCCCCAACCGTGCGGTGCGGCCTCTGTGCCCAATGTCAAGGTAAAATTACTTTGATTTTTTTGTGTACTATATCTCTGCAACTGCTTCACCCATTACCTTGATACTTCACATGGGTGTTTATCATCATTGTCGCACCCGCTTGCGGAAAGCGCGATATAGTCGGCATTTTGGCATACGTCCGTCCGTCCGTCCGTCCGTTTAAAGTTACCCGTCCGTCCGGTTAAAGTTTTTCCATCTATTATATCTCTTTTTTTAGTGTCCATGCCTCGCCCCAAGGCGAGACATGCAGGCCACGGCCATCTAGTCTACAAAAAGTGGCCTCGTTTCTTGTTTTTTTTTTTTTTTTTTTTTCAAATTATTTTTCCATTTTTGTCTAGTAGCATAAGGTCGTAAGTGCTATATACCGACTATTATCATATACTAAAACAATTATTGACTAGTGAGTCATAGAATATAATCTGATATTCTATGGCTCACTAGTCAATAATTGTATAATATGTTCGGGCCAGTGAAAATTGCTTTCTGGCCCAGGCTCGAGGTCAAGGCGGCGGGACAAGTCGAGACATTTGATTTCGCGGAATTCTTGTTTATTGTAAATATTCAGTTCTGATTTTGGGATCCCCCCGCCCCACCCCCCCCCCCCCCCCATTTGTACATGTACTTGAACATGTACATGTACTTGTACAGGTAATATATGGGATTTAGTACTAAACCCATTGACCCGGCCTTAAATGACCTTAGCTGTTGATAGGCCGTTAAACCCAAAAAATTACATCGATATCAAACCAGCTACTTAATAAACACTTTTAAATGATACCTAGATGAACATATCATGTATTCTCATATCGCCGGAGATTGCTCTAATCTGATGTTATTCAGTGGCGTAAATAGTATTCCATTGATAAAGTGGTGAGTAACATATGTCCTGGTCAGATTGCGCGAATGCTCAGGCTCATATGGGCTATGCTGGTCGCAATCGTCGCAATGTCTCCTTTCTGAGCTGTAGGCATATTTATATATTTACATGCGATGCGATTTTTACCAGAGAAGATGTGCAACATTTCCTGAAAAAGTATTTGCAAAAGTTATGATAGTTTCTGTATATGATGTTGAATGTGGACGTCAAAGCAAATGCGTAATATAATTGCATATTTGCTCTGAATATTTCATCAACTTTCGACGTTGTTTATGGAAAATATCACAATTAATGTAAATATTTTTCATGATCGCACATCTTCTTAGGTCCATGTACAAAATCACATGGCTGGTTTCACATGTACTTCGCCTTGTCTCTGTATTGACCTCCTGCACTAGGAGCACTAATTTTCTGGACGAATCTTCGTGGTCCAAGGGGTATACAGTTAAACCTCGCTAAACCGGACACCCTGGGAGGTCTCCAGGGTGTCTGGTTTAGCGAGGTTTCGCTGTACATCAAGTATTTGATTATTCCGAGCATCATAGATGTGTGCTATGCGATCACGAGCAGGTATTATCACCCGAGATAATTGGCCAGGAAACCTATCAAAAGTATGATCATATGTTTCTTGTTGTTTGGTTTGCAGAGGTTCCAGCGTATTTTCCTTAATACTAGGCCATGATTAAGACAGCATAAATATGTTAGACACAAATATTTACTCCATATTTAGACATATGCGGTTTTGATATTCAAACAAGTTGATCACACTATGACATCGGGTCATTAAACAGCACAAATGTACAGTGGAACCTCTCTAGCCCGGACACCCTGGCTGTCCAGTTTAGATATGTTCCACTTTAAAACCGGAAGATGATTACCCCAAGACAAGTGGGTGGTTGGTCGTGAGAACGAGACGTAAATTAAGGTAGGGGTTCCTCCTTATAGGAATCACGATTTGCCTGGTTTGGCCCTCCGGTACGTTTTTATCTTTGGCTTTTTTGTTACCTGGAAGTTGAATTGGTTTATTGCCCATTATAAAAGTAGTAAGATTATTCATGATCCTACTGCTTTTGGGAGGGGGCCAAGTGATTCTGGTATGGCGAGGACCTGGCATCAGCTCAGGATTATTCTGATTTCAGGGCTGAATATATAGTTTTTAGCGCCCCTTCCGAAGGAAGAAGTGCTTATGGCATACCCTCGGCGTCGTAGGCGTCCGTCCGTCCGTCCGTCTGTATATCCCCCACAACTCGTTGGGCATGTGTACAAATATTAAGAATTTTCGATGAAATAAATTGAAGTTGTAAAATATTTTTCTGATGTTAAGCTTTGTAAATAGACTAAGTATTTGACCTTGACCTTGGGATCAGCTGGGGTTGGACGGTCGTGGATTTGACACAGCATGGTAGTAGACCCTTACAGGAATGCATGTGTGAAATATATATGAAATATTTTACATGAAGGAAATAGAAGTTATAACATTTATCTGATGTTAAGTTCATTGACAGACGGACGAACGCGCGCACTGACGTGTGCGCGCGCGCACGGACGCACGGACAACCCGACTCCAGCATACCCCCACAACTCGTGGGTGGGGGTATAATGATACAAAGAGTCTGTCTTAACATTACGTTGTCATTTTCCGATGCTATCGATCGCGCTTCAACATTCGTATAACGGTTTTTGACTAATTTTCATGAATTCTTTGGAAAAATAAGTAATATCACTCATTCCATAATTATTGTGACGTCATACACTAAAAGTGGTGACGTCATTAGTCAGAATATATAATGAGTAAAATGCTACAATGCATTACTTTGTAAAATATTTTGAAAGTTTATCTTAATTAGACCACTAGTTATTTCTATTTAAAGTGGTGACATATATTTTGAACCACCCTGTATGCATAACTTACATTAAAACATTTTCTTCTGACTATGTCGGCCATCTTAGTGTGTACAAGCCATCATCCAGTTTTACCTCTTATTGTATTTGACATATAGTCCGGCCGTCAGAATGAGATTTTGGGCTTAACCTTCTTTTGAATAGTTTTTTTTGTTGGCGATTTTACATGTCCAGATCATCCACATTTAGAATCCGAGTGATGCCACACTGGCATCCTTGAGCAATTTGAGATATTTTCATAAATCCAAGATGGCCACCAAATATCAATACTAGTTCATGTATTCGCCACTATATGATACATTTATGTATTTAAAACTGCTAGTTATGTGTATTTTTACTACATTTACATTGTAAATAGACCATTTCGTATTTTCAGGAAATCCAAGATGGCCGCCGAATCTCAAAATTTGGCCACATAATTGTTCTCAGATCGCGAACATATTGCCTTTTTTTTTGCATGAGATTGGTGCTCAAATACATATAAACATACAGTATTCTGCTTTTGGACTCCGTCCTTACCATTATACAATCATTGAACAGCTCCAGAAATATGATGGTTACTTGTATTTCTCAATATATACAACTGGTGTAGATTTTCTGAAATTGGCAATAATTGTTAACGTTACAGTTGCGTATAGGCAAAATGTCCTTAGAAAAGAGCATAGCGTTGTTAGACAAAAACAATAATTCGTTCCAGCAAAGAGTACGATGATGGTGTTCACGTGGGTCTTGAGCAACTGCTGGAGAATGATGACGTCTGTACAGTACAGTGTCACCGTAGTTCTGTGTCAACTTATACGTCATCGCACCACAGAAAGCGTAATTGAAAAGCCACAATGACAACATCCATTCATCCCGACAAATATATCTAAGACGATCAGTGAAACGTCCATTCCTCTTTAAGCAGCATTGTGTGTTCTGTGGCAATCAATGACATTTAAAAAGTAAGACCCCAACATCCAAAGCGATAGAGACCGGCTTACCCAGTTCAGCAAAGTGACCAATCACTTAGAGATGCAATAATAGCTAAATGTGACGAGTGCGTGCCCCGAGATGAATGGGCGTTACAAATGCGTCTTCGTGTGGATGGTGCTATCAGTGACCTCTATACCGCTGATTCACGCTACTACAAGGACTATAAACTGAATTTCATGTCGAGTGCTGTTAGGCAAACACAAAAGAGGCCGGTCCAATTGACCCGACGTTTGAATCTCTAGTTGAAGTTATCAAGTCTGATTTGAGTCACGTTTGAAACTCAGTAGAGCAGTTTGAAGCATACACAGACAGTGGTGGTCGTATTCTGTCTAAACGCCTCTTGTTGTCCCAATTGTCTGCTCGTTTCGGTGATTGCATATTAACTCCGGCATTTCCAGGTGTGGCGAGCATGGTGATGCTCAAGAGTAAGACTGTTACTCTTCTAACCATAATACCCGATGAAGACGATGACATCGACTTGGCTAAAATCAGCAAACGAGTTGTCAAGGAAACAAACGATCTATCCTTGGAAAATAACTACAATGCCCGGATAGACAAACATATAGCGGAAGAGCATGTGAGCATTCCATAACTTGCTCGCAGCCATATCTCCAAAGCTGTGTACCACTATGCCTGCATTACGTATTGGTAATATAGTTACAAGTTTGTTGCGTAATCAGTCGACTAATTTGCAGACTGCTCTCTGAATTATGGTGAGAGATTCCAAGTCACTGAATAAGTTCCAAGTAACATACTCTTATGACGTAATACGGCGCTTCGAAAGGTCAGCTACAGTAGTGCAAAACACAGACTGGCTGGCATTCATGATGCAAATGAAGGCTTGGTACAGGTGGTAGTTGACAACTTCGATGCTGATATTGCCTCTCAAATGGCAAACTGTCTACCCATTCACTTGCTCTTCTAGTAACACAACCGGCGACCGTGCATGAAGATAGGGAAGCTTCAAATGGAAATTTTCGTCGCATATCCTAGTCTGAAATGGCGGATGAAATAGCTCACAATGTCAACATTGAACGATATAAAGGCGGAAAGAAACCAGAAATGCCAGAAGCAGTCGCAAAGAAGACAGCTCTACCACTGAAAGTGATTACACAAGCTGCTGTATCGCGGAAGAGGGCAAATGAGTTGGACCTCACGTTTTTAAAGACGTACATTCTGAGGATAAGTGCCATGAGTTCAAAGGGTACAACACTCGGGTATCATGGGAGAACAATATCACATTGAAACCAGCGACGAAAGCGGCTTACCAGCCACTCATATATATGTCACCTGCGGATCCAGACACAATGATGACAGCCTTGGTAGAGGCACAGAGGATGACGGCACAAACAGGTCAAACGTTCACAGGAAGCTGATACCATTGTTGTTAGGCAATCGATTATGGCTGCCAATGATAACTCTGGCGTATCGGTCTTGTGTGATGACACAGACGTGTTTGTGTTACTACTGTACCACTACTCCGAGCAGAAATTGACATCTCCATTCCTGGTGAAACCTCCAGTGCATGACAGAGCTGTTGTAGACATTCGGGCAACCTTAGCTAAACATAAAGCCATATTACCACGACGTATAGCTGCTCACGCACTATCGGGAATTATTTGGTATCTGCAAAGGCAAGGTATTGAAGACACTACGGGCTGGATACTCACTCTCCCTGTTGGGTGACATAGATGTCGGAATGCCACATGTCATCGAACAAGCAAGTGCATTTATTGTAGCATGCAATGGACAACCGAACTGTGTCACAATGTCTGAAGCACGTCTGAAAGTTTGGGCTCTAAGAATTGGGACTGGAACAGCATCCACACCGCAACTTAGTTATCACCCTCCAACCACTGAAGCGTTATGAAAAGAGGCATTGGGATAGCAGCCTGTCCAGCTTGATCCAGTTCAATGTGGTTGGATGAAAGATGATCAAGCCAAATCACTTTCATCTACTGTTGTAACCAGCAATGTAGATGTTACGCCTGTAGATATATTGCGCTCATCAAGTGCTCGCGTGCAACAGACACCCCGTGCAACACTATGCAATGTCGGTGTAGCAAATCGAAGCTTGCATGCACTATATATTGGGCATGTCGTGCAACCAACTGCTGTAATGTTCTCATTAGTTCGGTGGAGTCGGTTGTCGACATATAAGTTGAATGAAGGAGACATAAGATGGTCGTTCACATCGAACAAACTATTGCCCGTGTAATGAAAGTTGAAATGCTCTTTGAACAACACTCAACTAATATACGACTATATGTAGCCCTGTAAGGTCCTCATGAAGAAATTCTGAACAAAAATTGCAATATATAGAAATAAGACCCCACAAAATGGAACTGTTACAAAACTAAGATACAAGACGATACACCACCAGCATATCAATGAGGGATTGCAATACCCATCTGGTAGGCATCGCCCTGTCGCTGGATTGTAAACATTCCGCTGTGGTCATGGTGGTGGTCTGAAGTAGTTCGCGTATTTCATAGAAATCATGTTGGTATTAATTAATATTTTGATTTTGTATTCTTTGGAGCTTCCGTTGTTTTCTCATTTATGTCTGATGTTGTTCCTGCAAGTCGTTTGGGGATCTGCTAGCTATGGTGTGTGAAAATTAAAATTCGTAAATATGCCATATAAGTACAAATATATGGAATAATATTGAAATTTGGTGGCCATCTTGGATTTATGCAAATGAGTCAATATGTCATTTACACATAAACGTTCCCAAATCATTAGTTGTGCCCAATAACCGATTTACAAAGTTTGAAAATTGGTAAATATGCCATGTAAGTGCAAATATATGGGATAACATTGATTTTGACGGCCATCTTGGATTTATGCAAATATCTCGAATTTCTCAAAGATGCCAGCCTGGCATCACTCGGATTCAAAATGTGGATAGCCTAGACGTATAAAATCACCAGTGAAAAAAACTATGTTATTCAAAACAAGGTTAAGCCCCTGACGGCCGGACTAATATACCACTAATAATATGATAAACACATGAATGCTATTTGGTGCAACATGATGGGGCTACATCAGACAACAACGTGCTATGTCTTGTTTTCGTCAAATCTATATACAAAGTCTGATATCTGTAGGGTTTGTTGACCCAAATATTTGATATGTCAGTAAAGATTGTGTAACAGTAAGAACAATACACATAGTCGGTCTCAGATTCAGGCACATATGGGAAATGGTGTTCACTTTATGTTCGATGTTGGATCTAAATAGATTTTTTCTTGCGCACACGATGGCACCGGCCAATTTGTTTTAAAAAGTGCCCAAAGTTGTCCCGCGGGCCATTTAAAGACCACACCCAATGGGTGTTGTTTTGAGCTAGTGGGGATTTGTACAATTGTTAAATGGAAACCGATTTTACTGATTTTGGTGTCGATATGTAGGTGTTCATTTGTGCTGAGGCCGATAAAACAAAAATCAAAACCAAATATGGCCAATTCAAAATGGCCAAATTAATGCAAATTTGTGTTTATTAATGATAATAGCTGAAATGGGTCATTTAAATTCATTTGAGATGCGTGTATTCCTTGTTTTTGACATAGGAGCTCAATAATAATAAATGTCAAACTTAAAAATGGCTTCCAAAATACTATATAAAATTCAAAATGTTTCCAAATTAATGCAAATTTGCGTTCATTAATGATAATACCTGAAATGGGTCATTTAAATTCATTTGAGATGCGTGTATTCCTTGTTTTTGACATAGGAGCTCAATAATAATAAATGTCAAACTTAAAAATGGCTTCCAAAATACTATACTCAACAAAACTAGAAACGTCCCCGTTTTATAGCCGGTGTAGCTCTGTCTATGTATGTACCACATGTTCAAAGTACATGTATTTTAAACCGTGGCGATGTTCAGAATATGATCGTGTAGAGTTTAGCCGATACACACGGTTTACATAGCGGCCAGTGACCGGAACGTTGATTTCCACTTTTTGCACGTGCACGCTATACTTGTCATCGATAAGGTGATTCAGTTCATGTCGTACCATTCATGTGATAGGGGCTATTCGGAAAATTAAAAAACTTTTTTAATTTTTCACTGTTTTCGATATGCCACGGCTTTCCGAAAACGAGCGAAATCAGGCAATTGGGATGCTTGCGGGTGGATGGCCGCCAGGGCGGTCGCGCCTCGGTTTGGTTGCTGTCGGAAGACGATTGATCGTCTTTGCAGCCCGGTACCAGCAGACTGGGACTGTTCACGACCGGCAGCGACCTGGTAGGCCTCGTGAACGACGGCTAGAGCCGATCGTTACATTACGTTGACGCACTTACGTCAACGTCGATTGGCAGCCACAGTCACTGCTAGGCGATACGGTGTCTCAGGACAGACCATTCGCAGCCGGTTACGTCGTAACGCCCAACCAATCCGGGCACGCCGCCCGTACACTGGTCAGATAATGGACCCAACGTCACCGTGCTGCCAGACTGTTATGGGCGCGACGTCATCTGAACTGGAGAAGGGCTGACTGGAACCGAGTTTTGTTCACCGAGATGAATCTCGGTTCACAGTTAGTCATGCTGACGGAAGATTACGGGTATATCAGGCGTAAAAATGAAAGATTCACCGATTGTTGCATTATTGAGAAGAACAGGTTTGGGGGAGGGAGCGTAATGGTCTGGGGTGGGATCATGGGAAACCGGAAGACAGATTTGGTTGTTGTACAGGGCAACATCAATGCACAACGTTTATGTTACAGATGTGCTAAATGCACATGCCTTACCATTTATCCGTCAGCATGGTCCTGGTGTGACATTGATGCACGACAATGCCCGCCCTCACGTAGCCAGGGTCACCACTCAATACTTACAGCAAAACAACGTCGACGTCATGCCATGGCCCGCGGTCTCCCCGGATCTCAATCCCATTGAGCACATATGGGATGAGCTGGGCCGCAAAGCACGAGCTAACCATCAGATTGACAATGTTCGCGATCTTACACGGGCGTTACAACGGGAATGGAGGAATTTGCCCAACGCACTAGTATTGCGTTACGTCACGTCGATGCGGCGTAGGATCATTGCATGCATTCATGCAAATGGTGGCCACACTCGGTACTAACGAGATTTACTGAATTTGCCACATTACTTATTGAAATTCCATCTCTAAACATTAAGTAACACATTTCTGAGTTTTTGTGATTTTTGATTTTGACCCCTACCGCCCTTGGCCGGTTATCTCTCGAATATTTAACAAGATATCCAAATGCAATTTATTGGCTTTGATACAGAAATGAATGAACTTGTTTTTCCATTTTGATTTTTAAAAGTAACCCTTTTGGTTTTTGATGAATCTTTCCTTAAACATGGAGGGACATTTCTAGTTTTGCTCAGTATATATAAAATTCAAAATGTTTCCAAATTAATGCAAATTTGCGTTTTTTAATGATAATACCTGAAATGGGTCGTTTAAATTCATTTGAGATGCGTGTATTCCTTGTTCTTGACATAGGAGCTCAATAATAATAAATACCAAACTTAAAAATAGCTTCCATAATACTATATAAAAATCAAAATGGCCGCCAAAATAATATGATTCTGCACGGATGATAGAAACTTGCTTATTATATACATTTTGGAAATTACTATCTGCGCCTATTGGGTGAAATATAATCACAAGATGTTTAAACAGGGACTCTAGCACTAATGTATGAATTATTGCCTGCTCCTGTGCCCAACTGGTGTAATATACTAGTGGTCACGAGACGGGTACACAGGTACTCTAACACTAATGTGTGAATTACTGCCTGCTCCTTTGCCCAACTGGTGTAATATACTAATGGTCACGAGACGGGTACACAGGGACTCAAACACTAATGTGTGAATTACTGCCTGCTCCTGTACCTATTGGGTGTATTATATTCGAGAACACGTGTAGGCTATGTCTTGTACAATGGGATGCGTTGAGAGTGTAACAGCGAAATATCTATCAATGTAAACCTATTCATCTTTCATCGTCAGAGATGTCCTCGCTTTCTGGAGCTACACAATCCTCATCAGAGTCTGTAGCATCAACATCAAACTGAAAACCGTCTAGAATGTCTGGAATGTCTTCTGGGGTGACAGTCGCTGATGTTTCAGTCAGTGGTAGCCGTGGATGCTCCACAGACGGCATGATATCCAATTCGTCATTGTGAGGTAATGCGTTCAATTCGTACCAAATCGGCACAGGGATGCCATTCTCAAGTTCCCAGCCATATGCCAGTACATCCAGTTGGTGGTATGTACTGTTCACACAATTTACCATCCCGTTTGCAACGAGGTTGGCACGCTGGATTGCATATTTCAGAGATAGTCGATCTGGTGGTAGCCTCTTTAGTGGCGTGAATGTACGCTTACTTCCCTTCCCGGAAAAGAGCATAGCATATCGACTATCTCCGGGTGTCTTCTCTTTCTTCGGTCGGTTGTAGATAACATGGAGGACAAAGTCTGTGACCTCGTTGACATCGGCCTCAGTAGTCTCCAAGCTTGACAACAGTGACAATGTATGTGGATTCTGTTGCATTTTCCTGAAGCATCGGTATTTGGACCGACCGTGGAAAGACTGTGTAAAGTCACATCCAGTCAACACATGGAATTCCGGAAGACGTTTACATATATCATCTTCCAGATGTTCTGCTAAAGCTTTGACATTTTGATATGTTATACGACATTTTGATGACGCAATCCCCTGTCTGAAGTATAAACTGCTATCAAATTTTCCAGAAACAAACAATAGCAGTATGTACACATCAGTGTCATCAGCTACAACACATACACCCGCATGTCTGGTGGAAGCATAGACTGCGTGATGTGCCAGTCTGGGATCAGCTTCCTTGTGAACACAGTTCAGGTACGTCAACTGCAGGCTGAGAACCATCTGCCGCCACGTACATGCAATGATTGCCTTTCGTGACATACACGTCCTTTCCGATCATGGATTCGCCTGACAAAATGAAATCCACTAGAAGATGTGTAAGCTGCATTTTATTGCTGTCATTCGTAAGGAAGTCGTTCCAATCTTGCACCTTTGGTAACCTTTGCCCAATATCTGCTATGTGTCTCTGTCTTCCCCTGTCAGGTCGACCTGTGCAAGTACACGTTTACATTGGCTGGACGATAATCATCAAATACAAGGTGAATGGTTGAGCCTGGCAAAGTTCTGAGATACACCACAACCCTGTTTGCCCATGATCTGAATGTGTTAGGTACAGGCCCAGTTATTGGAATTAGACGCACGACTCTCATTGCATCTACTATACTACAATCAATTTCTGTCGGTACAGTAGCAGTTTGTGGTTCTGGGGAAATGTTCTGTAGATTGTTTCTGAACAATAATTTCGCTGATATTCTACTCAGACCTAATTCAGTGCAAATAGCCCATGGTTTGCTTATAATCGGCCAATCCATGATAGGGTGCACATTAAACTTTCGAACATCATAGTCGGCTAGGATTGTTGCAAATGATCTCCCTTCGTCTTCTACTATTGAAATTTTCTTCTTCCGTTCCGCGAGTTTATCAAAGGTAAAAACTGGTTGTCGTTTGATTGGATCATGGCACCATGTGGTCGGTCGAGTTATGCAGGGTGTTTCAACTGTTTCTATAGATTCAGACCTGTTGTGTGTTGTCGCCTGCTGTGGTTCTGTTTGCAGTTGTTCGTCAACCGCTGTTATTTGCAGGATACATTATTGTTTGTTTTATCCCCACGTTATTTTGTGGTCGAGATGCTGTTTGAGGGCTGCTAGGTAGTTGTTGATCCGGACCCATCGCGCACTTGTGCCAGCATTCTCTGCCTTACCGGATAAAGCACCCGTCTCCTTCGAATATCTGTTTATCTTCATCGCTATGATCTGATCCATTGGTATCTTCGTGTGTTTCTCACCACTCAACGAGCCACCCAAACCCCCATCAACGAGATATTGGTATGCACTGGGATTTCGAGTCTTCAGATTTCTCATATCAATACAGAAGCAGCTCATGTTTCGGGCATAATTCTGGCGATTCAACCCAAAGCACCACGACAGGAAGTGATGTATAGACTCTAGAAATCCCTCCCAATTGCCTGTGCGTTGGAAATGGATAATGTTCGGGAGGATATTCACCATCTCTATGAACGAGTCCATCCACGTAGCCATTCCTCCCATCAGTGTAGGTGGCAGCCTCATGTCTGGGTGACTTACCACCTTTTCAAGGTTACCCGGTGTTTGTTCACGGCGAAGGTTATCTATTGCTGATGCCAGAGAGTCATGCCAGAGAGTCATCCATCTGCGTATAAGCCTCATGGCATGTATCCCCAATTGTGTGTTTGGTTCTTCATCCAGAATCACACTTTCAGCTTCGTGTGTGTTACCCATGTCATCTGCATCGCCATCTTCACATTGGACAGTTGGCTCCGTGACAATGTCATCCGATTCATGAATCTCGATGCACTCCATTTGAGTTTCAGCCACATTGGATTGTTTCGTCGACAATATACTTATTTGTCCTTCATCCAGAATCACACATGTAGCTCCATGCGTGTCACTCATCCCATTAGGATCGGAATTTTCACATTGAATAATTGATTGTGTGTCATGAGATTCATCATGCATTTTAATGCCATCATCACTTTGTGATGCGCCGAATGTACCCTCAATATGTTCCGTAGTGTTCCCTTGTATTCCTGATGTAGATGCACTTGGAACAGAACGTTCCATGAAGTCAAGTTTTGATCGCAACAGAGCCTCAAATAACAAATTATAGTAACGCATTCCTTGCTTGACGTTCGATCCGCTTAAACCATATATATACATATATAATTAACAATTTTCACAAATCTGAACATAATTACAATATTTCGGCGGCTATTTTGATTTTTATGTCTATTATGACGGCCATTGTGAATGTTATTGTTTATTATCAGCGAACATATATGTCAGAAATAACAACGATGCACATCTAAAATTAATTGGAATGACCTATTTCAAACATTATAAACAATGTACGCGTACTCAATTTTACACTTTTTTGGCAGCAATTTTGAATTTTAAACCTTATGGTGGCCATATTTGATTTTTATTTTTATTTTATCGGCCTCAGCACACCTGAAAACCTACAAATCGACACCTAAATCATTAAAATCGGTTACCATTTAACAATTATACAAATCCCCACTAGCTCAAAACCACGCCCATTGGGTGTGGTCTTTAAATGGCCCGGGGGACAACTTTTGGCACCTTTTAAAAATAAATCGGCCGGTGCCATCGTGTGCGCAAGAGAAAATCGATTTAGATCCGACATCAAAGTAAAGTGAACACCATTTCCCATATATGCCTTAATATGAGACCGACTAACAGTGTTGTGTATGTATACCTGTATTACCATACATACTGTATCGATTCCAGTTACTTGCGAGCAGTTACCTGAGTGTATTGTCACCAGTGTCTACTTGCCTGTTATGCGAGTAAATAAGGTTGTTACCTGTGGCAGATGTACTTCTAATAATAGACAGTGCATCAGTTGTACATTTTACACATTGAACAAGTGTTCATCGTATATTTTGTAAATAATGGTAGAAAATCTCAGATATCTAGCATTTTGTGTCGTCTGTTAAACTAATATTTATAGGACGCTGTCGTCCTATATATCTGGGACGTATTGCACCAAATTGTATTATATATGCTGCCATATAATTGCCTGTATGTGTGAAACGCTCCAAGTGGTGAAACTGTCCGATAGCATATACAAACTAAAATGGTGGAGATGGCAACTCAATGCTCTGCATAATATACTCTAAGAAGAACAGGGTCAGATATATTGTATGTAGATATTCAGTCACATGTATGATTCTACTACATTTGATACAAAAGGTCATATTCTATATAGTCAGTTCTTAAGCCGGGCCAACGGGTTCGATCCCACATTTAACCTGCTGCATTGGGGACAAAATCCTAAAATCAGGACGGAATATTTACAAAAAAAATAAAATATATTCAGCCCCGAAATTACAATAACCTGACCTGCTGTCAGGTCCCTACCACACCAAATCTGTATAGCGGGAACTTTTATTTTTTTAGAACTGGTGGAATAGTGACATAATTATACACTTAGTTGATTCCTATCAAGAACATTTTGTGTGCCTGCTAAGTGGGCATGTACCTTTATTGCCGGACCAGCATGTTCAACCCGCATTTAACCTGCTGCATTGGGGAGAAAATACCAAAATCAGAGCGTAATATTTACAGTAAAATACATTCAAAATAATATTCAGCCCTGAAATTAGAATAATCTGACCTGCTGCTAGGTCCAAACCATACCAAAGTCATTTGGACTCTTCCCCTAAAAGTAATAGGATTACAAATACTCATATTACTCATATAAGGGGTATAACCTGATTCAACTCTCACATACAATAAAGCCAAATATGTACATGAGGGCCAAACCAGGTCTTTGGCCGGTATTCCGGTAAGGATGATTCCAGATCGTTAAGTTATCCATCGAAAGCGCACACCTGCCACCGGCGATTGCATGGAAATACCATTATAACAGCATGCTGCTTGTTCAGGAATCACAGCATAAAGAACACACATACAAGTACATGAATGCAAACTATGTTGGATATAGACATACTTGGTTATTATACAATTAATGCAGGTTAGACTAAAACTGTTATTATATATACATGTTATCACATGTGAACATGAGCCGGTACTTGCATATGTCGGAGCATGTGACAATGATTTTGGTAAAACTGATGTTTTCATGACATGATCTGTTTCTCATAAAATGGAATATGAAAAACGAAAAAGAACCATACAAAAACTGTAGACTGATTTATTCACACATAAAAAGTAGTTACACTGACTACATAATATACTCAGCCCTGAAGCTAGAGTAACCTTATCTCGTGCCAGGTCCTGAAGGAATCCATTTGTGGCCGTAACTAGAGAAATTGGACTTATGGTATTTATGACCGGAGTAGCTCCTGATCAAGTAGCACACTCCAGTATCCCGATAACAATCTATGTTGCTTGTTACAAGCATGACAGGTGTTTCATTGATGGAAAGTTGAACAGAACAGATCCTGATCAGTCTGTGCGGATACCAATGCTGATCTGGATCTACACTGGTCGTCAAACCCACAAGCCCCATTTCTCCAGTCACAGCCACATATACCAAGAGTGAAGTTTGTTCTCGTTTATGTACATTGTAGTTTGATGATTTACACAAAAATATGATATTTATATTATTCAACTAAATATCCTTTGATAATTCGTGGCAGTCATAGTTATCAACAATTAAGTAATACGTGTACATGTTTTCACAATGTGTCTCATGCCCTGACATACGCATTCATAATTACAAAACGGCATATATAGTCCAGTAGCTACACCAGATCCTATCACTCGCGAGATGTGCTACTAAACATATGTTTTCTGATACAGCACAGCTATCATGATTATAGCTACAGTGGTTATCTTGCCAATGGCACTGCAGCTTTGCCGTGACATTGTAGTCCGACCGTAGGGTAAGTGGAGATGTTTGACTATTATCTAGGAACATATGTCTGTGTGTACTGCCTGAATCGCTATCAACCTATCCTTCCAAATCGAGAGTCAAACTACTGAAATTATCATTCAAGACTCAAGAGTTACCGCAGTTCAGTGACTTTAACACACGTCGGTCTATATAATAGCACTATTGTTAGTAATTGAATTTAGGAACAGGAGTGGCAAAAGTCACAATACGCCTGTCGAGGCATAGCCAGTAAACAAGGTGAGAAAACGCATTGAAAAACTAGGAACATAAGTAGGGTCTTTCTCTTGCCATGATAAATAAGTATGCCAAGTTTGGTAACGATCTGTCAAGTAGACCTTGCTATATCACAAAGACAATGATAGAGAATGCTACAATAAACAAAAGTGCCAAAGGTCACATTATACCCACGTCAACGCCAGTAAGCAAGAAAAGATAACTCACTGGAAAGAGATATCAGTCATTGGAGAATCCTGAAACAATAGCGTTCTTCGTCTTGCGGTTGTAATAAACATGCATACCACATTTGGTTATGATCAAGCAAGTAGAAGTTGAGTTATTGCGCCAATGGGAGATATTCATTAGAAAGTGTTTGAAAATCAATAGGGTTCTTTGTCTTGCCGTGATAAACATGTATATCGAATTTGGTTATGATCTGTGAAGTAGAACTGCGCTCCAGTCACAGCCCGAAAGGCATCTGTACAAGGACAATAGATATACGTCCTGTTGTTTTGCATAGTTTCATATATGTAAATACACAAATGTACACGAAATCGGTGGACTTCCATATTACCGGTGACAGACAGCGTTAGGGGTGCTGGACTGCACTATTGGAAAGATAACCACAGCCAGTAGGCATGTAGGACAACAAATAATGTGATTACTGTGGTTGATGGACGACATACACACTCAACACCGAGTCTATCACACCTTGGCCTCTATTCACCACACTCAAGACCGAGGTTATCACACCTTGGCCTCTATTCACCACACTCAGCAGCGAGTCTATCACACCTTGGCCTCCATTCACCACACTCAACACCGAGTCTATCATACCTTGACCTCTATTCACCACACTAAGCACCAAGTCAATCACACCTTGGCCTGTATTCACGACATTCATCACCGGGTCTATCACACCTTGGCCTCTATTCACCACACTCAACACCGGGCCTGTCACACCTTGGCCTCTATACACCACACTCAGCACCGAGTCTATCACAACTTGGCCTGTAGTCACCAAACTCAGCACCGAGTATATCACACCTTGGCCTGTATTCACCTCAATCAGCACCGAGTCTATCACACATTGGCCTCTATTCAACACATTCAGCACGGAGTCTATCACACCTTGGCCTCTATTCACCACACTCAGCACCGAGTCTAGCACAGCTTGGCCTCTATTCACCACACTCAGCACCGAGTCTAGCACAGCTTGGCCTCTATTCACCACACTCATCACCGATTCTAACACACCTTGGCCTCTATTCACCACACTCACCACCGAGTATATCACACATTAGCCTCTATTCACCACACTAATCACCGAGTCCCTCACACCTTGGACTCTATTCACCACACTCAACTCCGAGTCTATCACACCTTGGCCTCTATTCACCACACTCATCACATAGTCCCTCACACATTGACCTCTATTCACCACACTCAGCACAGAGTCTATCACACATTGGCCTCTATTCACCACACTCATCACCGAGTCTATCACACCTTGGCCTCTATTCACGACACTCAACACCGAGTCTATCACACCTTGGCCTCTAGTCACCACACTCAGCACCGAGTCCCTCATACCTTGGCATCTATTCACCACACTCAACACCGAGTCTATCACACCTTGGCCTCTATTCATTACACTCATCACCGAGTCCCTCACACCATGGTCGCTATTCACCACACTCAACACCGAGTCTATCACACCTAGGCCTCTATTCACCATACTCAGCACCGAGTCTATCACACATTGGCCTCAATTCACCACATTCAGGATTGAAATATTGGACAGAAATTCCTGCAAAATGAATAACGTAATAAACCTAAATATTTGTTGCGATAATTTATTCATTTGATTGTGTTTGAACATCCTTTCTCCAGCTACTGTCATTTTAGGCCTGGGTAACAAGCTTGACTGCCTTATTTCACCTGTACTGATCGGAGGGAAATACCAAAATCATAACTCAATATTTACAGAAACAAATATATATATACCTAAAATTAAAATATCCTGATCTGGTGCCAGATCATCACCACACCAGAATCACTTCACCCCACTCCCTAAATGAAATAGGACTAGTAATAATCATACTACTTTTGCGATGGGCATAACCACTCTCAATTATCAAGACAGCCAAAAGTGAACACGAGGCTCACACTCGTGAGTTAAATTTAACCTTCGCAGGCTCGCGACTAGCAAACCACCTGAAATGTATAAAAACCAGTACACCCATACTAACAATAAACATTGTGATACTCTTTCATATGAAATCAGATATTTAATTGTTTCATAGAATAAATTGTGTCCGAATATTTAGGGTTATTACGGTAACAGTGAATAGTTTAGTTTAGTGTTTTAAGCTACTAATTACTTTCTCAAGATCAACAGCGTGTGACCACAGGTGACACAGAGAAATCCCATGACAATATTTAGTATTTAAGCAATGAGAGACGACATAGATTTTCTCTCGTCACCTGTGCGTTTGCTATTGGGCATCCATGAGACACATGTGACTCGTAATAATAGTGCACCTGTGACTGGATAAATATTACGTGTAATGCGGCCAGTGTAGTTTCAGATCAGCAAATGCATCAACACAGTCTGATCAGGATCTACATTGGTCACAAATTCCATAAGCCCCATTTCTCCAGTCACAAACACAAATGTGATTCGAGTACATTCTTGAAATTCACACTGTACACTGTACTAGTAAACAATGGTTGCGGTATAAATGTAGTGTATATTGCGATTTGTTCAACATGTCTTAGCACAGTGATACGTTTTATTGCTTCAGTGAGTGCCTCTCTTATGTGAACGTATACAGTAAAGCAAGGCCTCTGCCATAGTCGGACTGTTTGATTTTTGGAAAGGATTTTGGTACGGGCGTGGGAAGAGTGACACCCATCGGATTATCAATAGCGCTGGCTCCTGACACACACTTATAAGCTCGCTTATACATTTATACTAGTGGGTATTGTCATATCAATATCGTGTGTATATAACACAACATACTATGCTAATAAATGCAGAAACACTCATGGTCGCCGGGTTAAGACGACATGGGTGTTTCTAAAAATAGAAAAATACCCGAATCACAAAATAGAATCGAATGCACAATGGTTAGTTAGGAAATAATCTGGAAACTGAGATTTTCAAAAACATGAACTTTCAGTAAAATCATGTTATTATACTTGTTTATCTTTCTCTTTGTGTAATGATATAATGTCACTGTGACCATATAGTCTCTGCCAATATTGAATGCAAACTATTTACAGGACAGAATATTTACAATACGTCTTACTTAGATTATAAACACTCAAATTTACAAAACACATTTAGCACAAAATAAAATAATGTTTACCTTTGAATGCCCGAGAATAAATGCAATAATATCCTTATACTATATACATGTAATCCAATGTCTCAAGGCCGACTAATAATCAACAACATGTTAGTACTTTAACGACATTAGTCAAAATTGTCACTTCGTCGTAAATTCGCTACCTAAATTCAGAATTATTAATTAAGTCCGCTTTGTACAAATAATATAATACACCTAACATTATTAATTTTACTCTAGCCTAAAGTAACAAGAGCTGTTGGAGAACAGCATAGCTCGACTACGAGGGTTGTCGATGTACACATAGCTTGACAAACAAGGTGGCCGTGGCCTGCATAAAAATCTTAACCAAGGTTGACTAAAAACCTTAACCAAGGGAAATTAAGTAAGTAATTCAAGGTTAAATGTAGGTCAATGTCAGATATCGGTCAGGGGTTATTGATGTACATCACTAGGAGATGAAGTTTTCCAAGTATGGTTGCTGTAGGCCCAGGAGTATTCCATCTACAAGCTTGACTAAAAACCTTAACCAAGGGGAAATAAGTAAGTAATCAAAGGATAAAAGTAGGTCAAGGTCAAATATAGGTCAGGGATTATTGATGTACATCACTAGGAGATGAAGTTGTCCAAGTATGGTTGCTGTAGGCCCAGTAGTATTCCATATACAAGCTTGACTATAAACATTAACCAAGTTTGAGTACAAACCTTAACCAAGGGGAAATGAGGAAGTAATTCAAGGTTAAATGTAGGTGAAGGTAAAATATAGTGAGGGGTTATTGATGTACATCCCTATGAGAATAAGTTATCCAAGTATGGTGTCTGTATGCACAATAGTATTCCATCTACAAGCTTGACTAAAAACCTTAACCATGGTTGACTAAAAACCTTAACCAAGGTGAATTAACTAAGTAATTCAAGGTTAAATGTAGGTCAAGGTCAAATATAGGTCAGGGGTTGTTGATGTACATCACTAAGAGATGAAGTTGTCCAAGTATGGTTGGTGTAGGGCCAAGAGTATTCCATCTACAAGCTTGACTAAAAACCTTAACCAAGGAGAATTAACTAAGTAATTCAAAAGGAAATGTAGGTCAAGGTCAAATAGATATCAGGGGTTATTGATATACATCACTATGAGAAAAGGTTTTCCAAGTATGGTGTCTGTATGCACAATAGTATTCCATGTACAAGCTTGAGTAAAAACCTTAACCAAGGTTGACTAAAAACCTTAACCAAGGGGAATTAACTAAGTAATTCAAGGTTAAATGTAGGTCAAGGTCAAATATAGGTCAGGGGTTGTTGATGTACATCCCTATGAGAAAAGGTTGTCCAAGTATGGTGTCTGTATGCACAATACTATTCCATGTACAAGCTTGACTAAAAACCTTAACCAAGGTTGACTAAAAACCTTAACCAAGGGGAATTAACTAAATAATTCAAGAGGACATGTAGGTCAAGGTGAAATATAGATCAGGGGTTATTGATGTACATCACTAGGAGATGAAGTTGTCCAAGTATGGTGGGTGTAGGGCCAGTAGTATTCTATATACAAGCTTGACTAAAAACCTTAACCAAGGCGTGACGCCGGCGCCGACGCCGACGCCGACGCCGACGCCGACCCCCGACGCCGGGGTGACAACATAAGCTCTAACTATTCTTCGAATAGTCGAGCTAAAAACCTATATATATCCGAAGGCTTCTAAAAGCCTGGAACGTTCTAGTAATATAATAAATATAAAACATTCAATATACTAATCAATTCACGTCTTTCATATTATAGACTTTACCACAATGTCCATGAATATAATTCTATAAAATGGACATTTATCGAGATTTGTAGAACGATTAAATGCAACTAAATATATATATATGATAGTAATTACATCCAATTGTGGCTATGCATAATACAAACATACATGTACACAGATGAAATAATATACATGGATGTTAATGAATATATGGAAAAACTAAATACAAAAATACATACCATATTACATGCACGCACCACTTAGATATGTTCAAGGTATGAGGCCCAATGCGTGAGTACATATACAAATATATTTCAAATGTGTCCATATACTAGATGTATTGAACTTCGTCAATTCATATCCGTTTCTGCCACCAGTATAATACATGTGAGACACGCTATGTGATTGTGTACGTAATAACATGTTAACTGACAAAAACTATTTTCCGTAAATGACATCCTGAGATGACGAAATTTTCATAGCTAATGTGGAATCCTATTCTGCATATGGTATAACAAATTACAGAAAATATCACAATTTCTGTAAATATATTTCATGAAAAATCGCACATGTTCTTAGGTACAAAATAACATAGCATGACTATCTCAAATGTGAGGCGTTCCGTCATCGAGAAGATGTGATTATTTTCAGTTTCTTGAATCACTTCCGCTTTATCCTCAGATTTTCATACTCTGTCATCGATGTATCTATATCGGTGTAAAACAGAGACAGCAATATACAGGACACATTTCAGACATTATTCACGTGTGCATTGTATTTTATTCACGATATTTAGTATAAGCATATTGTATTCATATTAAATGTACATGATATTTACATTCAGCATTTCAAGGAAGTAAAACTCTTATGTGAATCTTTCTCCCGAATAAGTAAATAATCGCAGCAAACAGTCAGCATGGAGGTAGTAAATGGACCGGTCAAGGAATGTCATGCAGTTCTCTGCGAGTATACCGGGTGATAGTAGGCCATTTACGCACCTCATTCCATCGACTTAAGTCACAGCTAGTGACGTCAACTAAATGCACTTATTGTACTAGGGTCTCAACGACATGGGTTAGCTACATATTAGGAATGTGTTTCTCCATAAGAATTCAAACTAAATTCACGAGAGTGTTCCTGAACGCATAATTTACTTGTTTTTATATTATCAACAGATGAATGCATAATAGGAACTGACAGCACGATGACTGGTTAAATACAACTAATTGTGAAATACTCCTGTGTGTTATGACAGGTTGTGCATGATACTGGCAGAGAGGCCGGGGGGTCAAGTGACGCCACATTTAAAGGCACTGTCTCACAGCTGTTCATAGGATGTGATAAAACATGTAATACGTTTACTTTCTATTCGCCTATATTTTGATGGCAACGGGTTCATATAGTGTTAGTCATAATCATGTCCGTCCGATACGTACAGTCGTCCGCCGATTCCACACCCCTAGTTTGGTGTATGTATCATTTGTATATACATGTATATACATTGTATATATATAACCTTTTACATCTGGGTATTCGTTACTTTATCACAGTTCTTGCTAGTAAATGTAATTGAATTTCAAGATGTTATACATATTATATCATGATACTTGTTTAACAATCAATATAGAAGTTTACGTCATTAATATTCACTTGCAATGCATGTACACGTATGAATTTTGAATTTATTTTATCAGTAAATTTTACGCAGAAATCGGTTACATTTTTTACCTAGATCTGTTACATTTTCGATTAAGATCTGTTACACTTTGGACCGGAATCAGTTAGATTTTCGACCTAGATCCGTCACTAATTCGACCAAAATCCGTTTCATTCAAGACGGTTTCGACATGCAATCCGTGTCAGTTTCTAAACTTTAAAACTGTCGGTAATCTCGGATGTGGGTTGAATGACGCTCCTAAAATATATGTACCATGCATAGCAGTACTACACAGTAAGGGAATTTGGAGATATTGATCGACATGCCATTTTATTTGGGAAATATTAACAACATTTTCCATTTTTTATTCATTTTTATATTAAAATGTAAAATATCACAAGCATTCAAATAATTTGCCTGGTTTATAAAGTGAAACTATGTAATCATCGACAAGTTCTGTTCAAATACAACACACGATGCTTCGACAGCGATCCGTTTCGCGTTTTTATATATGAAATTCATTTAGTGTCAGACATCCTGGCCCGTCGGATTGATCTTCAGTGTGCCTGAGTATGGACTGACCAAGCATAGCTACTACGGTACATGAATATATACATAAATGGGCGTACGAGACGCCTCTGATAGTGTACGTGTCATAGCACGACAGAGTGACTTACGTTTCAGCAGAAGCGTACTGACGTTCCAAAAGTCAGCCTAGTTCATAATATATTGAGAATGAAACGGAAATAAGTGTGCCATCAGTAGACATGTCCAAATGTGTTTTCAGCCTAGCGTCCATCTGCACAAACAGCATAGATCACGCTTTATTCCCGGTGCCAAATCCAATATTGGTTGTACGTGCTCGATTAGGATAAAGCGCTCTTTTATACAGCGATGTATTTCAACGATAGCGACATTACATACCCATTCATCATCAAATGTCCTGTATAGTAACGTATAGAGACCATTAGTTTGAATTGGTATATTATAAGAATAATGAAGTAAGAATAATGAATAAGAATAAAGGCGTCAGATACAAATCGTAATAAGAGCCCTTTCGGTTCACGCTGTACACCATGTATGTGGTACACCCACCCTCAGTGTAATGAATTTAGCCGACTTACCCTGCAGTGTTAATTCCTCATAAGTCGAGGCGTTCACGTCTCGTCTCGACTTCAGTGATTCATACGGCCCTGCTCCGCTGAAACGGAATTCCGCCAATATAAATACGTCCATTAAGTTTGTAATTATGCAGCAAAAATATACCATGATAAACTTTATGTGAACATTAGGGTCTCGCATGTAATAGCGCATATTCATAGTTGGTGATATGTATAGTTCATAATGCCGCTGTTGTCGTTTTGTGGTTGTCGAGTATGGATTGACGTATGTTAATTAACACTACCGTTCCTTACTCAGTATTCGGCCGACCTACCTTTGGCTATTTGACACTAAATAAAACAAGATATTGAAATGTAAGGACGCTTTGTTTTACCAAAGTTCGTCATAACCAAGAGCTGGTGAGTGTAACCTTTTTTTAATATTTATTAAAATTTATCTAAGTAGTATATAAGAGTCACAATGATACCACCACCCTCTGGAAGGCACCGGCTACGTGCGGTGCCCCCCACCACATGGTGGTATCATTGTTGACTCTTACATACTACTTGGATTTCCCCCCACTGTTCGGCGGGTATGTATGAGAAGAATGGAACATATTTTTCATCAACCGCGAGACCATATATTTATGACATGAGAAGATACACCCTATTAGAGATAAGAATCCCTATGTTATACTCAGTATATATAATAACATAATGGTTCAGTTAGTTAAGTGTGCGTGGTTGAAGACAGGTAGTCACGAGAGGTGTCATCGCACCGGTATTTACGAATATTGCAAACTTCACCGTGCATGGATGCGAAGAGGTTCCGTTTCGCCTCGCCCATGTCGGCATTGTGGGGTAGGGACCAAAGCCGAGTCATTGCTATGTCCACCATGCGGTGGCACTCAGGCTACTCATCGAATGGTTAACAAGGGATTACGTGCTAGCAAGTATTATCGTTTAGTAATAATTCAAATCGGAAAGTCAGTTAGAAAGATAGAATCGATCTGATGTGTAGTTTTTGATAAGTCACGGCGTTTCTACAGCATTAAAACACTGTAAAAAAACATTATCAAATTAATTTTATAAAATTGGAAATTGAACAGAAAAAACACTACCAATATTATTAGAGAAAATGGATAATAAAATGCAATTGGAATTGAAAGCTTTTAATGCCTGTATCGAAGAAGTTTATGAAGAATACGACGGTTATAGTCCTATATATATTCTATAACATGAAAACACTAGGCGATATCGAATACATGAAATATCAGCGTAATTTATTACGCTCCGATAAAAACGTTGCATTTACAATATTATACCGACAATTATGCGAACTATACAAGAGGCAAATACAAACATTAAGACTGATAATGCGTATCGGATATGAAACTAAGGTGTATTATATAAAATTGTTAAAACCCAAAGATTCGTTTACGAATATACGTTTATACGATATCGCTTATAAAGATATTGAAAAATTATTATTGAACAGAACTAATTAATTTATGTTGTAATCACAACACCAACCAGACGACAATGTTCCAATTACACGCGTTATGAACATGTAAATTAGGTGTCCCACCTTACACGTATATTAAGTGTCCATTTATATAGAGATTTACACGATTACATCTTCCGGGATGGAAAATAAACACACTGTAATATATACTACACACACGGTTATTTATAGCCTTATCGATGGTATGTAAACGGGCTATCGATTTACACAGGTGGTGTGTGCACAGTTTATAAACACTTAGTGAGGGTTATATAGTTCACGAATTTCCGGGATGATTCGCTATTTAATTTTGTAAAAAATATTTATAATTTAAAGCTGAACACCCCCTATTATATAGAAAACATATTAATATAATAATTTATTAATTAATAATAAATAAATTTTTTTTTTTTTTATTTCCACCAGCAAAGTTAGGTTTATATATAAGAAATAAACACATATATACATTGCTGGGACGCTAGCAGTAATCTCAACAGCGAGACAGGTTTCGCCACATGTACTTCACTCTGGCCGCTCTGCACATTATAGCGGATGGAGGTAACGAAGAGGAGGGTCCGCGGTATCGGTCCAATGATGGGGTGGAGGAGATGTGAGTGTAGTGTAACACACCTCGCTAAGCCGAAAAAAGAGAAGAGAAGATAAGAGATTTAAGCGAATGCTTAGCGGGGTGGACCCAGAAGGGTTTTGCTGGCGCGGGTTCGAGCCTCGGTGGGACCTAGTTTTTCTCTAAATTTATCCCAATCAGTACTCTCAATCTTGGGCATGGTGGCGCGCGCTTTGATTCTAATATAATTTTTTAATTTTTCATATCTCCCCATTTCTTCCACCACGGATTCAAACTCTAAATTTTATATTTTCTTATCGGTCAACGCTTTGGATACTATAACGTCGATGCTATTTTTCTTAGACCTGGCGAGAACGGATATTCTATCATGTTTTCTACATTTTTTCTCGAGTTTTCCACCCGACGCCCTAATTACCATACACAACAACCCAGACACGGCCGACACCGCACATAAAACCCCCGCTACAGGAACCGTTATAATGGTGGATATAGTTGCAGCTGTCCCCGCCCAACACAACACAGAAACACTCGTCAGAGCCGTGCTAGATGCTTCAGCTATGTTCACCGCGCACCTATATTTTTTAGCGTTTCTGTTTCTATTTGTATATTCTCTAACTAAAATATCATGCATAGCGACGATATTATTCAACCTAAAATCTGAACTTCTTTTACCAATATGATCCAATTCGTGAATTGGATTGGTATTGACAATTGGAAGCGGTGATTCAATTAACAATGAGACAATAGTGGAAGAACTCGCTGGGTTAGCGATTTTCGTAACAAAGTTAATAACACTACCTTTGGAAAGTATAATTAGATCATCACCGGCGAACGAAACCACCGACGAACTATCTCCAGCGAGCTTAGTGACTCCCATTGCCTGTTCTTTCCCATCCAGTACGAGATTTATCGTGACCGCGCCCACAGGTTTACCATTAGCATTAACCGAGCAGACCGCCATTCGGAGAAGTGTACCTGGAGCTGTCATGGCGTATCCCACATTTATTACTCGCTTTGGCACCGAACGAATATTCAGAGAGCCCCTCAACCAATGGGCCCCGCTTCTCAGCCCAAACTGTTATGACACGTTTTTGTGTTTTCATTGTTTTCAACAATCCGGCAAGCCCCCCGATAGAGGTATGGGCCTCAGCACGAATATTTTCAGAGGCCTCCTCAAGCGTTTTGGTCGCGGCTCTACGAACATGTTTCAGCTTATCGGAAACTTCGGTTATTTTCCCGTCTAGTTCGGTAAGTGCCGCTTCTCTGATGAGAGAGCCCTCTTCGCGCAACAACCCATAAGCCTCCGTAATGGTCTCCTGGTGGTCTTCTAGGGCTTTTTCAACACCCGACCGGGCCTCTTTTTGAAATTCAGTTATTTTTTCGTCTAGTTCAGCAACCGCCGCTTCTCTGGTGAGAGAGTCCTCTTCGCGCAACACCCCATAAGCCTCCTTAAGGGCCGCCTTGTGGTCTTCTCGGACTTTATCAATACCCGTTTGGACCCCCCCAACCCCCAACCGGGCCTCCTTTCGAAATTCGGTTATTTTTCCGTCTAGTTCAGTAAGTTCCGCTTCTCGGATGAGAGAGTCCTCTGAGTGCAACACCACATAAGCCTCCGCAAGGGCCGCCTTGTGGTCTTCTCGGACCCCCTCAACCCCCAACCGGGTCTGTTTCAGAAATTCGGCTATTTTCCCGTCTAGTTCAGTAAGTGTCGCTTCTCTGCTGAGAGAGTCCTCTAAGCGCAACGCATCATAAGCCTCCGTAAGGTCCACCTGGTGGTCTTCTCGGACTTTATCAATACCCAACTGGGTCTCTTTTCGAAATTTGGTTATTTTCCCGTCTAGTTCAGTAAGTGCCGCTGAGTCCTTTAAGTGCAACGCATCATAAGCCTCCGTAAGGTCCGTCTGGTGGTCTTCTCGGACTTTATCAATATCCGACCTGGTCTCTTTTCGAAATTTGGTTATTTGTTTTCCTAGTTTGGTAAGTGTCGCTTCTCTGATGACAGAGTCCTTTAAGCGCAACGCATCATAAGCCTCCGTAAGGTCCGCCTGGTGGTCTTCTCGGACTTTATCAACACCTGTTCGGACTCCCTCAATCCCCAACCGGGCCTCTTTTTGAAATTCGCTTATTTTTTCACCTAGTTCGTTTAGTTCCGTATGCGTTTCTTCACGACTTTGTGTATTCACAGCCAGAGCATATTCTCTAAGTTGTGATAGTAGACTCTTGTGAATCTCGTCCGTGGCCACCGATATAGTTCTATTGAGCAAGGCCTTTGTTTTTTGGGTAGTTAAAAAGTCGCCCTCTGTCGGGATGAATCCCCCTTCTGTCGGTTCCAAATTCTTTGAATGTGTCACCCAATCCCGATTGGAATTGGAAGAACTACCTGGTCCGTATATACTCATTTTCAATAATGTTGATAATATATACATATATATAAATTACGAACATGCGTTTAATTCCAATTTTCTTAAAATTAATTAATTTGAAATTTCTAGGACGACCGAAATCGGGTAATCGTTCTTCAACTCTCGCCCTTTATCATCAAGAATAGAAATCTTCAACTCGTGGATGTGTCCCGATTCCAAAACTTTCATCTCGGGGTGTGGGAAGTCTAAGGTCACAGTCTCCCCAAAGAAACAGTCGCTGGCGGGCACGGTTTTCAGTAATGTGCTGGGAGTGCCGTCTACCGTGTTGTACGATGTGTTCACCCGATCCAGGTGCATCCCGAGAGTTTTCGTGACGGCGAAGTTTACTGGGGTATCGCCGCGGTGCTCTCCCACGGGGAAGACAAAGTTCAACGGGGTACTAAACCCTTCATCCTCGTTGTAAGGGGTTGCAAATTTAAATCCTAACATTGAGGCCAACCCAGGGACATTTTTATTTTTTTTTCAACGGACAATGTCGCATGCCCCGTGACTTTTGAGATTGCGAGAGGGGGGGCTATATTAGGAAGCTTCGCCGCGAACAAAGATTGGACATCTCCTCCACCCCAAAGGCCAGGATGTAATACGGCACTTGTTTCCCCAAGGCGTCTCACTACATTTGTACGATCGGGGCTATTGATAATATCTAAAAAATCTCCAACATCTCCGGAATAGATAGCCTCGAACGTTTCAACGTTTTTCCACCCGACCGTGAACGTGATTGATCTAAGGCCTACCCGGCGTTGTCCGCAGCAGTTGTCTATTAACTTTTGAAGTTCACAACTCTTTTGAACATTAGTGATAGTAGCAAACATAATAATATCTTTCAATGGATACCAAAGCATTTAGCTTTAATTCTAATGCAAAGTACGCCGTCGGAGGTAAATACATGCAAAAAGACGTTGTTAACCACCTTGTACACCCAACCGTAACGGTTAGACCGGAAAGTGGTTTTACCACCAATTTCCCTAACATCTTTGAACAATATAGGCTGCCCAAGATTACTACGATGGAGGCAGTAAACTGGTGGACAGCAACACTGATGCAGTTTTGGCAGAACCAAATAAATTTCGATGTATGGTGCGCAACGGCCGGGTGTGGAGTTTCACATAAAGACCATCTGACATCCAAGAATATCATGCTCCGAAGTGTCTACAACTTTCATGCGTATTATACTATTAGGAGGATTCTTAAAGAACTAGGTATTTATCTACCTCAAGACGACGCATGGGATCCCATTTCCAACGCATACGACCGTATGGCGTTTGAAAGACTGTGTAACGAATTTAACGTTTCAAAAGACGCGGACTGGAGACAGAAAGCATTTCCTACCACCACCGGCGTCGGGGACGTTCTCATTAGGGGTCAGTCCGGGAATTGGACGCAGACTGATTTTAGACACGATCACTCCGGCGACCACATCGTCAGTCGGAACGCCGGGAATTTTGACCCCACGACTATGACTTTCGGGCCGGAAGTGTCTGGAGGTCGGCACTGTGGCGTGTTTTCTTGTAAAATGTTACCTCCGAAACGGGTTCACGTCGATTACATACAGCAGACTGCTAAGGTTCAGGACGTGTGGGGTACATTTATGTTAGATACGGGTCTAGGGTTCACGCAGGCCGGAGTTACTCGCGTCAACGACTCCATTCGCACGTACGTCTGGGCCAGTCTCGCAGTTCTATACTAGGCACGGGAACAGCGTTTGATGCACAAAAACAATTCTTAGCACTTGTAGAGGACGCCATTTCAGCTAGGGTGGACCTGTAGAAGGCGATCCAGAATTATCAAGACGTTTTGCAGAATTCCAGCACCCCAGTAGACTATGTATTTGGAATAGGTCTTTATATGGCGCCGAGCAATATGATACTACGAGATGACCCGGTTGACGGTTACAATAATCAGATCGTAATCGCCACCGCCAATCAAAAAATCGGCCACAACGGTAACGTGAACACGGATATCATCAAGCGCGCACCCCCAACATGACCGGGCGCGGAGTTGTAAGTGGAACCGATTTCATAAAACCCCCAATTCACGAATTGGATACACCCACCCCATCAAGTTCATTTGAACCCGTTGTTTCTCCCACAGCAATAGGACCCCGAATTCACGAATTGAGTTCCCCCAATTCACTAATTGGAACAGGAGCGGAAACACCAATCGAGATTGGAAGCGCAACACACGAGGAGGAGAAATTAGGGCTCGTCGTTGCCCTCGTGGCGATCGGACTACTCGCGCTTTGGTTTTAGGAACTCTCTCGAGAGTAAAAGTAGGAGACCGGCGACTGCCACGATTAAAGCCCAAGTATTTTTAGCGAGCCATCCGGCCGTTTTTGCTAATATAGATAGCAAGTAAGAAACGATACTTCCGATCAGGCCAGGTAGTGCGGCAGCCGCCTTTTCGGCTAATTTAGCCAGGAGACTGGCGAGGGCTTTTAGTTGTTTTTTTACCCACTCCTTTGCTCCACCGGATGGCGCGGGTGGTGGTGTGGGTGCTGGCGCGGGTGGTGGCGCCGCACCACCAGTGAAAGCTAGAACTATGGTCGATATAGTCATGCCGATAGCAACGAGGATGCTTGCTATCATGACACCCTGCTCTCTGAACAGAGTGCGAAGACGCTCACCGAGTTTCGTCTCCTCATGCAGAACCCTCGAGATTGTTTCGCGGATCCGACTTGTTTGGGTGCGGAGAGCCTCACGGTTAGTCGATGCAGCCTGCAAGCGAGCTTCTCTTTCGTCCCGCAACGACCGCAGGCGTTCGGTGATTCGTTCGGTAGATTCTCTATCGCCACCGGCTTTCTCCAGTTTTATTTCTTCTAGCGCGATATGTTCATCCAGCGACGAGAGTTTGACGCGGTTAAGGACCAGTTCGCCCCGGACCGTTTGCAGAGTCGTATCGAGTCCACGGAGTTTGCGAAGAGGTAACGTTGGGTCATCGTTAGACCCTTGGTCGAGGTTGAATATTTCGTTTTCGCTCAACGTGGTCTCCATCGTGTTAATAGCGTCGGTGGCTACTTGAGGGACCTCGCTGAGCTCGACCGTTTCTATCTCGGAGGCCGTTTTCGCCATCGTTTCGTCGGTAGACTGTAGGGTCTCTACAGCGCGGGTCGGCATAATTGGTTTACCCCTATTCCAATCTGGGAATCCGAGTTCGTTCCTTATGAGTTGGCCACCGCCCGGGTTTCCTGCAATGGTGTTCAGTGCTAGGGGTTTACCGGTCATCGTGTTGACGATCGGGAGATTTGATGCTGCTTTTAGTCGCAATCTACCGTTCAGATCAAATTTGAACTTGGAGTAGTCGCGACCGACAGATGGGACAAGACCTTTTTCTGCCAAACTGTTGTAGTAGTCGTTTACAGCTCCCTAGAGTAATTCAAGACTTTGACTAGTGGTAGCGCCACCTAATTCCCCCAATTGCGATTGGACTGGAACTGAAGTCTCTATGAAGGGCGTTTCGTTATCGTTATCATCATCTATGTCATCATCTCGGTAATCGTCTCGGTCGCCCGTAGTGCGATCGTATTCGTCCGTATTAAAATCAGTCATCTTTATAATTTTCTTAAAATTAATTATGTATAAAAGAGAAAACCATACGGGTTTAATATAGTTTCACTAAATTATGTCTTCGAGTCAATACGGTCGTAAACTCAATCCATACCGCAGACTGCGTGAGCCCCTCGGGGCAAAAGGCGTGAGACAGAGTGTCGTTATTACGAACAACCCATCGACGATCGACCAGAACCAGCAGCTCTTGGTCCGCTTCCCCAACCTCGGAGCTAACGACGTCATTGTGCCGGGGACTGTTCGCCTCGCTTTCAATATTTCGTTGACGTCGATGGACGCGGACCGAACCGTCGTTCAGAACCTGGGTCGCGCCATCGTCAAGAAGACCATGATAAAGATTTCTGAGGTGATGTCGATCGACGACAGTGACGTCTACCATTGTTATTAGGTCCTGTGGAAGACGGCGCAAGAGCGCGAAAACGCGGTCTATCAGGGTATTGACACCAGCCGAAATAAGAACATAACCAGACTTAGAATCGGGGCTGGTGACAAGACAACGCGATCGCGGCCGCTTACGGCAACCGCTTCTACATCCCGCTCGACTTTGAGTTGCTGGAGAGTCACATGCCCTACTATCAGAGTGCTTTGGCTGACCGCCTCGAATACGAACTAACGTTCAACGACTACGGCCGAGTTCTCATAGCCACCGACATGTTATCGACGTATACGATCGATAATGTTTCGCTGGAGTACGACATGGTCACGATGCCCGCGATTGATCAGAACCCAGTACGCCGGGCGCGTTGCCATACTTTACGACCGAGTTCTTCGCCACCGCAAGATGACGAAAGACAAAAGCGACACATTGTGGAATATCAACGTCAACGTACCCACCCGCTCGATGAAAGGTATACTGATGCTGTTCGAGGAGGCTCGGTTAGCGCTCTGTGCTAGAAAAACCGACAGATTCTATAACCCCAAAATCACGAAGGTAGAGGTGACGATCGAGGGAGTCCCCAATCAACTCTACAGCGCGGGTCTTCGCGCGCACCAGCAGTGGGATGAAGTAAGAAAGCAGTTTGCTACCGGCTCTAAGCGCTCTCTGGAGGTTGCCGCGGTTGCCAAAGACCTGCAGCTCTCGGCCGTCTCCCTCGCGGAGTTCCTGAATACCAAATACGCCTTATGGCTAGATATGCGAGCCAGCGACGACGACCAAATACACGGCAGCGGACGCCAAGTTGAGAACGCTAGTGAGGGTGTGACGATCCAGATAACCAAAGAGGCTGATGGAGATGGGCCATTGAACGTGTACTTATATATAATTACAGACGCACAACTCAACATCGAAGATGGTCGATATGTCTCAGCACTCTACTGATTTAATAAAAAAATCATCTAACGATTTATTAATTAATAATTTTGAAAAAATTAAGAAAATTAGCAATCAATACCAATTCACGATTGGAGATGCTCACTCTGCCATAATATGTGGGCAGACAGGATGTGGGAAAACGGTTTTCATCCTCGACTTGCTCGAGTGTTCCTACCGCGGTGCCTTTCGACACATTGTGATCCTGTGTCCCACTGTGCGGCACAACAAGACTTATCAGCGGCGCCAGTGGATATGGGACGACCCTGAGATATACGTTATTGACCCCGGCGACAGACTTCACGATTGGTTGCGTGGTTTATACCAAAGATTCCAGGGTGAGCCCACCCTATACGTGATTGACGATTGCTCAGCCAAGGCGGCGATGACCAAAAAGAAGGACATGCTCTCTGAGCTAGCATTTTCTGGCCGCCATGCTAGGCAAAGCGTATGGATTTCCACTTAAATGTACAACGCCGTCCTCAAGGATCTGCGCGAGCAAACGAAATGGCTCGCCCTCTTTCACTGCAAGGACCGAGACTCATTCGATGACTGTCTTCGAGAGAATGACGTTATCCCAACGCGCGAGGAGCGCCTGGAGGTTCGACAGATGCTTTCGGAAACTAAGCACGCCACGCTTCTGCTAAAGACTGATCAACCAACTGCTTACGAAGTTATCAATTAATTAATTTTACTTAACACTCGTTAGTAACTGCTGAGTTAATGCTTAGCAATTGCTTAGCAATTGCTGAACAATGCTGAACAAATGTTGAACAAATGCTGAACAATGGTTAACAATGTTAACAATTTGGTGCTTCGCTGCGAGCTTTGTTGCGAGCATAATGGTGATCATAAGTATCGGGTGGTGCGCTTGGCAATATGTTAAAGTGATGAGACTTGTTTGAATAGTTAAGTTAATTTTAAGAAAATTAGCAATAATGAACTGCGACGAACTTCTCGATCAGCTAATGGAAGAAACCTCAACTCCGACTGCCAACACGATATCTTTCTTGAAAGATAATGAAACATCAACTCCGACAGAGCAATCGGGATCAACTCCAATTTCGATTGGGTTGAGTGCAACGACTCCGAATGAAAATGAAAATGCGGCGCGACGAGAGCGGCTAGCTGCGCTGGTTGCTGGGGGACAATCGGAGAATTATCTCGGTAGGCGTCTCTCAGTTTTTCAGGTGGATAAGATGTCAGATGCAGAGATCGAGAAAATGTATGCGCGATACAAATCTAGGTTAGGTGCGGAGATGACAAAAACTCTTGGATCGGCGACTATTCATTTGTACGCAACCGCCGTTAGTATACTTCTCCCCATACCAAACACCGCGGGATTGATTGGCGATCTAGAGACTGACCCTTTTATAGGTCACACTCTTAGAACAGCCTGCTGCTCAATTTATCACAAGTTTGGAATGTACTTAGCTCCGCTGACAACCGCGTTGACCACGGGTAAACACTATCAACTTGGACATATATGCCCACGAATTATAAGCCCTAATATTAATATCATAAATGATGACACAAGACACACCTGCGAGAGTGACGGAACAGCAATACCCGATCCAATCGCAATTGGAGTTGAACCCGATTGCAGCACTTCCAACTCCGATTGATCCTCCAACCCAATCGCGATTGGAGTTGGGGGTTGCACGACATAAAAACCCAAAAAAGGCTGGCAGCTGGGAGGGCGGCGGCTGCCACCCGAAAAGTTAAACAAGATAAATACTCGCCGAGCTTCGAGAGGCTAAACAGTCGTTAGCAATCGACGGACGACAGCAAAAACATCTGAAGACAGAGCAATCGGGTTCAACAGTGTTGAGTGCAACAACACCCCCAATTCACGAATTGGAAGCACACTCAACCCAATCGAAATTGGAGTTGAATCCGATTGAACCCCAATTCACGAATTGGAATTGGGTTGTTGGTGGTGGTCTGGCAGTTGTTGGTGCCCTGTGCGTGTGGAAATACCCCCTATTACGCCATTCCTTATCGAGAAAACAACCCCCATCAATTCGTCCAAAAACAGTTACGAAACACCAATCGCAATTGGATGCGCCCCATTTAAACATTGATCGCGATCCATTTTATATGCAATAATTATAATTATCAACAATGGCTGAACAAGATGGTAAAATGATAGTGAACGCACTTTATAACGGTGTGGTGATATCCGGTTTCAGTATCGGGTATGCTCAACATTTAAGGCGGTCTTAGGAAGGTCCACTCCCAAATTGGAATTTACTGTGAAAGATGCCTGGCAAGTGGGCGTAGATATAGCGGCCGAAGTTGCGACTCGAGATTATCTAATTAAAGCCGGAATTCTACCTGCTAATATAGTGAAATAAATGGCTTCGATCGGAATAATGATAGGTGGTGCGCTTGTAAACGCATTGGCGTTCAGCGGTAGCAACTTTATATTCTCGAAAATGAGAAGCTCGAACGTGGATGAGGAGTGCAAGCGTCACGATTTAGCTGTAGAAAAACTCAATAGCGCAAAGGAAGCATGGTCGAAAAAACGAACCGCCCATATGGACTGGGTCAACGAAGAGCTTCGCCGCGAGAATCACGCCGCGCAAACTTTCCAGAACGTTGAAGAAGCCAACCACGAGTACTAGCTGGCATATCCACATAAAAGTCTCGCGCCGCTGGATCGCGAGCCCCAACTTTCAGATTTCTATGTACCGTCAGAGGCCCAAAAAGACCGCGAGATCGCGTTCATCGTCGTGGGAATGGGTGTGGTGGGTCTCGTCGGCTACTATATTCAATCGAGATTTCAAATTAATTAATAATTTTTACAAAATTAATAATTATTTTAAATAATTTTTTTTATAAATATATATATATATAGAACGATGTCAGTTGACGAACTTTATTTTGCTATGATTGATGTAGGCCACACTGCCCTTAAACACCGTATAGCTGGTGCAAAGGGTATGATTCGTCTGGCACGAGTTTCTCTCGAGATGTGGCGGGAGGATGAAAAAGCGACCACCCTTTTCGCAAAGCGGATGTTAGATTCCTCCACCAATCCTGGGGGATTGGATGAATTAGATTTTCCCAAGTTCCTTCAGAACTTAACCCCAATCGCAACTGTACTTCCAACAAACGTTTATTATTAACGACGCAGTTACCGGACGATCTGGCGAGGGCATGTTGGAGATTGTCCGATATATTAGAATACATCACATACGATGAACACGCGCAAACTTGATACCAAACCCTCGGTTCGCTTAGCGCGCAAGCTGGCGAACACGTACTACAGCCCCCGCGGGTACTGGAAGGGACTCGCGGCCATCAAGAACCTCGCGGCGGCGACCAAGGTTTCAGAAAACGCTGTCAAGGGATGGTTCAAGAAGCAGGCCATCTGGCAGATCTATTTACCCGCGCCTCACAATATTCCGCGCCCGAAATTCGACGTGCCGGTGCCGAACCAAGTTCACCAAGCGGATCTCCTGTTTCTCCCTCACGATCGCGTCGGTCGCAAGACGTACAAGTACGCACTGACAATCGTTGACGTAGCGAGTCGTTATAAGGGGGCTGAGTCGTTGGCCACTAAAGAGTCTAAGGAGGTGGCCGAGGCTCTTTCCCGAATATATAAGAGGAGTCCTCTGAAATGGCCGAATCTTCTCCAGGTCGATCCCGGCCGCGAGTTCATGGGCGCGGTCTCTCATCTATTGTCTAAGCACGACGTTTCTGTCAGACGCGACCGCGTCAACATCCACCGGGACCAGGGGATCATGGAGCGCTTCAATCGAACCCTGGCTGAGAGACTGTTCGGACACCAATACGCCAAAGAACTTGTAGACCCTCATTCGCGATCGACCGAGTGGGTGGCCAGACTGCCCGCCGTGGTCTCCGCACTGAACGGAGAGGTGACCAGATTGATAAGTAAGAAGCCTGTAGATGCTATCAAGTTTAAAAGGGTGACGAGCAAACCATCCGCCGTCTCGCGCGGGCGACCCGTTGGTTTAGCGGAGAAACGGCTTCCATCAGATATTGACGTCCGGTACCTCTATCAACCGGGAGAGCTCGAAGGTGGCAGCCGCCGCGCGACTGATCCCGTGTGGTCTCTCAATGTATATAATCTAGATCGATCTATTACCAAACCCGATGAGCCCGTGCTCTACTATTTGGATGATGGGCCATCTCGAGGGTTTGTTCGCGAAGAACTTCTTATGGTGCCTTCTGACACCCAGCTACCCCCGGATCGTCAGAGTCTTTAGTATTCTCTCCTTTTTTCAGAGTTCTTTTTTTCTTACCTATCCTATAGGCTCGGTGTGTAACCCGTCTTCCATCACTTTCCACTTGTCGTAGTACGCCGACAACCCCAACTTCTCCTGCTTGTACGTCTTCATCACCCCGTTAATCATTCGGAATCCCCTGTTCTCCGCCATATCCCTACCCCCTTCGAGAGCACTCTTGTACCTTCCCCAAGTCATATCGTTAGATCTCTTCGACATCCCCTTGGCCGAGTGCTTAGATTTTCCATCACCACTCACGTAGTAACACTTGCTACACAGAGCGATGGCTCTATCCCCTTCGAACTCCAGCTTGAACAGTCCCGGAGTTCTGTTGCTCCACACGTCCCACGCCAACCACTCGGTCTTCTCCTTATTGAACTTTCTCTTCATATTCTTTCTCACCACCGCCGCCAGCGTCTTCTCCGACAGCGCGAAGTGCATGCTGTCAGTGTCCATCTGTATCAGTTCGAAATCTCCGCGATCCACGTACTTGTCCAAGAAGTCGTAGTAGAACTCCAGCATCCGGAGCTTGGCCAACTGGTAGACCGCTATGCCACACTGAAACGGTCTGTTGATCACCACTCGAGTCTTCCTGCTCGATATCTCGTAAGCTTCCCCAATCTCCTCCAGATCTTCGAACCACGCCGACCTCAGTGCCCGGTCGACAGTCTTCTCATCCTTCGTATATGTGGTGTTCAGGTGTCTCTCTTGTGCCTCTATCAGCTTGCCACAACACGCGTTGCCAACCAGTTTGAATATCTGTGGTATCTGGAGCACGGTCTGATCGTCAAGGCGGTGCATAGGGTGAGCGGCATCTTCTTGGCGGACATTGCCCCCACGAGCTTTCTCTGTCCTTCGACTCTTTTCCTCCCGGTCCCGGCCAGGTAGTCCTTCATGTGCTATGGAACCTCTTTCTCATCGACTTCTCGATTAACGAACAGCGGCGACATTTCCGAGAACTTGTCTCTCAACGTTTCCGGGACCTCTATATCCAACTCCGCAAATCCGAACCACTTTTCACTCCTGACCTCCCTCACGAAACAGTCTATATACGACTGTCTTTCCGGGTCGTCACACGTCCATATCGTCTCCTCCCCGCACGGCATGTCTTTCGACAGGGTAGACAGATACAGCGCATTGGCGTCGTACCCCAGCACCGCCTTGCACATCTTCTCCTCCCGACTACCTACCTGACCCCTGATCGTCGACCTGCCAGCCTCGGCGTATCTGGAGAACACTATGGACGGACCACCGACCAATCGCTGCTTCATCATCTCGTAACTTTCAGACTTCGGTGACCACAGCTCGGGCGTGTCAGCCTTCCAATCGATCGACCCGCGGAGTAGGTACTGAAGGGATACACCGGGCAGAGATACAGCATCCTTGAGTATGTCCACACCTCTTCCCCTGTAGAACCTGTAGTCATTTTAGTCAGAGCCTCCAGGAACGGTCCTACATCCAAGTCGTTGTAGTGTTGCAACCATTCCTTGAACGTCTTCATCCCATTTTCTCGGAATAACTTCTTACACTCTTTCCACTCGGACAAAGACAGTAGGAACTCACCCTTCAACTTCGAGTACCACTCGGGATAGTCTGGCAGCCCCGGATGGTCGAGCTTGTCCGCGCTATTGAACCACTCGTACGGAAAGTGAGACTTTACCGTTTTACAGTCGTACGCCTTAACCCACCGGTCGTATGTGGTACCTGGTCCCAGATATTGGATGATGTCGAGAAATCTAAACTCCGGGGTAAACAGAAACATCGTCGTGCTGGCTCTCTTTCCGACCATCACCTTATTCACGGTGGTCGCCAACTTCTCTACAAAGTACTGCTTGATGAGGTTCAGGTCGTACCTGCTACAGTTGAACCCCACCACCGGGACTTGGTCAATCCAAGAGATAATCTTTGCTTGCTGAGACTTCGATAACATATCTATGTCAGCCGGCAGATACTTCTTCCTAACCCCCTCCCTGATTGCCTTGCCTCTCATCTGCAGGCAGCTCGGTCACGAACTTCTCGACTAGCGTGTCGGAATCTCGTTCGCATATGTGTGTGATCCCTTCATGCATCGTATCCCCCAACGACACCGATATAGGAACGTGCTCGACCTCGAAGGTCAGGTCTTTGGTGGGTCGCGTGCTTTTTGACTTGTCGAGATACGCCTCGAAGTCGTAGACTATCTGGTGAGGGTACAGAGTCGTCGCCTCCTCGCGCGGTGGTGGTGGATAGTGGGGATTCCCCTCATGCAACCACTCGCACTCCCACATCACCACCAGCTCGTAACCCGCCTCCCTTATCTTGGCTTCTTGGATTTTCGTCCTCCTGTACAGCGATCTCGCGTGACCTCTCCTGCAATGCGTCGGACACCCGTGTCAGTAACATCCGTGAAACTGAAACACGGTCTCGGTCTCGTGACAATAACCGTCGACCGGATCGCCGGCCACCCACCTCTCTCCACCGTGACCGCATCTCGCGTGATGTATGTGCTTTCCCACCCTCTCTTCTTCTCTATTCAACCATTGAATCGACCTCTCGCTCACTGAACCCTTGGGATAGAACGCATTCTCGTAGGCCGACTGTGGTCTCTCCACCCTCTTACCTGGACATGTCACCACGGTCTTCCCACCCATGCAGGTGGTCGCGTGCCTGTGCATGTTACACGACTTTGTGAACCGTTGTTAACATCCGGTGCACCCGTACTCGTTCGTCATCTTGCGGAGGTTCGTTATGAGGAAAGAGTGACCTCCAAACATTCCTATCGTCATGTTCTTCTCCCCAACCACGTCGTAATTTGCCGGAACCTTCATGAGGTACCACACTCCTTCGTCGGTGGGCTCGTAAACGCAAATGCCCATCTTGAAGTGCTCTTCGACCTTCTTAATATCTTCCAGGGGAATTCCCTTACTATCCGGTCCGTTATCGTGACCGAGATATTCGTGAGATAGAGCTCGTGCCTTCTCACAACATCGGTCTGGTCTCCTTCCACGGTGGATGGTTATGCACCTAAACAGACACAGGTAGTCGTCGTACGTGTCGACGGAATACATTCCCTTTTTCTGTCTTAACCAGTCTGTGAGTTTTCCCGCTCCCATGAGAAGTTGTTGAGCGTCGATGATCATCTTCACCTCGACCGATATCCAACGAACGAAGGTCCATTTTGTGTTGGGTCTATCGACTTTGTCGATGTCCATTCGACCTTTCTCTCTATCGGTTATCCAACTCTCGGCTTTGGCGATCTCGTTTATCCACGGACTACCCTTTGATTGTTTGTGATAGATCATCGTTTCGTCGGTCTCGATGTTCCTAATACGATACGAGCACGAATACCTCAGATTACACGCCGTGGTCATCTCTGGGCTAATTTTATTCATTATGCGGTTAGCGATCTCCCCATCTACCCCCCTCTCGAAAGTCCATACTATCTTCCTCCTATACCTATCAACAGTTTCCATAACTTCGGTTTCTTCGGCGAGAATCCTTGGACCCTCCTCCACCAAAGCTCTGGCGATATCTCTCCTCCTCTTAAGAGGTCTCCCCACCAACCCTTGATAAATATTATTGTAGTACGCCTTGTAGAGAGGTGTTCTACGTGCGCTGGGATCTTCTTTTACACGCTGCGCGTAAGCGGTGGCACGCAGACTGGCCGTCGTCTCGTTCTCCAATTTCTTGGAGCGTTTTTCGGGGTCGGCGGGCAGTCGTCCGGTTGAAACCGCACACCGCAGCCTCTCCTCGTAGACGACGGCTCGCGCGTCACTTATCCTATCTGCTATATCTTTCTTGACTCTCAAACCTCTTAGGGAAATTCCCCAACTCTTAGCTTGCTCTTCTCATTTGCTTTATGGTAGGCATTATACTGAGTATAACCAATATATTTTTTATCTTCAATATGGTGTAAGTTTATATTTTATTTGTAACAAATGTATGACAGATTGTTGTAATATACTTAGTATAACTTATGGATAACTTGTCTTTAATAGGGTGTCAGTTGTTATTTTATTCGTAATAAATGTATGACAGATTGTTGTATATATATACTGAGTATAACATAGGGATTCTTATCTCTAATAGCGTGTATCTTCTCATGTCATAAATGTATGGTCTCGCGGTTGATGAAAAATATGTTCCATTCTTCTCATACATACCCGCCGAACAGTGGGGGGAAATCCAAGTAGCATAGAAGAGTCAACAATGATACCACCATGTGGTGGGGGGCACCGCACGTAGCCGGTGCCTTCCAGAGGGTGGTGGTATCATTGTGACTCTTATATACTATTATCTACGTTAGATAAGTGTTATGATTTAATGTGTTTAAGGGCCAATTGTAGGCTGGGAATGGAAACGTAGAACAAGGAGTAGCACCATGAATGCCTTGCGGCTTTTACGGGTTTGTGTTAGTGGCTGTAAAATTATTTAACTATCGCTTTGCAAGATACCAGTTAGCGTTGTATTAGCCCATGTGGCATAATGTGAAAGCCAACAACAGCCAACATAAATATCGTACATGTTCACTGTCTGCTGTCCCAATATAGTGCGTATGTGCGTTTGTCAGCGATCCAGGTGGTTATTATGGCTCATCATGATCTATGCTAGTGACTTGTGGATGTGACTCGAGATACGGGGATTATGGTTGAATGTGTGACTAGTGTAATGTTATGGCGATGCCTTCATGCAGTCGGACCAGGGTGCACACTATTACAGTCCGCGGAACGCCCGTAAGTATTCTGACAAATAGGACGATATAATGACCCTGTCACACCAGAACGTTTTAGGCCAACGCGTGAGTAACGTGTTACAAATAGTTGATACGCTGGCAAACGCTAAACTTTCACAGAAAAAGTAAAGTGGGACCATGATTTCAGCGTGTTAATAACGCGTTGATAACGGGTTCATAGCGTATGCCAGCGCGTGAGTAGCGTGTGAGGAACGCGCTCAGCGTGTGAGGAACGCATCACTGATGTACAGATAAAGTATGACAACGTATCGCCAGCGTACGCCAGCGTTCGCCAGCGCGTGAGTAACGCGTTAGTAACGCGCTCGACGAATGAACAAGGACTGCCCAGCGCGTGAGTAGCGAGTACCAACGCGCGCCAGCGTACTGCAACGACCACGTGATTTTTTTGTATAAAATAGCCGACGCGCTACTACAGTACTTCATTCTTGCAGTAGTCTCCGAACAGAGAACATCTTCTTCAACTTGATCATGCCTCCCCTCAAGCCCTCTAAGAAGTCAGAGACACAGAAACATGGACGTGGTAGAGTCAAGAAGAGTAACCCGAAGAAGACTACAACTGAAGAGGATACTGCTGCTCCTTCAAAGCCGTCTATCAGAAGCCGAGGAAGAGGTTGAGGAGCCAAGCCCCCAAGAACCATCATCGCCACCCCCCTGTAGTTCAGGTCGTGTTGTAAGAAGATGCGGGCTCGCGCTCGCCTTCTCCAGCTCGGTCACATGATGGATCTGTCCACTCTGCCCACTCCGAGGCCTCTGTGATGTCCCATGCCTCTACATATTCCGGTGCGTCCAATGCCTACACCGTGCAAGGTGACAAGCCCCCAAGAAGAGCAAGAAGGCCAATTCGCAGAACCAACTGTCGCCAGCAGAGGAGGAGCTGATGTGCGAGTTTCTGGAGGCAAACCCTCTGATGTGGAACAACCGCATGCAGGAGTATCGATGGTCCGACAAGAAGAGCCGTCTCTGGTCGGAACTGGCGAAGGCGCTGCACAAGACCTCAGCCCATATCCATGGTTGGTGGAAGTCAGTCCGTGACTGCGACACCAGGCTGGACAGGAAAAAAAGCGGTGACGGTGCGCCTGAACTCACAGAGCGAGAGCAGTGGGTGAAGAACAGGTTGAAGTTCCTGAAAAAACAGCACCCGTCATCGCGCTGAGCATGTGTCGAGTGTGAAGGCCGTAATTGAAGCCAGTGCCGGAGACCTGGACGCTGCAGAGCAGGTGTGTGCAGATCACCATGTTGGTGAAGAGGATGCTGAAGTGACGCCATCCCCCTCCTCCACCTCCTCCACAGTGCGCAAGGGCAAGCGTCATGCAGAGGACGAGCTGTTGGAGACCCTGTAGAAGGATCAGGAGTCAGGCGACATCATCAAGAGCCTGACCACCCAGCAGCTAGTGACAGAGGAGCATGCGTTTGCTAACTTTGTGCGGGACAGTCTCTTGAGCATGCCCAAGGAGATGTTCTGCTAGGCCAGGCTGTCCATCAGCAAGATCATCACGGAGTGCTGGACTCAGGAGGACACCAGCTTCCAACCCCCAGCACCCAGGGCTCCCCAGTGCCGGTTGCCTCCTCAACCCAGTGTCAGCTGCTCGGAGCAGTACCAGCCACACCCCAGCATGTGGAGACACCAGCAACCCCATGATAGTCAGCAGAACTTGGAACCTGTTTGCCAGGATGCCGAAGGCTCGCTCGCTCTGGAAAGCCTGTAATTGAAGATGCACTCTTCATTGGTGAGACATCGCTGGCTGTAGGGCTTCATCATGGTGGGTTGTAGAGCGAATGCATCGTCGCCGATGAAGAAGTAGGGCACATCCTGGTTGTCGTTGGGAAGAGGGTCTGGAGCCTGAAAACCTAGCCTACCATCTTCAGCCAATTCTTTCAACTCAGACTCATTGTAGATCTGAGCGTCTGATGCTACTCCAGCGCCACCAATATCTGCCCAGATGAATTTGTACTCCGCATCTACAAGCGCCATCAGAACAATGGAGTAAAATCCTTTGTAGTTGTAATAAACGGACCCACTATTTCGAGGACACCGGCATGCAACGTGCTTTCCATCCAGGGCTCCTAGTGTATGGGGTAGGTTCTACTTTTCGCAGAACTTGTCAGCAATGGTACGCCATCCCTCAGGAGTGGTTGGACAGATCATCACCTCTGGAAGGTATTCGTCGATGATTGCCTGGCAGACTTCTCTGACGACGATTGAAATGGTGTTGTGTGGGACCCTCCAGCCGAACTTCATCGAGACATACTTGGTTCCAGAGGCAAGGTGACGCAAAGTCAAGGCAATCTTCAGGTCAGGTTCCAGCGGCTCCCTGTAGGCAGTATGTGTCTTTGTGATCCTTGGACCCACTCTGGCTAGCACCTCGTCGAACATCTCAGGGGGCATGCGCATGAAGTTCTTGAAGGAGTCCTGGTCCTCGTTACGGTTTTCCACCAGAAGCTGGTCGTACATGCCAAATTGCCGTCGCTTCCCAATCCATGGCCTGACCCAGAACCTGCTCCTCTAACGTCTTCTCATCCTTTTCCTATTGGCTTGGACCTGGTGAAGTTCCAATTCTAGCAGGTTATGGTGATGTTGGAGAACATCAATATCTTCTTGGCGCAGCGGTTCCAGCTCCATCTTCAATGATGTCTCCAGGAGAAATGATGAAGAGGTACCAGCGGCACCCTATATTTATACAGATACCCCAACACACTGGATAATACGCTATCAATACGCTAACACACGCTGAACGCGCTACCTGGTCGTTAGGCAGTCGTTGAATGCGCTAGAGGGTCGTTACACATACGCTGACCAACGTTGACCAACGCTACAAGCGCGTTACCAACCCGTTATCAACGCGTTGGGGGCACGCCAGGGGTACGCTAGCCCTCCAACCAGCGTGTCGCCAGCGTGTGAGTAGCGGTTTGGTAACGATCGTCTAGAGCGTTCGACGCGCGAGTAACGACCATTCAGCGCACCGCCAGCGGAAAACAATTTTTGGGATGTTGAAAAATTTAGCTTTGCCTCAGCGTGTGACAGCGTGTCCCAGCGTGTGAGTAACGCGCTCAGCGTGTTGCTAACGCTGGCCTAGCGTTGGTCAGCGTTTGCCAGCGTGTTGCCGAAATTCATTACTCACGCTTTGGCCGCCAAAAACGTTCTAGTGTGACAGGGCCATAAGATCAACAGGTAGAATATACAAACATGCCATAAGCCCCATGTCTCCAGTAACAGTGACATATGGCATAGACCCGATACTGGCCGATCATGAACCGTTTATTTATACTTACCTTACTCCCCACGCATTACCAGACTGGGCTGTCTCTGAAATGGAAAAGAATAGAACGAATGTCAGGCTTTATCAATACAATTATCGCTGACAATTAAGTCCTTATCTGTTATTCATAGTTTCAATATTTCCCAATAAAAGTATATTTGGAACATAATATTGTATGAGAATCGCGTATGCTGTCAAACCATATATCAGGTAACGAGCTCTGTATTGACACAGTACGTACTGACTGATAACATGATGTCGTATCATGCATTGAATTGATACGAATATCCGGGTTACAGCGAATTGTAAACTGACGTTTCATTGGTCGAATAAGGTTACATCACGTTACCGAATGACGCCAGGGTAATGATGCAACATAACCAAGTCCGCATTCTTTTCAAAGAAACCTACGTCACCATTGCTCCTTCTGTAGCTTAAAACGTTACGATGAACGTGAATGTTTCCCGCCAAAATTACCCGCCAATATTTCACGGCTGATCATGGATTTTATCGGTTTGATTGACAGCATGAGCAGATATGCAGTGGATACACCAGCGGTTTATCAGTAGGTATAAGTGGTTGCATCCGCGTTTTATCAGTTTGATTGATGGAATGAGACCACTTCTCCAACTAGGGTATAGTGACGATCTGCTGGCGCAATATGTTAACAATGTGGTGTTCAGACGTCACACTTACCCTGGACAGTAGCGATCAGAAAGTACTGAGCTACAACACAGACCGCTTTATCATGGTGCGCAATATTGGTATTTGTAAGAGGATGTGAAGACATGGGCAAGCGCAACACCGCCAGACGGAAGACAGACGTCGTGTCCAACGTATCCATTTAAGTTTAGCACTGGTGATATGAAAACTGTGTTGAAAGGTTAGCTAAACGCTGACTGGTTCTTTGGACCCATCTCCTACTAGTCGTATACAGACGGATGAGAACGTGCATTGATGTCCATTACATGTCCTACATTTAAATTAATATATGAACAAAATACTGAAAGTTCTGATACACATGCGAACTGTCATGTTTCTAACTAACGGAGTATAACTACGTCATCCCCGTCCCCGAACCGCACTGCACAACACGCGCAGAAACACCGCGTAGATGCAAGAATGGGATGGTGCTTAACGCCAAGCAATTCAGATGAAGAAAATAATAATAAAATTGGTTGTTAGATCTGTTAGGTAATCGGATGATAGGGTAAAACTAAAAATAAATGTATTATGAACAATATACTTGAGGACCATGCATAAAATTAGGCAAGTGAGGACAATTAGGCATTAATTGTGGTTGATCTGGTATCTAATTGTGGCACATAAGTTATATGTGCATGCATACATACACATGCATACACATTCATGCATACACACGCATATACATAAACACGCATATATAGCCATAAACATTTACGTCAAGATAATCGTTTTTGGCGAGAAAGTATGTTTGGACCTGAGTGAATGTGTATTTGTTCTCTTCAAAGCTTAGTCATTCGTTACCATATAATGTAACAGGAAATGAGTGGTTGTTTCTCTGGCACCACATGTGCAGTTTGGTGTATCAACTATCAACCTACGGTGAAGGTCATATTTTAATAAACTACACGATAGGCGAATGCGCGTGTGGAGTATTTGACCCTGTCTCAACCCGATAATATATAAAGGCGAGGAATTTAATATGTATTTATTCAAGCATGCTTTAAAGCACATTATTGTTTGGGCATTTCTAATCTCTTCAGACAATGAATTCAATTCTCAGATTGATGACGGAAGAAATGTATTGCGATATAGTAGGATATGGCATTGTATGTCGCACGCGTTTCTGAGATTATAGCGAGCTTGGGTTTGCTGTGGGATTGGCTCATTTAGATATTGGAGAGCTACGCTGTTTTCCATTGTGTATATACGGACAAATGTATGTTTATTTCCCACTTCAGATCCTGATATGGCTTTTCCAGGTGGCATAGCTTTGTGGCTCGGCTCACGATGGGCGCAGCCTCGACTTGGACAGAGTTTAACTCGATCGTACAGTTACTCCATACAACGTTTGCTTACTCTAGCAGAGAGCGAATTAATGAAACATACATTAATTCAAAGGCCGGTGCACTTAATATAAATCTAATGGATCGTAACATACCAATTCGCTGCCAAGCTGAGCTGCAGGGGTGGTGAATAGACCAGCTCCCCAGGGCCCGCCGCGGCTCCCAGCCCCCTTTCCAGGGCAGTACCATGCCAGAACGACGCGCTTGCGGGGGAGAGCCCAGTGACGGCCCGCCTCCTCCGCCGGTCCGGGCTCGCCCCGAGCCTGCCAACCCCCTTCCCCATGATCAGCATGATATGCGAACGCAGTGACTGCGGGTGAGAAGCACAGGGACCGCGAGCCCCCTCGCTCTGCCGGCCCGGGGTCTACCACAACAAGGAGGCGGGACAAAAAATGCCGAGCGTGACAACAACTGCCGGATAATAAATTCCTCTTGATCAGTACTCTGGTGGTACACTTGGAACTCCAAGCCTGTACTCTGGCGGTGCGCAGGCTCCTGCTTGTCGCTCCGACAGCGGCTGGAACATGCAATTACAGGAATAAATTATTACCCTAGACGGTGTAGAAGTGTTTTTCTCTCTTCTTTGCGGCCTCGAAGCACGAGTTTATTTACATCTTCGTCTGTCAGAATCTGAGGTCGAGAGGCCTTAGATTTAGTCCGGATGTCATGTTTCAAGACCTGATAACTTTCCCGATCATCACAGACAGTCTTAAACTAATCGTTCGACATTTCATTTCATTGTCGTGAATGGCCTTGCTAATTATGTCATCAATGCTATGTTTCTTTTCCCGTGCCGCGATGGCAATGCGACCATGTATTTTGCACTAGGCTTCTAGTCGGCGGCCTACCAAGCGCCCGGTCATGCACAGCAAGCCACCTCCGGCCGCGACTGTGTTTAAGCCGACAGCTATTGGCGCGCCGATAAGGGTTGATAGTACAATAACTCTCCATACGCCACTCACTACAGACGCCGTTCCAAGTGCTGTGTCGATGCCGTCGACCGTGTTAGCAGCTCGACGATATTTTTTGGCGAGGCCTGCACAGGCACACTCTTCATTTGGGAGTACAGTCTGGATCTCCAGGATACTGTTCAGCCTAAATGCAGTCGGTTCAATAGCTATGTCGGGCGCGGTTGGTAAACTATGATAGAGCCTTTTGTCCTCCATCATATATCTAGCTCGATAATGAATGCGACGACACTGGCGTCGCTCGATAAGTCACCGGTCTTGGTGACAAAGTTTATAACAACGCCGGCTGGGACTTCATTGGTCAACGATGGTGAAGGCAGATATATGCCCCGTATGCTTTGTAACACCAGCTCTTTGTTTTGCACCGTTCAGTACGAGGCCCACCACGACTCCACCTGAAGCATGTCCCCTCGTATCCACAGAAGAGATTGCCATTCGTAGAATCGTCCCGGATGCTGCCATGGGGTAACCCGTATTTTGGTTATTCGCGTTGTTTCCAAAGTACCACTCGTATACTCCCGCTCGCAGTTCACCCCGCTCCTCAGCACAAATTGTAATGATTGGCTTCCACGGTCGTTCTAACTGGCGTTCCAAATGGCGCCGCTCGTTAGCACGCCGAAGTGCGACTTCTAAGTATGGTGTTGTCGCATACCCACTCGCGTCGGTTCCTTCGGAACCGCGACAGGCATGTTCATATATCCTAATTACACAACCTCAAGCACGAGTGATATGGGCAGCTTGTGATTGTCGATACATTTCTGTCCATCAGTAAGTCGTATATTCAACTCGCCGATCGTCCCAGACTGTAGCCGTTTGAAGTGTAGCCTGTGGAACTCCACAACGTAGCTGCCCCCAAACTGCGTACATGGGCAGTGAATCTCATTGAGAAGAGACGAAGGAGCCCCGTCCACAACAGTTTGTATACTGGAGAGCTGGTCCAGGTAGACATGCAATGCACGCGGCCACATGTTTAACAACGATATTCCCGTGTAAGTTCCAACCCCGGTGCATTGGCTTGTGGGCAGCTCACTGTCGACCAGTTCATACCACAGGACGGCCGCACTTACAGGACGCACACTCACATGATGCACACTTGATGGACGCGCACTTGCAGGACTCGCACTTACAGGACTCGCACATGCAGGACTTGCAACTACAAGACCCGCACCTCCGGGACGTCGCGGCGTGTTGACTGAGGTTTTCCAGGCAACAAACTCGCCAAGCTGCATATTATGCCAACCGACCCAACAAATGAATGACCGCAAACCAATGGCCAGCTTTCCTTCGTGATTATCGATTGGTTGCTGAAGCAACTGTATCCCGCTTTGAACGTTGGTGAATGTGACACATTATGTCTCTACGATATGGCAGACATGCCTACGCTTTAAATGCCGGTGTGGACTATGTGGTCGGAACGCCTTATACGCTGAAGACCGTGAACATATCGGACCACACCGCGGTTTCGACGGCGATCGAGCGCATTTACTGTGTCATTTCCGGATATAACAAATGGCTATGCCAACCCACCCCCCCCCCACCCCCCACTGGCAATACGACTCTTAACAATGCCGCGTGGCACTCGTGGCAGACATCACCAATGAAATGGTGGCAGAATCAACTCATCTTCGCCATATTATTATGGAAGTAATATGCATATATCACATCGTTATTTTTCAACCATTTCAGTTAGCATTAATTGATTATGAATACTAGTACTGCCTGATTGTATCAGATTGGTACAACATGAATGCCAGTTCTCTGCTTAAAGGCAACATTATAGACTGATGAACGCATTTAGATGCCAAACATCCTATGCTTGCGTAATCTTATTATCTAATAAGGCAAACTGGTCATTGTCTGTTATTGCGCTTTCTCCATATAACGTGTATGTCAAAACAAACAATAGTTCATGGGTTATATTTCATCAGTTATGTGTTTATGCCGGATTTCATCTGATGGCCAAATTGTTTTATGTTTGACACATTTTGTTGATGCAAATTAATTACGTTTCCTCTGCCATGATATGATAGAGAGGATATATGTGTACATCTCAGTGAAAGACTACGTGCTATGTCGAGTCGCTGGAAATTTCCATACGTTTACGGAGTTACCGTTTCTAGTTCATTTATTTTATTGTAATATTTTCATCGTTCGGATTTCCTGACTGTGTTGTAACTTTAAACATTTGTTGGATTACATGCCGACAACTTTGTGTATTTTGGCTGTTATTTATCATTTACAGTCACATGCCTCGTCTTTATCTATGTCTTTATGACATGCCGGATCTTCGTACCATTCAAGATGCGATCGAACAAGTACTTCCTCTCATTTGTAGCGGACTTCCAGGCTTGTTCATCGTCACTGTCGTCTTCCATTTTAAGGTCATAGACAGTATTCCTTATAGTTGTGTAAACGGATTATTTACGTAGTGAGATAATCCATAACATACTGTTTGCAACACTTTTCATCATAGTCTTTCTGTATATTTCACTCATTTGCTCAAATACGTGCTCTCGGGCTTTTGACCGATCGCCGCTGCCGTTTAACTGCATGTAATGTTCGACATGTTCCTCGAACTATGTCTAACACTGTTCAAACGCCTCTTCCACAATTAAACTCCATGGATATTGGTCATCATGCGTTTCAGATGTCGAGCTTTCTTCGTGCGTTTCCGATTCTTTTTCACTTTCATAATCAACATGAATGGTATTTTTGTGACGCAAACTATTGTCTCGCCTTTTAAATTCAAACGGTATTCTAGCCTTGCCTGATGAACTTGATATCATGATACACTAGCATGGTGTGTTATATGTCATTATTTAGAAACATAAGATACATAAACTAGAAAATGCGTTCATATATCTAGGCAGCCCCACCTACTGCTTTCAGGAAAATACGCAAAATTACCACATTCTAAATAGAATAGGAGGTCAAATAAAAAAAAGTTACCTTTGCTCATTTACACACCATAAAGAGGCTAATAGAAAAAAGAGTGTATTAAAGGCAGATATATTGGAGAAAACATAAGATTATTATTTGAAACTATTGACTATGTTAATGAAAAAGATATTCCAAGGTTATTATATTTTGTTGATTTTGGAAAAGCATTTGATAGTGTTAGTCATGCATATATTAAGAACGTGTTAAGATTATTAAATGATGGTGCCAGTCTAATAAAATGGGTTGAAGTATTTTACCATAATATACCTAGTTGTGTAACAAATAACGGCTATATTACTGATTTGTTCGGTTTATGTAGGAGGCGTAAGACAATGCTGTCCTTTGTCACCATGTTTTTTTGTTATAGCAATAGAAATACTATCACATATTTTCCGAAATAACAGGATGATCAAAGGAATAATAATACATCAAGAATAAATAAAAAAAAAACAATATTCGCAGACGATGCCATTGTTTGCTCAGATGGGTCAAAAGATGGGTTAAAAAACCCTAATTTCCACCATTTATAATTGTGGACATATTTCAGGCTTGCTATTAAGCTATCATTCAACATAGATACTTTTTAAGAAAGGTTCAATAAAACACACCACAATCGCTTTATGTGAATGTGAAGACAACGCTTTTTCATGGACTGCGGACGTAGCTAAAACACTAGGTTTAAACCTTTGTAATGACAAAAAGAAGAATATACAATATAAACTTATTACCAAAACTAAATTACTTTAAACAATGCTTAGACATATGGAAACGCAGAAAAGTGACAACTATAAGCAAAATAACAGTTCTCAAAAACTTTGCATTTCCAAAAAAATAATATTTCCATTGCCGGTGTTAGATACTCCTAGGGATGATGTTATAAAACAGAGTACACATGTGGCAGTCTCATATTTTAACTTAATCCACAACATGTAACATAAGCACATTAAATTAATTGATCGTCCAATCGCTCTTTTCCTCACTGGATACCTCCGCTTATGAATACTAATATATCTAACACATGCTCACTATATCCTATACTTATCCTATATCATCTTATGGTCCTCCGTCCTCTTTTCCCCATTTCTCCAAATTTGGCTCATTGTGTCTTTAGATGTTGTTATGAATCAGCATGGAATTTGATTGGCGGATAAGCTGCATTGTTTCCCTTTTACCGGCAGCATTTATTATCCAGTTAATCTTTCCTTTGCTGTTGAGGCACAAACATCTATTTTCTAAATAAATTTAATAACTAATATTTAGACATTTGACGTTTTGGTGAGTAATAGTTTTTGTGCATTTGTGTTGTCTCTGTAAGAATCTCGGCCGCTGCATTATCAACTTAGTTTCGTAAACATTCTGTCTGAGAAAATTCCATTCTGTTTCGGACCTAAATATCATTTGCCCTCTGTATACACATATAACCTTTTTTTCTAGGTAAGCCACAGCTTTTGGCATGAACTGTGTATTGATACAAACAGACTAGGTTGATATTTAATAGAATATGCCGTTGACAAACTACTGGGATGTTTGTGGCCTGTTTGTATGCAGTTTCCGTGTCATTCCAGAAGCAAGTTAGGCATTATTATTTAATGATAATTTATATCATTGTATAATGTGATTTATTAGCCATTTATGCAACGTGGCCCGACAGTTAATGTCCGGTGTCGAGTTGGAAATGTTAATAATGATTTATACATTTATGTGTAAATGACCTGGCTAATATGTTGGCCTAATTGTAACCTCATTCATTTCATCTTGCTTAATGCGATATAGCCATGTGACTTGCACAGGGTTATATCTACGACGGTGACATTTTGATGTGATGGCTCGATCTACAGGTTTATAATAGACGGCCCGCCAAGGCCAATACAAGGCCTCTAATAAAGTTTAGATGGCATTTTTTGTTACAAATGGTTACCCATGCTGATCGACTTATATGCTATGTAAGCTGTCGGATAGGGGTGGGTACCACCGCAGATTTGACCTATATAGGTAATTTCTGAGGTCATTTAGAGGTCACATTGAGTAGTATAGAGGGAGTCAAAATGATACCACCTACGGTGATATCATTTCCACCCCTCTATACTACCCCCACCACCCCCGAAAAATAAAAAAATTGGTTAATGAGGAAAGTCTCTACCTACAGTAAATTTATGAATTATTTCGGCATAGGTGTTTTGGAGAAAATAATTATATTCTCCCAAGAGAGAGAATCGAATTTTGAAAAGAGTGAGTCAAAATGATACCACCAACGTTTTTAACGTTATTGAGCTGTATTGAATGATAAAAAAGTGGTATTGTAGTCCCAATTATATTGAAAATTGACTTTTGAAAAAAAAAGTCGAAATCATTAATGCAATTTCAATGAGTACGCGCGTGATAGTTTACATTCTAACACCCCATTTTCCTCCTCCAATATAGCTAATTTATTTCGCAGATCAGCAACTAATTCTACCAGCTCTAGTCTACCACGTTCACCTTTAGCCACCTGACAGCGTAGTTGCTTATGTCTACAAAGAGTTTGGGCACTAACGAATTTACAAGGGCATCTGGGGCATTGAAATTGTGGGGGGACACAAGGAAACTAGATGCCTTCGTAGATAGTCTTTACGCGTAAACGTCTTACAACAAGTCACACACTCTATAATATAGTATATGTATATGTTTATATTCAATTGGACGTGAAAAAAAAACATGATGTAAATTTTTCACGTCCAATTGAACAGATAAAATTCATACGTTATATACAGAAATTATGATAACGGCAGAAATCGAAAGTTTGAGAAGAGAAGCCGAATCTCTAGGGATTACTTATAGTAAACGGTTGAGAGATAGGGGGTTGACAAAGCTGATAAACGCCACAAAGAATGAGGCGTTTATGAAGCGGTTTACTCGCGCCCACAAACGAGGAGCATTTAATGATATATCCAAAGCGGAGGAAGTTGGTAACATAATTAAAACAGAAAGTATTGCGAGGTTAAGGGCTAGTGTAATAAAACCGTCAAGCACCAATACTTTGTCCCAAATTAGACACACAGGTCACCCAATACCAAATAATAAGAAAAAATCTATCGTTCGCGCGATAGTGGAAAAAGGTAAAGAAATATTGGGGGCTCATGACGAAACATTGGAAAAGGTAGAAAAGGGAAGACGGGTAGTTACATTATCCTTTCGTAAAAACATTGACATTAACGAGTCTGAACGCATGTCCGATAAACTCGCTCCGTATATAACAACCAATTTTTATTTCAGATATTCATATTCTTACAAGCTAGAACATATGGAGGAAACTAAAAATGGAAAACCTACAACTATAATAATGCACAAAAATCTCGGTAGCGAACCACTATCATCAATGAAAACCGTTAAAAAATGGCTTTCAGATAAGGAGCAAACACGAATAATGTCCGATAAAATAGACAGACCAAGTACAAAGTGGAAGTTTGTAAGATGGGTAGAGGTTTTTGTAAAGCTAATACAGGGCAATAGGGGAATATATTTGGGACTACAATCCAAAGAAGCAGCAGGAAGAGAACTTACAGAATGGTTGAGGAATAGAAAAGGTATGTATTCTTCAGATAAGTATAATGACGACCTTTGTCTGTTCAGGTGTCTAGCTATGCATATGGCAGGTAAAAGACCTGAGAGATGTACAGAAAAAGCGAAAGAACTTAGTAAGCAATATTTCGATAGTAATGTGGTTTCACCAATTCCTTTTTCAGATCTGAAAAAGGTTGAACAGTTTTTTTAAAATCGGTATAGAAGTATATCAACCGACACAAGGTGGTGTTTGGTGGTTGAAAAAGGTACCAGCGCACTATGATGCACTAGGTAATAAACCAATAACAATAGGACTGTTTAATAATCACGCATTTCTGATAAAAAACCTTAAAAACCTATCTAAAATTTACGCCTGCGATAATTGCAAACAGAAAATTCACGAAAGCGAGTAATATGAAGAGACACGGACCAAAATGTATGAGAGGTGAGACAAAAGTAATATGTGATGAAATTATTTAGAGCGCCCGCGTTCGTCGTTCGAGAAAGCGTTTCTACCCAAAAGGTTTCTAACAGTTATGGTGCGATCGATTGGATGTACTCTGTGGAAAAGCAGGAGGGAATTCACATTCACCATGAACAGTGTGGACACGGAGGTGAAAGATGGATTTTAGGAGCTCCAGTAGATGGATACTGTCCAGAAACCAATACCGTATATCAATATCGCGGCTGTTAATGGCACGGGTGTGATATTCATGCAAAGCATAAACAAGAAGAACGCGCATCAACGATGAGAAGAGATACATTTATTAGAAGCAAAGAATTCAACCTAGTAGTTATGTGGGAATGCGAATTCCAAAGAACGGGTAAAGACATAAAGATCGGTTGCGACACTACTCTTTATTCATATCAGATAGTATATGATTTTGAGGCGTATCTCAACCCACCTAATTCTAAAGAATTACTTAAAACGCTAGGTAATAGTTTAGAGTACGAAGCTGAGCACGTTCCGGTAAGCGTTAGTTTAGGAGATAATTTCTCAGGAACAGTAACTCATATTTGTGATAAAGATCCTGCAAAACTTATAGAAAAAATCGTAGAAGATTTGAAAGTCAGGGGAAAAGCTATAAGAGAAGAAGTATGGTTGAGATATAGGTTTAATACAGAACATTTACGTAAAAATCAAGTTACACAGATCGAACTGTGGATAGAGCAAGTACCGGTTATAGGTTTTAACCGTAGTAAGTACGATATAAACTTAATAAAGAAATACCTAGTAGGCGAACTGGCATCAACAACAAAGAAAGTAATGGCCGGAAAACGGGCAAATGCAACAATATTTATATTTACTCCAGAGTTTAGATTTCTTGATGTAATACTTTACCTAGGACCGGGTGTAAGTTATGATAGTTGGATAAAAGCCTACGACTGCAAAGGACAGAAATCTTTCTTTCCTTACGAGTGGTTCGATTCTCCAGACAAACTGGATTACCCAGGACTGCCTGATATAGAGAATTGGTATTCCAAACTATCTGGGAAAATGTTACTAGACGAAACAGAATTAAGTAAATGTCGTAGAATTTTCGAAGAAAATAATATGAGAACTTTCAGAGATTGGTTGAAATATTATAACGATTTAGATGTAGCACCGTTCCTAGAAGCGGTGGAAAAAATGTGTGAATTTTATAAACACAGAGGTGTGGATATTTTCAAAGATGCGGTAAAACACTACCTGGAGTAGCTATACAATATTTATTGAGAGGAACCATTAAGAACAAAAATCTTCAAAGACGATTATACCGGAGATGCTCTATGTGCACCAAAAGAAGAAACATACGAAATGATGAAAGACGCTCTAGTTGGCGGTCCATCAATAGTATTTACACGATATGCGAAGCGGGCGTTTCAAATATTAGATCTAATTCCACAGGAATTAACAAACCTTGCAAGGCTGTTTGGGGTACGATGCAAACGCGTTATATTTATCTACGTTAAATAAAGAGATGCCGTGTGGGAGAGAAACTATACACCATATAGATACCCCACATAATCCCTAAATTTATTAAAAAGTTTTGTAAAAGAGTTTTATCTGGAGACTGGTTTGGGTTTGCGGAGGTGGATATAGAAGTTCCACACAACTTAAAAGATAAGTTTTCTGAAATGTCCCCAATATTTATAAACAGAGAAGTAGACGTTGAAGAGTTTCCAGAACACATGATAATATATTTGGAAGATACTGGCAGAACAAGAGGAAATGGAAGGAAATTATTGGGATCGATGACCGCCACTAAAGTATTGCTGTACGCGCCACTGTTGAAATGGTATTTAAAACACGGCCTAGAAATAACGGGAGTTCATCGTGTTATAGATTATATTAGTGGAAAACCATTCGAATGGTTCGCAAAAGAAGTTACAGCCGCAAGACCAACAGGCGATGTAGAACCAAATAAGAAACCAGTAGCGGATATAATGAAATTATTAGGAAACTCGTGTTGTGGAAAAATGATAGAGGCAACGGAGAGACATTTAGATACGACATATACACAAGACGAAACCTGTGTTGACAAAGCATTCAGATCCGCGTATTTTGATGATTTGGAAGAGATAGGAGATGCGTACGAAATATCTTCCCGAAAACCCCGGTGCTCAGTAAAGAGACCATTCCATTGTGGAATAGTTGTTTATCAACTCGCTAAATTGAGAATGTTGGAATTTTATTACGAATTTCTAGACAAATACGTAAAAAGAGAAGACTTTGAATTAATACAGATGGACACGGATAGTATGTATGTAGTTAGTGGAAAAACAATAGAGGAATTGATTAGACCTAACTTACTAGACGAGTTTGAAAAAGAAAAGAATAAATGGCTGGCTTGGAATAAGTGGAGTGAAAGAGAGCCCGGGTTTTTCAAAATGGAATTTAGTGGAGATAGAGCGATAGCGCTATCTAGTAAGTGTTATTTTGTAGAAAAAAATAATTATATTAACAAAAACTCTGCGAAAGGAATGTCCAAGAGAACAAACATTTTAAATTCTGATAGATATAAACGAGTACTAACCGAAACTACAGAAGATGGAAAACACATTATAGATTGTGTTATCAGACGGAATACATACAGAACCTCTCTAAAGACTCTGACGATCCGGGGGTAGCTGTGTGTCAGAAGGTACCATAATAAGTTCTTCGCGAACAAACCCGCGAGATGGACCATCATCCAAATAGTAGAGCACGGGCTAATCGGGTTTGGTAATATATCGATCTAGATGATATACATTGAGAGACCAAACGGGATCCGTCGCGCGGCGGCTGCCACCTTCAAGCTCTCCCGGTTGATAGAGGTACCGGACGTCAACATCCGATGGAAGCCGTTGCTCCTCTAAACCAACGGGTCGCCCACGTGAGACGGCAGAGGGCTTGCTCGTCACCTTTTTAGACTTGATGGCATCTACGAGCTTCTTATCGATCAATCTGGTCACCTCTCCGTTCAGTGCGGAGACCACGGCGGGCAGTCTGGCCACCCACTCGGTCGATCGCGAATGAGGGTCCCGCTGTGCAAGCAGCAGCTCTTTGGCATATTGGTGACTGAACAGCCTCTCAGCCAGGGTTCGATTGAACCGCTCCACGATTCCCTGGTCTCGATGGATGTTGACGCGGCCGCGTCTGACAGAAACGTTGTGTTTAGACAATAGATGAGAGACCGCGCCCATGAACTCACGGCCGGTATCGACCTGGAGAAGATTCGGCCATTTGAGAGGACTCCTTTTATATATTCGGGAAAGAGCATCGGCCACCTCCTTAGACTCTTTCGTAGCCAATGCCTCAGCCCCCTTATAGCGACTCGCTACGTCAACGACTGTCAGTGCGTACTTGTACGTCTTGCGACCGACGCGATCGTGAGGGAGAAACAGGAGATCCGCTTGGTGAACTTGGTTCGGCACCGGCACATCGAATTTCGGGCGCGGAATATTGTTAGGCGCGGGTAAATAGATCTGCCAGATGGCCTACTTCTTGAGCCATTCCTTGACAGCGTTTCCTGAAACCTTGGTTGCCGCGGCGAGGTTCTTGATGGCCGCGAGTCCCTTCCAGTAGCCGCGGGGGCTGTAGTATGTGTTTGCTAGCTTGCGTGCTAGGCGAACCGATAGTTTGGTATCAAGTTTGCGCGTGTTCATCGTATGCGAAGTATTCTAATTGATCGGACAATCTCCAACATGCCCTCGCCAGATCGTCCGGTAACTGCGTCGTTAATAATAAACCTTTGTTGGAAGTACAATTGCGATTGTCGCTGCAGCCCCAATCGCATTTGGGTTGGAACAGGAGAGGGAATTCTGGGGAATCTAATCTCGATTGGGAGTTGATGGAGGAATCTAACATCCGCTTTGCGAAAAGGGTGGCCGCTTTTTCGTCCTCGCGCCACGTCTCGAGACAATCTCGGGCCAGACGAATCATACTCTTTGCACCAGGCAAACGGTGTTTAAGGGCCGTGTAGCCTACATCAATCATAGCAAAATAAAGTTCGTCAACTAACATCGTTCTGTATATATATTAAAAAAAAACGAAAGTTTTAAAATAATTATTTCAATCTCGATTGAATATATAGTAGCTGACGAGACCCACCACAGCCATTCCCACGACGATGAACGCGATCTCGCGGTCTTTTTGGGGCTCTGACGGTACTTAAAAATCTGAAAGTTGGGTTTCCCGATCCAGCGGCGCGAGACTTTTATGTGGATATGCCAGCGCGTACTCGCGCTTGGCTTCTTCAACGTTCTGGAAAGTTTGCACGGCGTGATTCTCGCGGCGAAGCTCTTTCTTGACACAGTCCAGATGGGCGGTTCGTTTTTTCGACCATGCTTCTCATTTTCGAGAATATAAATTTGCTACAGCTGAACGCAAATGCGTTTACAAGCGCACCACCTACTATTACTGCGATTGAAGCCTTTTATTTCCATATATTAACAGGTAGAATTCCAACTTTAATTAGATAATCTCGGGTCCAAACTGCGGCCGCTACATCTAAGATCGCGAGCCCTACGTCTCTCACAGTAAAGTCCAATTTGGGAGCGGACCCTCCTAGGGCCATCTTTGATAGTCGAGCATACCCGATACTGAAACCCGATATCACCACGGCGTGATAAAGTGCATTCACTATCATTTCACCATCTTGTTCAGCCATTATAATTATTGCATATAAAAGGGATCGCGATCAATGTTTAAATGGGGTGCATCCAATCGCGATTGGTGTTTCGTAACTTTCTTCTGAACCGTAGCTGGTTGTTTTTCCAATCTGGATTGGTATTTCAGCACATACAGGGTGCCCACAACTGCCAGACCACCACCAACAACACATTGGACGATCTTCCAATAAGGTTCAACAATGTTGAGGTAATAGGGGGTAGGAGCTACAGTAATCGGGGATTGCTCTTCCTGTTTCAATCCAATCGCGATTGGGGGGAGAGAAGAAACAGCTGCCACCGGGCTGTTTTACTGTTTCAACAGCAATCGGTGTTGAGTGCAACGACCGTTTGGCCTCTCGAAGCTCGGCGAGTATTTTATCTTATTTATCTTTTCGGGCGGCAGCCGCTGCCCGCCCAGCTGCCTGCCTTTTTGGGTTTTTATATTGTGCAATCGGGTTCAACTCCAACGGCGGTTGGTATTGGGTTGGATAAATCAGGTTCAACCCTGTTGGAGTTGGTGCAATCTGGGATTGCTGTTCCGTCACTCTCGCAGGTGTGTCTTGTGTCATCATTTATAATATTAGGGCTTATAGTTCGTGGGCATATATGTCCAAATTGATAGTGTTTACCCGTGGTCAACGCGGTTGTCAGCGGAGCTAAGTACATTCCAAACTTGTGATAAATTGAGCAGCAGGCTGTTGTAAGAGTGTGTCCTATAAAAGGGTCAGTCTCTAAATCGTGAATCAACCCCGCGGTGTTTGGTATAGGGAGAAGTATGCTAACGGTGGTAGCGTACAAATGAATAGCCGCCGATCCCAGAGTTTTTGTCATCTCTGCCCCCAATTTGGATTCGTATCGCGCATACATTTTATCGATCTCCGCATCTGACATCTTATCCACCTGACAAACTGAGAGACGCCTACCGAGATAATGCTCCGATTGTCCCCCAGCAACCAGCGCAGCTAGCCGCTCACGTCTCGCCGCATTTTCGTTCGTATCGGCACTCAACCCAATACCAACCGCCGTTGAAGTTGAACCCGGTTGCTCTTCCAATTCGCGATTGGTGTTGGGCTTCAACGGAGTTGAGGTTTCTTCCATTAGCTGATCGAGAAGTTCGTCGCAGTTCATTATTGCTAATTTTCTTTTAACTATTCTGACAAGTCTCATAAGTCTAACATATTTATTTATTACAAAAATAATAAAAGAGCACCACCCGATACTTATAATCACCGTTATGCTCGCAACAAAGCTCGCAGCGGAGCACCAAATTGTTAACATTGTTAACCATTGTTCAGCATTTGTTCAACAATTGCTCAGCATTGTTCAGCAATTGCTTATTACTTTGTAATTAATTAATTGATAACTTCGTAAGCAGTTGGTTGATCGGTCTTTAGCAGAAGCTTGGCGTGCTTAGTTTCCAAAAGTATCTGTCGAACCTCCAGGCGCTCCTCGCGCGTTGGGATAACGTCGTTCTCTCGAGGACAGTCATCGAATGAGTCTCGGTCCTTGCAGTGAAAGAGGGCGACCCATTTCGTTTGCTCACGCAGATCCTTGAGGACGGCGTTGTACGTTTAAGTGGAGATCCATACGCTTTGCCTGACATGGCGGCCAGAAAATGCGAGCTCGGAGAGCATGTCCTTTATTTTAGTCATCGCCGCCTTGGCTGAGCAGTCGTCAATCACGTATAGGGTGGGCTCACCCTGGAATCTTTGGTATAAGCCACGCAGCCAATCGTGAAGTCTGTCGCCGGGGTCAAAGACGTATATCTCAGGGTCGGTCCATATCCGTTGGCGCCGCTGATAAGTCTCGTTGTGCCGCACAGTGGGACACAGGATCACAATGTGACGAAAGGCATTGCGGTAGGACCCCTCCAGCAAGTCCAGTCGAGAGCTGCATGTCTTTGGCAACCGCGGCAACCTCCGGGGAGCGCTTAGAGCCGGAAGCAAACTGCTTTCTGACTTCGTCCCACTGCTGGTGTGCGCGAAGACCCGCACTGTAGAGTTGATTGGGGACTCCCTCGATCGTCACGTCGACCTTTGTGATTTTGGGGTTATATAATTTGTCGGTTTTTCTAGCACCGAACGCGAACCGAGCATCCTCGAACAACATCAGTATACCTTTCATCGAGCGGGCGGGTACGTTGACATTAATATTCCACAAAGTGTCGCTTTTGTCTTTCGTCATCTTGTGGTGAGGAAGAACTCGGTGGTAAAGTATGACAAGGCGCCCAGCGTACTGGGTTATGATTAATCGCGCGAGTTCGGGCATCATGACCATGTCGTACTCCAACGAAACATTATCGATCGTATACGTCGATGCTATGTCGGTGGCTATGAGAACTCGGCCGTAGTCGTTGAACGTTAGTTCGTATTCGAGGCGGTCAGCCAAAGCACTCTGATAGTAGGGCATGTGACTCTCCAGCAACTGAAAGTCGAGAGGGATGTAGAAGCGGTTGCCGTAAGCGGCCGCGATCGCGTTGTCACTCGCGTTGTTATCTGCCTTGTTACCAGCCCCGATTCTAAGTTTGGTTACGTACTTATTTTTGCTGGTGTCAATACCCTGATAGACCGCGTTTTCGCGCTCTTGCGCCGTCTTCCATAGGTCCTGATAGCAATGGTAGACGTCGCTGTCGTCGATCGACATCACCTCATTACCAGAAATCTTTATCATGGTCTTCTTGACGATGGCGCGACCTAGGTTCTGAACGACGGTTCGGTCCACGTCTGTCGACGTCAGCGAAATAGTGAAAGGTAGGCGAACAGTCCCCGGCACAATGACGTCGCTAGCTCCGAGGTTGGGGAAGCGGACTAAGAGCTGCTGGTTCTGGTCGATCGTCGATGGGTTGTTCGCAATAACGACACTCTGTCTCACGTATTTTGCCCGAGGGGCTCACGCAGTCTGCTGTATGGATTGAGTTTGCGACCGTATTGACTCGAAAACATAATTTAGTTACTCTATTAAACTCGTATGGTTTTGTCTTTAATACATAATTAATATTGCTGATTACGATATTGACATGGATGAAATCGGCAGAGACGATTACGTCGATGAGGATGATGATGATCGCGATGATTACCTCGGCCAAGACGAACCACCCTTCATAGAGACTCCAGTTCCAATCCAATCACGTTCAACAGTGTTGAGGGTGGAAATAGGTGGCGCTACCAGCAGCGTTGGCCAAAGTCTGGAATTACTCCAGGGAGCTGTAAACGACTATTACCACAGTTTGGCAGAAAAAAAGGTCTGGTCCCGTCTGTCGGACGCGACTATTTCAAGTTCGAATTGACTCTGGACGGTAAGTTGAGACTAAAATCATCAAATATCTCAATAGTTAACATGATGACCGGAAAACCACTATCGCTGAACACCATTGCCGGAAGTCGGGGCGGTGGCCAAATCATAAATAACGAACTATGATTCCTAGATTGGAAGAGGGGTAAAACAATTATGTCGGCCCGCGCTGTGGAGGCCCTACAGTCTACCGACGAAACGATGGCGAAGACGGCCGGCGCGATAGAAACGGTCGAGCTCAGCGAGGTCCCTCGAGTGGCCACCGACGCTATTAACACGGTGGAGACAACGTTCAGCGAAAACGAAATACTCAACCTCGAACAAGGGTCTAACGATGACCCACCGTTACCTCTTCGCGAACTCCGGGGACTCGAGAAGGCTCTGCAAACGGTCCGGGGCGAACTGGTCCTTAACCTCTCCAAACTCTCGGCGCTGGATGAACATATCGCGCTAGAAGGCAGCATCGACTAACCGTGAGACGCTCCGCACACAAATAAGTCGGATCCGCGAAACAATCTCGAGGGTTCTGCGCGAGGACACGACACTCGGTGAGCGTCTTCGCTCTCTGTTCAGAGAGCAGGGTGTCACGATAGCAAGCAAACTCGTTGCTATCGGCATGACTATATCGACCATAGTTCTATCTTTCACTGGTGGTGTGGCACCCGCGCCATCACCCGCGCCATCATCCGGTGTCAGAGAGCAGGGTGTCACAATAGCAAGCATCCTCGTTGCTATCGGCATGACTATATCGACCATAGTTCTATCTTTCACTGGTGGTGTGGCACCCGCGCCACCACCCGCGCCATCATCCGGTGGAGCAAAGGAGTGGGTAAAAAAAACACTAAAAGCACTCGCCAGTCTCCTGGCTAAATTAACCGAAAAGGCGGCTGCCGCACTACCCGGACTGATCGGAAGTATCGTTTCCTACTTGTTATCTATATTATCAAAAACGGTCGGATGGCTCACCAAAAATACTTGGGCTTTAATTGTGCCGATCGCTGGTCTCCTACTATTCTCCGCCAGAGAGTTTCTAAAACCAAAGCGCTAGTAGTCCTATCGCTACGAGGGCGACGAAGAGCCCTAATTTCTCCTCCTCGTGTGTTGTGCTTCCAATCTCGATTGGTGTTCTCTCAACACTGTTGACGATTGACTTGGGGGGACTCAATTCGTGAATTGGGGGTGCTGGGTTCAACTTCAATCCCGATTGTGTTGAGTGAGGCGCATCCAATCGCGATTGGCTTGGGGTTTCTATAACCGGCTTGGTGGGGGATTTGATGATATCCGCGTTCACGTTCCCGTTGTGGCCGATTTTTTGATTGACGGTGGCGATTACGATCTGATTATTGTAACCGTCAACCGGGTCGCCTCGTAGTATCATATTGCTCGGCGCCATATAAAGACCTGGATCACTTTCTCCAGGTCCACCTTAGCTGAGATGGCGTCCTCTACAAGTGCCAATAATTGTTTTTGTGCATCAAACGCCGTTCCCGTGCCCAGTATAGAACTGCGAGTTTGTTTATGTGCGCCGAGGATGGCCCAGACGTACGTGCGAATGGAGTCGTTGAAGCGAGTAACCCCGGCCTGCGTGAACCATAGACCCTTATCTAACATAAATGTACCACACACGTCCTGAACTTCAGCAGCCTGCTGTATGTAATCGACGTGAGCCTGTTTTGGAGGTAACCAAATGCAGGATGAGACGCCGCAGTGCCGACCTACAGACACTTCCGGCCCGAAGGTCATCGTCGCTGGGTCAAAATTCCCGGCGTTCCGACTGAAAATGTGGTCGCCGGAGTGATGGTGTCTAAAATCAGTCTGCGTCCAATTCCCGGACTGGCCCCGAATGAGAACGTCCCCGAGGCCGGTGCTGGTAGGAATGCTTTCTGTCTCCAGTCCGCGTCTTTTGAAACGTTAAATTCGTTACACAGTCTTTCAAACGCCATACGGTCGTATGCGTTGGAAATGGGATCCCAGGCGTCGTCTTGGGGTAGTGAAATACCTAGTTCTTTGAGAATCCTCCTAATAGTATAATACGTGTGAAAGTTGTAGACACATCGGAGCATGACATTCTTGGATGTCAGATGGTCTTTATGTGAAACTCCACATCCGGCTGTTGCGCATCATACAGCGAAATTTAGCTGGTTCTGGCAAAACTGCATCGGTGTTGCTTTCCACCCGTTTACGGCCTCCATTGTTGTAATCTTGGGCAGTCTATATTGTTCAAAGATGTCGGGAAAGTTGGTGGTAAAGCCACTGTCCGGTCTAACCGTTATAGTTGGGTGTACAAGGGGGTTCACAACGTCTTTTTGTGTGCATTTACCTCCGACCGCGTACTTTGCATTAAAATTGAAGCTAAATGCTTTGGTATCCATTGAAAGATATTATTATATTTGCTACTATCACTAATGTTCAAAAAGAGAGTTGTCAACTTCAAAAGTCAATCGACAACTGCTGCTGAATACGCCGGGTAGGCCTCAGATCAATCACCTTCACGGTTCGGTAGCAGAATGTGGGGAAGAGCGAAGGGTTTTACTATGTGAAGGATGGACAACAAGTAGGTGTAAAGCTGCCTCACGGGCTGTGGGGAACAAGACAGCTCATAGACTTTGTCACCTCAGAGATTGACGGTATAGTCAACCTCACAGTATCGAAGGCTACCGGACTTGCAACAATGACCATCGGCCCTGATAGTAAGGTAGTGATATCCCCGTGGTTGGGTATTCAACTCGGTTTTAGAGAGACGTACTCCGCAAATAAAGGAGTATTTGCTCCGGGTGAGTACGTCGGTGATAACCCGGTGGACTTCGCCTTCACAACAAATCTCAGGGTACACCTGGATCGGGTGAACACATCGTACAACACGGTAGACGGATCTCCCAGCACATTACTGAAAACCGTGCAAGCCAGCGACTGTTTCTTTAGGGTGACGGTGAGCTTAGACTTCCCACACCCCGAGATGAAAGTTTTGGAAACGGGACACATCCACGAATTTACGGTCTCTATTCTCGATGATCAAGCGAGAAAGTTGAATAACTATTACCCGATTTCGGTCGTTCTCGAAATTTCCAATTGAGTATAGGTGCCCCAATATTATAATTTAATTTTCTTAAAATTAATTATTATGAGTATATACGGACCAGGTAGTTCTTCCAATTCCAATCGGGATTGGGTGACATATTCAAAGAATTTGGAACCGGCAGAAGGGGGATTCATCCCGACAGAGAGCGACTTTTTAACTACCGGAAAAACCAAGGCCCTGATCAATAAAACTATATCGGCGGCCACAAAAGGGCTTAACAGGAGTATAGCAAAGCTTAGAGTAGACGTGCTGACGGCGACTGCACAAGTTGGGGAAGAGGCCCGGGGAAAAATTGAGGGAGTCCGAACGGCTATTGCGATAGACCAGGAGGCTTATGGGGTGTTGCTAGGAGGAAAAATAACCAAATTTCAAAAAGAGGCCCGAACGGGTATTGAAAAAGTCCGAGAAGACCACCAGGCGGCCCTTACAGAGGCGTATAGGGTGTTGCGCTCAGAGGACTCTCTCAACAGAGAAGCAGCACTTACTGAACTAGGTGAAAAAATAACAGAATTTCAAAAAGAGACCCGGTTGGGGGTTGAGGGACTCCAAGAAGTCCACTAGGCGGCCCTTATGGAGGCTTATAGGGTGTTTCGCTCAGAAGACTCTGTCAACAGAGAAGCAGCACTTACTGAACTAGATGGAAAAATAACAGTATTTCGGAAAGAGGCCCAGTTGGGGGTTGAGAAATCCCGAGAAGACCACCAGGTGGCCCATACGGAGGCGTATTTGGTGTTGCGCTCAGAAGACTGTCTCAACAGAAAAGCAGCACTTACTGAACTAGATGGAAAAATAACCGAAGTTTCCGAAAAACTGAAACGTGTTCGTAGAGCCACGAACAAAGCACTTGAGGAGACCTCTGAACAGAATCGTGCTGAGACCCATACCTCTATCGGGGGGCTTGCCGGATTGGTGAAAACATTGAAAACGCAAAAACGTGTCATCACAGTTTGGGCTGAGAAGCGGGGCCCCCTGAATGAGGGGCTCTATGAATATTCGTTCGGTTCCAAAACGACCAATAAATATGGGGGATACACCATGACATCTCCAGGTACGCTTCTCCGAAAAGCTGTCTGCTCGGTTAATGCTAATGGTAAACCTGTGGGCGCGGTCATCGTAAATATTGTAGTGGATGGTGAAGAACGGGCAATTGGAGTCAATAAACTCGCTGGAGATATTTCATCGGTGATCTTGTTCGCCGGTGACGATTCAATTAGACTTTCCGAGGTAGTTTTATTAACTTTGTTACGAAAATCGCTGACCCCGCGAGTTCTTCCACTATTGTTACATTGTTAATTGAACTTAATTTGTAAAATACTAATATATTGAAAATCATGAACGAATCAACACTGTATCCAATTCTCAATACCACTCCATCAGCACTGTATCCAATTGTCAATACGACTCCATCAACACTGTATCCAATTCACGAAAGAAGTTCAGATTTTAGGTTGGATAATATCGTCGCTATGCAGGATATTTTAGTTAGAGAATGTACAAATAGAAAAAGAAACGCTACAAAATATAAGCGTGCGACGAATATAGCTGAAGCATCTAGTACGGTTCTGGCAATTTTATCTGTTATGAGTGGTGCGGGACTGCTGCAACGCTATTTACAATTGTAACGGTTCCACTTGCAGGGGTTTTGAGTGGAATTACCGTTTTATCTGGAATACTTTGTATGGTAATTAGGGCGGCGGGTGGAAAACTCGAGAAAAAAAGTAGAAAACATGATAGAATATTCGTTCTCGCTAGGTCTAAGAAAAATAGCATCGACGTTATAGTGTCCAAAGCGTTGGCCGATAAGAAAATATCAAATTTAGAGTTTGAATCCGTGGTGGAAGAAATGGGGAGATATGAAGAATTAAAAAATGATATTAGAATCAAAGCGCGCGCCACCATGCCCAAAATTGAGTGTACTGATTGGGATAAATTTAGGGTAAAACTTGGAAATAAAGTTGGAGGAAATGTTACAGCACCAATATAAAATTAATTATATTGGTGCAGTAAACAATTTAAATCAGTAAACATCATAATCAGTAATAAAAAAAAAATTCTTAAAATTAATTATATTGGTGCAGTTAACAATTTAAATCAGTGAACATAATAATCAGTAACAAAAAAAAGAGCTGAACTGTGTTTATTTCTCGCATATAACCCTAACTTTGTTGGTGGAAATAAAAATATTTTGTTTTTGTTATTTATTATTAATTAATAAATTATTATATTAATTAATTAATATGTTTTCTATATAATAGGGGGTGTTCCGCTTTAAATTATTAATAATTTTATAATTAATTAAATAACGAACCATCCCGGAAATTCGTGAACCCCACTAAGTGTTTATAAATTGTGTACACACCACCTGTGTAATTCGATATTCCGTTTACATACCATCGATAAGGAGAAATATACTCGGCTATGAATAACCGTGTGTGTAGTATATATTACAGTGTGTTTAATTTTCCATCCCGGAAGATGTAATCGTGTAAATCTATCTAAAATGGACACTTAATATGTGTGTAAGGTGGGACACCTAATTTGCATGTTCATAACATATGTAATTGGAACATTGTCATCTGCTTGGTGTTGTGATTACAACATAAATTAATTAGTTCTGTTCAATAATATTTTTTTCAATTTCTTTATAAGCGATATCGTAGAAATGTATATTCGTAAACCAATCGTTGGGTTTTAACAATTTTATATAATACACCTTAGTTTCATATCCGATACGCATTATCCGTCTTAATGTTTGTATTTTCCTCTTGTATAGTTGACATAATTGCCGGTATCATATTGTAAATGCAACGTTTTTATAGGAGGGTAATAAATTACGCTGATATTTAATGTATTCGATATCGCCTAGTGTTTTCATTTCATAGAATTTATAGATAGGACTATAACGCCCGTATTCTTCGTAAACTTCTTCGACACAGCCATTAAAAACTTTCAATCGCAATTGTATTTTATTATCCATTTTCTCTAATAATATTGGAATTATTTTTTCTGTTCAATATAATTGGGACTACAAGACCACTTTTTTATCATTCAATACAGCTCAATAACGTTAAAAACGTTGGTGGTATCATTTTGACTCACTCTTTTCAAAATTCGATTCTCTCTCTTGGGAGAATATAATTATTTTCTCCAAAACACCTATGCCGAAATAATTCATAAATTTACTGTAGGTAGAGACTTTCCTCATTAACCATTTTTTCCGGGGTGGTGGGGGTAGCATAGAGGGGTGGAAATGATATCACCGTAGGTGGTATCATTTTGACTCCCTCTATACAACTCATTGACCTAAAAAATTCATCGACATAGGTGTATAGATTCACGTATATAATTTATACCATCATGGATAGCCTTCTGCTGGTGAACTCTTTTGGTAGCTATATACATTGGGATTCTGAAAATACCGCATTATTGAAAAAAAAGACATGTCTTAAATTCAAGATGGCCCCTAATTTGCCTAAGAAACACGGAAATATCATGTTGTACGTCATATCTTTGTTGATAGTTAAGCCATTTTAATAGTCTTCATGGTAATATATATATTTTTCGATGGAGCAAATGTTTACAAACTTTTCGATACGATTTTATCAAAGTTACTGTTCGTAAATCCAAGATGGCCGCCAAAACAGTATGTGCATTCAATTCGTTCTGATTTAGCCTATTGCTAACAATGAAGATATTTTCTATTAGCAGTCATTTTCATGGAATTTGTGACTAATAATATCCTTCATTTTATATTATTGATTAAACTAACAGAACATATTTTAAAATTGAGACAATTGGAGCTACATTACCCGGATCCCCACATTCAAAATGGCCGCCAACGCAGTATAAAATATAGGATGAAATATGTAATCAGACGAAAAATAACTAAAACTGAGATGTCGTTTTTCGCAGTTTTAGGTAGTTTTTGGTAGTACATTCGCATTAAAATGCGTATATTATGGTCTAGGCATCGACATTCAAGATCCGCCATGTTGGAAAACTGAGAAAAAAAAACAACAATGTTACTGTAGTCAGATAAGGTGAAAATATAAATTACATGGGGTTTCCTCGCTAATGTTACATAATTGGTATGTGGCAATTTAGAGTTGAGTTGGCGGACATCTACACTCTTGATAAACATATAATATAATTTATAATCGGAGATAGCTGACACACCACGTGTTACCACTAATTTCAGCATGGCAATCCTTATATATGGTAACATTTAGCACCGTGTTTAATATATGCCCTCTCCACCCTCCCGAATCATACACCTTTGATATATCTTGAAAGGTATATAATGATTGAGTCTTGTATATAACGGCCTATCAACAGCCACGGTCGTTGAAGTCCGGACCAACGGGGTCCATCCCGTATTTAAACTATATGTATTGGGGGTAAATACCAAAATCAGAACTAACTATTTACATCACTGAATAGTCCTGGTTTCCTGGTTTCATGTCCATAGCACACCATAGTGACTTAGTTCCATCTAAAAAAGTAATCACATTACCACTAATCGTATTTCCTTTTAATGGGGTTTGACAGGATTTTCCCATCAAGTACCAGAAGGCCGATAATTGAAATGAGGTCTAACCCATGTCGACATTCTGATGAAGAGGAACATTTATTGTTACATTACCCTTCGCATGCTCGCTACCAACCACCCACAGCAACGTATATAATAGACAATATAATAGACAATCCAATTAGATAGTGCGTATTGACAAAATATATATACAAACATTGTGATACGAGACAGTCTTTGTAAGTTTCTGAGTGTCTTTAGATATGTGTAGGGACTAGTATTCCATTGGAAGAAAGCAAAGCATGTACTAGACATTGTACAGGCTGATAATCAGTCACTCAAGATGACAATTTGATAGAACTTTCACAACGGTGTCATGGAAGAAACGATAGGACAATGCTTTCCAGTTTATACAAATTGTAACATGACAGCACAAATCACATGACTAATTGGCACACATCACGGACACTGAAGGGCAAGTATCTCTGTTCCTTAAGATACATCTGGATCTACAATATGGATGATGAACTAGATGAAGACGACTACGTATATAGGGACAAACAATCACCGACATTTCTGACGAAATAGTTTGGTTTAAGTCAGAAATAAGATTTGGTGAAAGCGTAGAATGGAATAACGCAAACTATGAACTATTTCTGTAACAAAATAAGCAACGAAGAAACATATGCGGTGTCTCATATATTTCATGTGGACTAAGTAATCAGCAAAATTGATCTTCTTCAATAAGAATGCTTCGGATTCTCCAGAAATCTGCGTATAACAATACCACTAAGACATCGCATTATCAACATTAATAAAGGTTTTTATATCTATATTTGTCAGCTTTATACAAGATAGCGTGGTTTTTCTTTTGGGCACTGCATACCGCTCTACCTGTTGTCATGATTTGCTATGTCTCATTTGTTGTACATTTGTTTTGCTGTCTCTATTGACATTATGCAGGTAGATGTAGCTTTTACATTCGGCAAACAAACGTACTGTATGCGTAGTTGTAGTTGACCAACCACTGTAAAATACAGCAAATTCACTATTACAAACAAATTCCCTAAAAATAGAAATGTGTATGTGTTACTTAGAGATATATACAGATTGTTTAACCTGCTAGAAGTGAATGTCAGACAGCTTTAAAATGCGGGACTGGTATGTGTTTGGGTATAGTGTGATTTCTTGGAGAGAATAGCACAGGTATATGATGATTGTCACATCATAATATTCAACGTCGCATATGGACATACATGTATGTAACTCTCTTCAAAATATGGTGATTCAGTTGTGGGGTTTAGTTCAAATAACAGTGTTAGGATCCTTTTGGTAGTGTGTATCACTAGTATAAGTGTTTGAATATAGTTTGTTGCCGCTATGGCTATTTAGGTCACACTTTGACAGGACAAATAATGAGGTATAACACGTAATGTACTTATCTGATTGAACTTTGCATAAACAAGTGTCATTCTACCAGGAAGTATGCAAGCAATGCCATTCTCCCATAGATGGTTATATAATTATCACACATACGAAAAGCACCTTCCGCATATCATGCATAATTCATGTTAAGGAACACTGGTGTCGAACGAAGCACTAAGCCGAAATATCAGGTACACATACACTGTAACACAGTAAGGCTAAACCGCGTACGTACCAGATCAAATTGAATTATTTGGATCACAGCAACTGGCAACTTATTACGCTCACAAATCCTTGAATAGCATGCTCAAAATGAGAAACAAGCCATATCGATATGCAAGAATGCTCCATCAGCACGTAACTTTGACGGAGATGCTGTAGGTAATTCAGCATGATCTTTGTTTTGATATTGAAAACATAATTATGTTCTGTGTTGGGTATAATTGTGTGAGATAGAATTGTGAGAGTGTCTGTTAAATGAACATGACTTCATCTTCATTTTAATCACAAGTTAATGTTAGTTGGACAGTACAGTTATTGTAATGGATGAGAATTAACCGACATGTGCCAGTATTCCAAAATGATATTTGTATAATCAAGAGGGGTGTGGTAACAGTGATTGGTTCTATACATGTGTCATATTGGGTATGTTGAATATTTCCCCGGTCATTCTGATGGTGAACACACTGACATTTGAATAATTGAATTGTTGGTAGAAAATGATTCAACGATTGTTTTCACAATTCTGGTTTGACAACGACTAGTATATGGAAGATCTACGCAAATTTCTCTAATCATAGCCGTGAAAATGACTCACTGTGTGTTTCTTCTTTGAAAACCAAATGTAGTCTGTGGTACTACTTTATCGGCAGATGTATTGATCCAACACAATGACCAATAGTGTCTCATAGTAGTACACACAACTTGAACAACACGTCTTTCACGTTACATGTACATGAACATCACAAGAAATATCACAATGAAACATTCAACCGTTTGAACTATGTGAGTATGTGTTTAACGGTGGCCATCTTTGATTTAAAATTAGTACATGGCATGTCATTATAAAATAGTAAATGACATATTATACCATACACAAGCAAGATTATAGTTTACATTAGTAGTATATAAGAGTCACAATGATACCATCACCTTTGGAAGGCACCGGCTACGCGCGGCACCTTCCACCGCATGATGGTATCATTTGTGACTCTTATATACTACTACCGCGAGACCATATATTTATGACATGAGAAGATACACCCTATTAGAGATAAAAATCCCTATGTTATACTCAGTATATATAATAACATTATGGTTCTAGTTAAGTGTGCGTGGTTGAAGACAGGTAGTCACGAGAGGTGTTATCGCACCGGTATTTATGAATATTGCAAACATCACCGTGCATGGATGCGAAGAGGTTCCGTTTCGACTCGCCCATGTCGGCATTGTGGGGTAGGGACCAAAGCCGAGTCACTGCTATGTCCACCATGCGGTGGCACTCAGGCTACTCATCGAATGGTTAACAGGGGATTACGTGCTCGCAAGTATTATCGTTTAGTAATAATTGAAATCGGAAAGTCAGTTAGAAAAATAGAATCGATATGATGTGTAGTTTTTGATAAGTCACGGTGTTCCAACACATAAACGCCGTAAAAAAACATTATCAAACTAATTTTATAAAATTGAAAATTGAACAGAAAAAACAATACAAATAGTATAACAAAATGGATAATAAAATAGAATGGGAATTGGAATTTTGTAATGTCTTTGGTGAAAAATATTACTATAAATTGAAAACACGATGCAAAATCGAATACATGAAATATCAGCGTAATTTATTACGCTCCGATAAATGCGTTGCATTTACAATATTATATCGGCAATTATGTCACCGGTACAAGTATCAAATTCGTGAAACGAAGCGACTAAATAGGATCGGAGAACAACTACCGGAACATCATAAAACTAATTTTATAAAACCTTTTAAAATCAACGATTCCATTCGTAATGGATCTGAAAATTCCAATTGGAAATTGAACAGAAAAAAACAACTACCAATATTATTAGAGAAAATGGATAATACAATTCAATTGGAATTGAAAGTTTTTAATGACTGTGTTGAAGAAGTTTACGAAGCTTACGGGGGTTATGATCCTGTATATAAATTCTATAAAATGAGAACACTAGGCGATATCGAATACATGAAATACCAGCGTAATTTATTATGCTCCGATAAAAACGTTGCATTTACAATATTATACCGGCAATTATGTCAACTATACAAGAGGCAAATACAAACATTAAGACTGATAATGCGTATCGGATATGAAACTAAGGTGTATTATATAAAATTGTTAAAACCCAACGATTCGCTTACGAATGTACTTTTCTACGATATTGCTTATAAAGATATTGAAAAATTATTATTGAACAGAAAAAAACAACAAAAATCTACTAATTAATTTATAGCCGAGTGTATTTTTCTTATCGAAGGTATGTAAACGGGCTATCTGGAATTATTTTTCATCAACCTCGAGCGGTATTATAGGAACGCCGTTGTCATACTTTGAGTGTATTTTTCCTTATCGATGGTATGTAAACTGGCAATCTGAATTTATCAATTTTATCAACCTCGAGCGGTCGGATAGGAATGCCGTTGTCATGCAGTTGTTTACCATAGCGACCACATTTATAGGGATAGAAATAAAAAGATTTAGCTCCCACCGAGCTAAAACTTTTTTTCTTTTTTTTTCTTTTTCTTTTTAAATTGTTAATAATAATTTTCCTAAAATTAATTAATAAATTGTTTACTGCACCAATATAATTAATTTTATAATTAATTTAAAGAAAATTATAAAATTAATTATTTAATAAAATATTAATTTCCTCCGACTTTATCTCTAAGTTTTACCCTAAATTTATCCCAATCAGTACTCTCAATCTTGGGCATGGTGGCGCGCGCTTTGATTCTAATATCATTTTTTAATTCTTCATATCTCCCCATTTCTTCCACCACGGATTCAAACTCTAAATTTGATATTTTCTTATCGGCCAACGCTTTGGACACTATAACGTCGATGCTATTTTTCTATGCACATAAAATCCCCGCTACAGGAACCGTTATAATGGTGGATATAGTTGCAGCTATCCCCGCCCCACACAATACAGAAACACTCGCCAGAGCCGTGCCAGATGCTTCAGCCATGTTCACCGCGCGTCTATATTTTTTAGCGTTTCTTTTTCTATTTGTATATTCTCTAACTAAAATATCCTGCATAGCGACGATATTTATTCAACCTAAAATCTGAACTTCTTTCGTTAGCTGTACACATTGTTGATGGAGTGGTATTGACAATTGGAAGCGTTGATTCGTTCATGATTTTCAATAATATATTATTACTTTATAAAATAAGTTCAATTAACAATGAGGACAATAGTGGAAGAACTTCTCTGGGTCACCGATTTTCGTAACAAAGTTAATAACACTACCTTGGGAAAGTCTAATTCGATCATAACCGGAGAACGAAACCACCGTCGAACTATCTCCAGAGATTTTAGTGACTAACCAACCCCCCGTTCTTCCCCATCTACTACAATATTTATCGCGACCGCGCCCACAGGTTTACCACTACCATTAACCGAGCAGACCGCCATTTGGATAACTTCACCTGCAGCTGTCATAGTGTATCCCCCACATTTATTACTCGCTTTGGCACCGAACGAATATTCATAGTGCCCCTCAACCAATGGCCCCGCTTCTCAGCCCAAACTGTTATGGCACGTTTTAGCTTTTTTATTTTTCGCACTATTCCGGCAAGCGCACTGTTTGAGGTATATGCCTCAGTACGAATCTTATAAGAGGCCTCCTCAAGAGCTTTCGTCGCGGCTATATGATCATGTTTCAGTTTATCGGAAACTTCGGTTATCTTTCCGTCTAGTTCGGTAAGTGCCGCTTCTCTGCTGAGAGAGTCCTCTAAGCGCAACGCATCATAAGCCTCCGTAATGGTTGCCTAGTGGCCTTCTAGAGCTTTCTCAACACCCGACCGGGCCTCTTTTTTGAAATTCGGTTATTTTCCCGTCTAGTTCAGCAACCGCCGCTTCTCTGTTGAGAGAGTCCTCTGAGCGCAACACCTCATAAGCCTTCGCAAGGGCTGCCTGGTGGTCTTCTCGGACTTTATCAATACCCGACCGGGTCTCTTTTCGAAATTTTGTTATTTTCCCGTCTAGTTCGGCAACCGCCGCTTCTCTGATGAGAGAGTCCTCTGAGCGCAACACCCTATAAACCTCCGTAAGGTCCGCCTGATGGTCTTCTCGGACCCCCTCAACCCCCAACCGGTCCTCTTTTCGTTATTTTTTCGTCTAGTTCAGTAAGTGCCGCTTCTCTCTTGAGAGAGTCCTCTGAGCGCAACGCCCCATAAGCCTCCGCAATGGCCTCCTTGTGGTCTTCTCGGACCCCCTCAACCCCCGACCTGGTCTCTTTCAGAAATTCGGCTATTTTCCCGTCTAGTTCAGTAAGTGTCGCTTCTTTTGCTGAGAGAGTCCTCTAAGCGCAACGCATCATAAGCCTCCGCAATGGCCTCCGCAAGGTTCACCTGGTGGCCTTCTCGGACTTTATCAATACCCGACCGGGTCTCTTTTCGAAATTTGGTTATTTTCCCGTCTAGTTCAGCAACCGCCGCTTCTCTGATGAGAGAGTCCTCTGAGCGCAACACCTCATAAGCCTCCGTAAGGTCCGCCTGGTGGTCTTCTCGGGCTTTCTCAATACCCGACGTGGCCTCTTTTCGAAATTTGGTTATTTTTTTTTCTAGTTCGGTAAGTGCCGCATCTCTGATGAGAGAGTCCTCTAAGCGCAACGTATCATAACCCTCCGTAAGGGCCGCCTGGCGGTCTTCTCGGACTTTATCAATATCCGACCTGCTCTCTTTTTGAAATTTGGTTATTTTCCCGTCTAGTTCGGTAAATGTCGCTTCACCGATGAGAGAGTCCTCTAAGCGCAACGTATTATAAGCCTCCGTAAGGTCCGCCTGGTGGTCTTCTCGGACTTTATCAATCCCCAACCGGGCCTCTTTTCGAAATCTGGTTATTTTTTTACCTAGTTCGTTTAGTTCCGTATGCGTTTCTTCACGACTTTGTGTATTCACAGCCAGGGCATATTCTCTAAGTTGTGATAGTAGACTCTTGTGAATCTCGTCCGTGGCCACCGATATAGTTCTATTGATCAAGGCCTTTGTTTTTTGGGTAGTTAAAAAGTCGCCCTCTGTCGGGATTAATCCCCCTTCTGTCGGTTCCAAATTCTTTGAATTTGTCACCCAATCGGAAGAACTACCTGCTCCGTATATACTCGTAATAAAATTAAATTATAATATTGGGGCACCTATACTCAATTGTAAATTTCGAGAACTACCGAAATCGGGTAATAGTTATTCAACTTTCTCGCTTGATCATCGAGAATAGAGACCGTAAATTCGTGGATGTGTCCCGTTTCCAAAACTTTCATCTCGGGGTGTGGGAAGTCTAAGGTCACAGTATCCCCAAAGAAACAGTCGCTGGCTTGCACGGTTTTCAGTAATGTGCTGGGGGATCCGTCTACCGTGTTGTACGATGTGTTCACTCGATCCAGGTGCACCTGAGAGATTTCGTGAAGGCGAAGTCCACCGGGTTATCACCGACGTACTCACCCGGGGTAAACACACCTTTATTTGCGGAGTATGTCTCTAAAACCGAGTTGAATACCCAAACCCCGGGGAGACCACTACCTTATTAGCAGGGCTGAATGGTCATTGTTGGCGATGCCCGGTAGCCTTCGATACTGTGAGGTTGATTATACCGTCAAGCTCTGAGTTGACAAAATCTTTGAGCTGTCTTATTCCCCACAGTCCGTGAGGCAGCTTTACACCGAATTGTTGTTCACCCTTCGCATAGTAAAACCCTTCACTCTTTCCCACATTCTGCCACCCGACCGTGAACGTGTTTGATCTGAGGCCTACCCGGCGTTGTCCGCAGCAGTTGTCGATTAACTTTTGAAGTTCACAACTCCCTTTTTGAACATTAGTGATAGTAGCAAATATAATAATATCTTTCAATGGATACCAAAGCATTTAGCTTTAATTCTAATGCAAAGTACGCGGCCGGTGGTAAATTCAAGCAAAAAGACGTTGTTAACCACCTTGTACACCCAACCGTAACGGTTAGACCGGACAGTGGCTTTGCCACCAATTTCCCTAACATCTTTGAACAATATAGACTGCCCAAGATTATTACGATGGAGGCGGTAAACTGGTGGAAAGCAACACCGATGCAGTTTTGGCAGAACCAAATAAATTTCGCTGTATGGTGCGCAACAGCCGGGTGTGGAGTTTCACATAAAGACCATCTGACATCCAAGAATGTCATGCTCCGATGTGTCTACAACTTTCACGCGTATTATACTATTAGGAGGATTCTAGGTATTTCACTACCTCAAGACGACGTCTGGGATCCCATTTCCAACGCATACGACCGTATGGCGTTTGAAAGACTGTGTAACGAATTTAACGTTTCAAAAGACGCGGACTGGAGACAGAAAGCATTTCCTACCAGCACCGGCCTCGGGGACGTTCTCATTCGGGGCCAGTCCGGGAATTGGACGCAGACTGATTTTAGGCACGATCACTCCGGTGACCACATCGTCAGTCGGAACGCCGGGAATTTTGACCACGCGACTATGACTTTCGGGCCGGAAGTGTCTGGAGGTCGGCACTGCGGCGTGTTTTCTTGTAAAACGTAGATTACATACAGCAGGCTGCTGAGGTTCAGAACGCGTGGGGTACATTTATGTTAGATAAGGGTCTAGGGTTCACGCAGGCCGGGGTTACTCGCGTCAACGACTCCATTCGCACGTACGTCTGGGCCATCCTCCGCGCACAGAAGTAAACTCGCAGTTCTATACTGGGCACGGGAACAGCGTTTGATGCACAAAAACAATTCTTGGCACTTGTAGAGGACGCCATCTCAGCTAGGGTGGATCTGGAGAAGGCGATCCAGAATTATCAAGACGTTTTGCAGAATGCCAGCACTCCATTAGACTATGTATTTGGAAGGAATAGGTCTTTATATGGCGCCGAGCAATATGATACTACGAGACGACCCGGTTGACGGTTACAATAATCAGATCGTAATCGCCACCGCCAATCAAAAAGTCGGCCACAACGGTAACGTGAACACGGATATCATCAAGCGCACCCCCAACATAATCGGGTTCAACAGTGTTGAGGTTGTAAGTGGAACCGATTTCATAAAACGCCCAAAACACAAAATGGATACACCTCCCTCAACACAATCGAACCCAGTACCCCAAATTCGTAAATTGGATGCACCATCGAGTTCCCCCAATCCAATCATCAACAATGTTGAAACAGGAGCGGAAACACCAATAGAGATTGGAAGCACAACACACGAGGAGGAGAAATTAGGGCTCGTCGTCGCGATAGGACTATTTACGCTTTTGTTTTAGGAACTCTCTGGCGAAGAATAGTAGGAGACCGGCGATCGCCACGATTAAAGCCCAAGCATTCTCGGCGACCCATCCGACCGTTTTTGATAATATAGATAACAAGAAGGAGAGGAGACCTCCTATCAACCCTGGCAGCGCGGCAGCATCTTTCCTGCTAATTTAGCCAGAAGACTGGCGAGGGCTTTTAGTTGTTTTTTTACCCACTCCTTGGCTCCGCCGGATGGTGCGGGTGCTGGTGCGGGTGCTGGTGCGGCACCAGCATTGACAGCTACAAATAGAGACGATATAGATATAATTAGGGTCGATATAATCATGCTGAAAGCTGCGATGATGGTTACTATCGTGACGCCCTTCTCTCTGAACAGAGTGCGAAGACGCTCACCGAGTGTCGTGTCCTCGTGCCCTCGAGATTGTTTCGTGGCTCCGACTTAATTAGCCGAAAAGTGCCTCACGGTTAGTCGAGACAACCTCCAAGCGAGCTTCTCCTTCGTCCCGCAACGACCGCTGGAGTTTGTTGATCCGCTCGGTAGATTCTCTATCGTCACCTGCTTCATCCAGTTTTCGTTCTTCTAGCGCGATATGTTCGTCCAGCACCGTGAGTTTGGAGAGGTTATTGACCAGTTCGCCCCGGACCGTTTGCAGAACCTTATCGAGTCCCAGGAGTTCGCGAACAGGTAATGGTGGGTCATACTTAGTGCCGTTTAATTCGTTGACCGTGGTTTCCACTGTGTTAATAGCGTCGGTGGCTATACGAGGGACCTCGCTGATATCGCTCGTTTCTATAGAGGCGGCCGTCTTCACCAGCGTTTCGTCGGTAGACTGTAGGGTTTTTACCATTTGTTGAGGCAGCTGCGCCCGATCATCGATCACTCCGAGAGCTCGAGCGAAGAGTACTCCATATCGGTTCAAGGAAGAGGGGCTGAGGAACCTGGTCGGGTTGTTCTTGTACGTCAGCAACTTCCAGCTATTGCCCCATTTAACCCACAGGTCTCCTCTTTTAGTGCTGCGGAACTCCAATGTGGCCTTGATGCCGTGTTTAGACACTATACTCTCCCACCGTTTTCACCAAGAGAATCCGTTTCCTTGAGAGGCGCCAGTTCATTCTTGGAGATCCCCGCAGGAATCTCGGCACCGCCCGCCCATGCCGGAGTTGCGGATGGCGCCTCCCAGGGAAACGTAGTATCGGGTGAAGTTCCCATTGGTATGGCTGTTAAGGGCGTAATTCGGGGGTCGACAAACTTAGGATCTTTATTTAATGGTGTCTCTATGAAGGTCGTTTCGTCATAGTTATCGATGTCATCATCGATGTCATCATCATCGCGGAAATCGTCTCTGCCGATTTCACCCATGTCAATATCGTAATCAGCCATCTTTATAATTTTCTTAAAATTAATTATGTATTAAAGACAAAACCATACGGGTTTAATATAGTTTCACTAAATTATGTCTTCGAGTCAATACGGTCGCAAACTCAATCCATACCGCAGACTGCGTGAGCCCCTCGGGGCAAAAGGCGTGAGAGAGAGTGTCGTTATTACGAACAACCCATCGACGATCGACCAGAACCAGCAGCTCCTGGTCCGCTTCCCCAACCTGGGAGCTAACGACGTCATTGTGCCGGGGACTGTTCGCCTACCTTTCACTATTTCGCTGACGTCGACGGACGAGGACCGAACCGTCGTTCAGAACCTGGGTCGCGCCATAGTCAAGAAGACCATGATAAAGATTTCTGGTAATGAGGTGATGTCGATCGATGACAGCGACGTCTACCATTGTTATCAGGACCTATGGAAGACGGAGCAAGAGCGCGAAAACGCTGTCTATCAGGGTATTGACACCAGCAAAAATAAGAACGTAACCAAACTTAGAATCGGGGCTGCTAACAAGGTAGATAACAACGCGAGCGACAATGCGGTCGCGGGCGCTTAAGGCAACCGCTTCTACATCCCGCTCGACTTTGAGTTGCTGGAGAGTCATATGCCCTACTATCAGAGCGCTTTGGCTGACCGCCTCGAATACGAACTAACGTTCAACGACTACGGCCGAGTTCTCATAGCCAGCGACATGTTATCGACGCATACGATCGATAATGTTTCGCTGGAGTACGACATGGTCACGATGCCAGAACTCGCACGATTGATCAGAACCCAGTACGCCGGGAGCGTTGCCATACTTTACGACCGAGTTCTTCGCCATCGCAAGATGACGAAAGACAAAGGCGACACATTGTGGAATATTAATGTCAACGTACCCGCCCGCTCGATGAAAGGTATACTGATGTTGTTCGAGGATGCTTGGTTCGCGTTCGGTGCTAGAAAAACCGACAAATTCTATAACCCCAAAATCACGAAGGTAGAGGTGACGATCGAGGGAGTCCCCAATCAACTCTACAGCGCGGGTCTTCGCGCGCACCAGCAGTGGGACGAAGTAAGAAAGCAGTTTGCTGCCGGGTTTAAGCGCTCTCCGGAGGTTGCAGCGGTTGCCAAAGACCTGCATCTCTCGGCCGTCTCCATCGCGGAGTTCCTGAATACCAAATACGCGTTATGGCTAGACATGCGAGCCAGCGACGACGACCAAATACACGGCAGCGGACGCCAAGTTGAGAACGCTAGCGAGGGTGTGACGATAACAGATAACCAAAGAGGCGGACGGAGCCGGGCCATTGAACGTGTACTTATATATAATTACAGACGCACAACTCAACATCGAAGATGGTCGATACGTCTCAGCACTCTACTGATTTTAATAATTCTAAAGAATTAATTAGCAATCAATACCAATTATTCACGATTGGAGATGCCCACTCTGCCATAATATGTGGGCAGACAGGATGTGGAAAAACGGTTTTCATCCTAGTTGTTGTCGAGGGCTCCTACCGCGATGCCTTTCGTCACATTGTGATCCTGTGTCCCCACTGTGCGGCACAACGATACTTATCAGCGGCGCCCGTGGATATGGACCGACCCTGAGGTATACGTTATTGACCCCGGTGATAGGCTTCACGATTGGTTGCGTGGTTTATACCAAAGATTCCAGGGTGAGCCCACCCTATACGTGATTGACGATTGCTCGGCCAAGGCGGCGATGACCAAAAAGAAGGAAATGCTCTCCGAGCTCGCATTTTCTGGCCGCCATGCTAGGCAAAGCGTATGGATATCCACTCAAAAGTACAACGCAGTCCTCAAGGATCTGCGCGAGCAAACGAAATGGGTCGCCCTCTTTCACTGCAAGGACCGAGACTCATTCGATGACTGTCTTCGAGAGAATGACGTTATCCGAAACGCGCGAGGAGCGCCTGGACGTTCGACAGATGCTTTCGGAAACTAAGCACGCCAAGCTTTTGCTAAAGACTGATCAACCAACTGCTTACGAAGTTATCAATTAATTTTACAATTAATTAGCAATTACTTAACGCTCGTTAGTAATTGCCGAGTAAATGCTTAACAATTAAGTTTAAGAAAATTAGCAATTACTGAACAATGCTGAACAAATGCTGAACAATGCTGAACAAATGCTGAACAAATGTTGAACAAATGCTGAACAATGGTTAACAATGTTAACAATTTGGTACTCCGCTGCGAGCTTTGTTGCGAGCATAATGGTGATCATAAGTATCGGGTGGTGCGCTTGGCAATATGTTAAAGTGATGAGACTTGTTAGAATAGTTAAATTAATTTTAAGAAAATTAGCAATAATGAACTACGACGAACTTCTCGATCAGCTAATAGAAGAAACCTCAACTCCGACTGCCAACACCCTGAAAGATAATGATCCGACAGAGCAATCGGGATCAACTCCAACTCCAACGGCGGTTAGTATTGGGTTGAGTGCAACGACTCCGAATTAAAATGAAAATACGGCGCGACGAGAGCGGCTAGCTGCGCTGGTTGCTGGGGAACAATCGGAGCATTATCTCGGTAGGCGTCTCTCAGTTTTTCAGGTGGATAAGATGTCAGATGCGGAGATCGATAAAATGTATGCGCGATACGAATCTAGGTCAGCGGAGATGACAAAAACTCTCGGATCGGCGGCTATTCATTTGTACGCAACAGCCGTTAGTATACTTCTCTCTATACCAAACACCGCGGGATTGATTGACGATCTAGAGACTGACCCTTTTATAGGTTACACTCTTAGAACAGCCTGCTGCTCAATTTATCAGAAGTTTGGAATGTACTTAGCTCCGCTGACAACCGCGTTGACCACGGGTAAACACTGTCAATTTGGACATATATGCCCACGAACTATGAGCCCTAATATTAATATCATAAATGATGACACAAGACACACCCGCGAGAGTGACGGAACAGCAATCTCCAACAGCGTTGGGGATTGCTCCAACCCAATCGAACCCGATTGCAGCACTTCCAACTCCGATTGATCCTCCAACCGAATCGCGATTGGAGTTGGGGGTTGCACGACATAAAAAACCAAAAAGGCAGGCAGCTAGGAGGGCGGCGGCTGCCACCCGAAAAGTTAAACAAGATAAAATACTCGCCGAGCTTCGAGAGGCTTAACAGTCGTTGCAATCGGGGACGGAGACAGCAAAACATCTGAAGACAGTGTTGAGTACAACAACACCCCCAATTCACGAATTGGAAGCACACTCAACACCCAATCGAGGTTGGGCGAATCCGATTGAACCCAAATTCGTGAATTGGAGTTGGGTTGTTGGTGGTGGTCTGGCAGTTTTTGGTGCCCTGTGCGTGTGGAAATACCCCCTATTACACCAATCGTTATCGAAAAAACAACCCCCATCAATTCATCCAAAAACAGTTACGAAACACCAATCGCGATTGGATGCGCCCCATTTAAACATTGATCGCGACCCCTTTTATATGCAATAATTATAATGGCTGAACAAGATGGTAAAATGTTAGTGAATGCGCTTTATCACGCCATGGTGATATCGGGTTTCAGTATCGGGTATGCTCGACTATCAAAGATGGCCCTAGGAGGATCCGCTCCCAAATTGGAATTTACTGTGAGAGACGTAGGGCTCGCGACCTTAGATGTAGCGGCCGCAGTTTGAACCCGAGATTATCTAGTTAAAGCTGGAATTATACCAGTTAATATATGGAAATAAATGGCTTCAATCGCGGTAATAGTAGGTGGTGCGCTTGTAAACGCATTGGCGTCCAGCGGTAGCAAACTTTATATTTTCTAAAATGAGAAGCTCGAACGTGGATGAGGAGCGTAAGCGTCACGATTTAGCTGTAGAACAACTCAATAGCGCGAAGGAAGCGTGGTCGAAAAAACGAACCGCCCATCTGGACTGGGTCAACGAAGAGCTTCGCCGCGAAAATCACGCCTCACAAACTTTTCAGAACGTTGAGGAAGCCAACCGCGAGTACGTGCTGGCATATCCGCAGAAAAGGCTCGCGCCGCTGGATCGTGAGCCCCAACTTTCAGATTTCTATGTACCGTCAGAGCCCCAAAAAGACCGCGAGATCGTGTTCATCGTCGTGGGAATGGGTGTGGTGCGTATCGTCGGCTACTATATCCAATCGAGATTTTAAAATAATTATTTTAAATAATTTTTTTTATAAATATATATATATATAGAACGATGTCAGTTTATTTTGCTATGATTCATGTAGGCTACACTGCCCTTAAACACCGCATGGCTGGTGCAGGGGGTATGATTCGTCTTGCCCGAGATTCTCTCAAGACGTGGCGCGAGGACGAAAAAGCGGCCACACTTTTCGCAAAGCGGATATTATATTCCTCCATCAATCTTGGGGGATTGGATTTTCCCAAGTTCCTTCAGAACTTAACCTCCAATCGCGATTGTACTTCCAAGAAAGGTTTATTATTATCGACGCAGTTACCGGACGATCTGGCGAGGGCATGTTGGAGATTGTCCGATATATTAGAATACATCGCATACGATGAACACGCGCAAACTTATTACTAATACCAAACTATCGGTTCGCCTAACGCGCAAGTTAGCGAACACGTACTACAGCCCCTGCGGCTACTGGAAGGGACTCGCTGCCATCAAGAACCTCGCAGCGGCGACCAAGGTTTCAGAAAACGCTGTCAAGGAATGGCTCAAGAAGCAGGCTATCTGCCAGATCTATTTACCAGCGCCTCACAATATTCCGCGCCCGAAATTCGACGTGCCGGTACCGAACCAAGTTCACCAAGCGGATCTCCTGTTTCTCCCTCACGATCGCGTCGGTCGCAAGACGTACAAGTACGCACTGACAATAGTTGACGTAGCGATTCGTTATAAGGGGCTGAGCCGTTGGCCACTAAAGAGTCTAAGGAGGTGGCCGAGGCTCTCTCCCGAATATATAAGAGGAGTCCTCTCAAATGGCCGAATCTTCTCCAAGTCGATCCCGGCCGCGAGTTCATGGGCGCGGTCTTTCATTTATTGTCTAAGCACGACGTTTCTGTCAGACGCGGCCGCGTCAACATCCACCGGGACCAGGGGATCGTGGAGCGCTTCAATCGAACCCTGGCTGAGAGACTGTTCGGACACCAATACGCTAAAGAACTTGTAGACCCTCATTCGCGATCGACCGAGTGGGTGGTCAGACTGCCCGCCGTGGTCTCCGCACTGAACGGAGAGGTGACCAGATTGATAGGTAAGAAGCCTGTAGATGCTATCAAGTCTAAAAAGGTGACGAGCAAGCCCTCTGCCGTCTCGCGCGGGCGACCTGTTGGTTTAGAGGAGCAACGGCTTCCATCGGATATTGACGTCCGGTACCTCTATCAACCGGGAGAGCTCGAAGGTGGCAGCCGCCGCGCGACTGATCCCGTGTGGTCTCTCAATGTATATCATCTAGATCGATCTATTACCAAGCCCGATGAGCCCGTGTTCTACTCTTTGGACGATGGGCCCTCTCGAGGGTTTGTTCGCGAAGAACTTCTTATGGTGCCTTCTGACACCCAGCTACCCCCGGATCGTCAGAATCTTTAGTATTCTCTCCTTTTTTCAGAGGTCTTTTTCTTTTTTTTTACCTATCCTATAGGCTCGGTGTGTAACCCGTCTTCCATCACTCTCCTCTTGTCGTAGTACGCCGACAACCCCAACTTTTCCTGCTTGTACGTCTTCATCACCCCGTTAATCATTCGGAATCCCCTGTTCTCCGCCATATCCCTACCCCCTTCGAGAGCACTCTTATACCTTCCCCAAGTCAGATCGTTAGATCTCTTCGACATCCCCTTGGCCGAGTGCTTAGATTTTCCATCACCACTCACGTAGTAACACTTGCTACACAGAGCGATGGCTCTATCCCCTTCGAATTCCAGCTTGAACAGTCCCGGAGTTCTGTTGCTCCACACGTCCCACGCCAACCACTCGGTCTTCTCGTTATTAAACTTTCTCTTCATATTCTTTCTCACCACCGCCGCCAGCGTCTTCTCCGACAGCGCGAAGTACATGCTGTCAGTGCCCATCTGTATCAGTTCGAAATCTCCGCGATCCACGTACTTGTCCAAGAAATCGTAGTAGAACTCCAGCAACCGGAGCTTGGCCAACTGGTAGACCGCTATGCCACACTGAAACGGTTTGTTGATCACCACTCGAGTCTTCCTGCTCGATATCTCGTAAGCCTCCCCAATCTCCTCCAGGTCTTCGAACCAAGCCAACCTCAGTGCCCGATCGACAGTCTTCTCATCCTTCGTATATGTGGTGTTCAGGTGTCTCTCTTGTGCCTCTATCAGCTTGCCACAACACGCGTTGCCAACCAGTTTGAATATCTCCGCCAACACCGCCTTGCTCATGTCGACGTCCCCCGTCCGTCTAGCAGCGGTGACCTCTTTAACGAACCATTGAAACGGTTTGCCGGGCGTGTAGTCTATCACCCTATGCACCGCCTTGACGATCAGACCGTGCTCCAGATACCACTTTCGAACAGCGGGGAGTATATGATCATCTTCTTGGCGGACATTGCCCCCACGAGCTTTCTCTGTCCTTCGACTCTTTTCCTCCCGGTCCCGGCCAGGTAGTCCTTCATGTGCTGTGGAACCTCGTTCTCATCGACTTCTCGATTAACGAACAGCGGTGACATTTCCGAGAACTTGTCTCTCAACGTTTCCGGGACCTCTATATCCAACTCCGCAAATCCGAACCACTTTTCACTCCTGACCTTCCTCACGAAACAGTCTATATACGACTGTCTTTCCGGGTCGTCACACATCCATATCTGCTCCTCCCCGCACGACATGTCCTTCGACAGAGTAGATAGGTACAGAGCATTGGCATCGTACCCCAGCACCGCCTTGCACATCTTCTCCTCCCGACTCTTCACCTGACCCCTGATCGTTGACCTTCCAGCCTCGGCGTATCTGGAGAATATTATGGACGGACCACCGACCAATCCCTGCTTCATCATCTCGTAAATTTCAGAATTCGGTGACCACAGCTCGGGCGTGTCCGCCTTCCCATCGATCGACCCGCGGAGTAGGTACTGAAGGGAAACACCGGGCAGAGACACAGCATCCTTGAGTATGTCCACGCCTCTTCCCCTGTAGAACTCCGTCATTTTAGTCAGAGCCTCCAGGAACGGTCCTACATCCAAATCGTTGTAGTGTTGCAACAATTCCTTGAACGTCTTCATCCCCTTTTCTCGGAATACCTTCTTACACTCTTTCCACTCGGACAACGACAGTAGGAACTCACCCTTCAACTTCGAGTACCACTCGGGATAGTCTGGCAGCCCCGGATGGTTCGAGCTTGTCCGCGCTATCGAACCACTCGTACTGAAAGTGAGACTTTACCGTTTTACAGTCGTACGCCTTAACCCACCGGTCGTACGTGGTACCGGGTCCCAGATAATGGATGATGTCGAGAAATCTAAACTCCGGGGTAAACAGAAACATCGTCGTGCTGGCTCTCTTTCCGACCATCACCTTATTCACGGTGGCCGCCAACTTCTCTACAAAGTACTGCTTGATGAGGTTCAGGTCGTACCTGCTACAGTTGAACCCCACCACCGGGACTTGGTCAATCCAAGAGATAATCTTTGCTTGCTGAGACTTCGATAACATATCTATGTCGGCCGGCAGATACTTCTTCCTAACCCCCTCCCTGATTGCCTTGCCTCTCATCTGCAGCTCGGTCACGAACTTCTCGACTAGCGTGTCGGAATCTCGTTCGCATAGGTGTGTGATCCCTTCATGCATCGTATCCCCTAACGACACCGATATAGGAACGTGCTCGACCTCGAAGGTCAGGTCTTTGGTGGGTCGCGTGGTTTTTGACTTGTCGAGATACGCCTCGAAGTCGTAGACTATCTGGTGAGGGTACAGAGTCGTCTCCTCCTCGCGTGGCGATTGTGGATAGTAGGTATTCACCTCATTCAACCACTCGCACTCCCACATCACCACAAGCTCGTAACCCGCCTTCCTTATCTTGGCGTCTTGAATTTTCGTCCTCTTGTACAGCGATCTCGCGTTACCTCTCATGCAATGCCTCGGACACACGTGCCAGTAGCATCCGTGAAACTGAAACACGGTCTCGGTCTCGTGACAGTAACCGTCGACCGGATCACCGGCCACCCACCTCTCACCACCGTGACCGCAGTCGGCGTGATGTATGTGCTTTCCCACCCTCTCCTCTTCTCTGCTCAACCATTGAATCGACCTCACACTCGCTGACCCCTTAGGATAGAACGCCTTCTCGTAGGCCGACTGCGGTCTCTCTACCCTCTTACCTGGACATGTCACCACGGTCTTCCCACCCATGCAGGTGGTCGCGTGCCTGTGCATGTTACACGACTTTGTGAACCGTTGTTGACATCCGGTGCACCCGTACTCGTTCGTCATCTTGCGGAGATTCGTTATGAGAAACGAGTGACCTCCAAACATACCTATCGTCATTGTCTCCCCCCCCGCCCGACCACGTCGTAATTTGCCGGAACCTTCATGAGGTACCACACTCCATCGGCGGTGGGCTCGTAAACGCGAATACCCAGCTTGAAATACTCTTCGACCTTCTTAATATCGTCCAGGGGATTTCCCTGGCTACCCGGTCCGTTATCGTGCCCGAGATATTCGCGAGCCAGAGCTCGTGCCTTCTCACAACAGCGGTTTGGTCTCCCTCCACGTTGAATGGCTATGCACCTAAACAGACACAAGTAGTCGTCGTACGTGTCGACGGAATACATTCCCTTTTTCTGTCTTAACCAGTCTGGGAGTTTTCCCGCTCCCATGAGAAGTTGTTGTGCGTCGATGATCATCTTCACCTCGACCGATATCCAACGAACGAAGGTCCATTTTGTGTTTGGTCTATCGACTTTGTCGATGTCCATTCGACCTTTCTCTCTATCGGATATCCAACTCTCGGCTTTGGCGATCTCGTTTATCCACGGACTGCCCTTTGATTGTTTGTGATAGATCATAGTAGCGTCGGTCTCTGTGTTCCTAATACGATACGAGCACGAATACCTGAGATAACATGCCGTGGTCATCTCTGGGCGAATTTTATTCATTATACGATTAGCGATCTCCCCATCTACCCCCCTCTCGAAAGTCCATACTATCTTCCTCCTACCCCTATCAAAAGTTTCCCTAACTTCGGCTTCTTCGTCGAGAATCCTGGGACCCTCCACCACCAAAGCTCTGGCGATATCTCTCCTCTTCTTGGGAGGTCTCCCCACCAACCCTTGATAAATCTTATTGTAGTACGCCTTGTATAGGGGTTTTCTACGTGCGCTGTGATCTTCTTTTACACGCTGCGCGTAAGCGGTGGCGCGCAGACTGGCCGGTGTCTCGTTCTCCAATTTCTCGGAGCGTTTTTCGGGGTCGGCGGGCAGTCGTCCGGTCGAAACCGCACGCCGCAGCCTCTCCTCGTAGACGACGGCTCGCGCGTCACTTATCCTATCTGCTATATCATTCTTGACTCTCAAACCTCTTAGGGAAATTCCCCAACTCTTAGCTTGCTCTCTCATTTGCTTTATGGTAGGCATTATACTGAAGTATAACCAATAGATTTTTATCTTCAATAGGGTGTAAGTTTATATTTTATTTGTAATAAATGTATGACAGATTGTTGTAATATACTTAGTATAACTTATGGATAACTTGTCTTTAATAGGGTGTCAGTTTATATTTGTGACAGATTGCTGTAATATACTGAGTATAACTTATATATTTCTTATCTTTAATAGGGGTGTCAGTTTATATTTTTTTTATTTGTAATAAATGTATTGACTGATTGTTGTAAAATTTATACTTAGTATAACTTTAAGGTATAACTTGTCTTTAATTTTAGGGTGTCTGTTTATATTTGATGACAGGATTGCTTGTTTAATTGTACTGAGTGTATAACTTATGGATTTCTTATCTTTGTAGGGTATGTGTCAGTTGTTATTTTATTCGTAATAAAAGTATGACAGATTGTTGTGTTTATATACTGAGTATACATAGGGATTTTTATCTCTAATAGGGTGTATCTTCTCATGTCATAAATATATGGTCTCGCACTAGTAGTAATAAGAGTCACAAATGATACCATCATGCGGTGGAAGGTGCCGCGCGTAGCCGGTGCCTTCCAGAGGTGATGGTATCATTGTGACTCTTATATACTACTACATTTTATTGGTTATTTTGCAGTTTTGTGGCCATCTTGAATATACATTTCTACATTACCTGGCTGATTTACTAAATATATAGTATAGCCAATGTATAACAGGTCATGTTCAACACTCATTTTATATATTATTTATGAGTTAACTTATTGATGTCTTCAAATAGCGAATTGAAGAACAAACTTAACTTTTTATCTTGATTTGACCCATGAATAACCTTGGAACTGCCCCCCAAACACTCCACCTTAAGTGTAGACCCATATCTAAACGTATAGTTGTGAAAGTTATAACCCACTTTGAGCACTCATTTGTAAACAGAACATGTTGAAAAGATAATCACCGTGTCTGGAGTGGCATCGTGACAATTTACAAGATATTCATTTGAAAACTTAAGATATGTAATTATTGGCGGCCATCTTGGAATTGAAGCTAGTAAATGATCTAATATGCTATTTCATTAAATGCAATACCATGATACAAATTGATTTTCTGAAGACATTCAGTAACAAACACATACAAAGAGCTAGCTTATGTTGGATATGCACGAAACTCTATTTTTTTTTCATATAGTGTAATTATTTTGGCGGCCATTATGCATTTTTATTCTTTATATTTCATTTTGTATTACTAACAATAATAGTACTACCAGTATTTAACTTGTTTCCATCTTCAACATTGATTTTATGAGTGATGGTGACCTATATACGGCATTAACATTAAGACCTCTATGATTTTTCTTGATTTGATTCCTAAATGACCTTCAAATGACCTTCAAATGTCAAATTTGAGGGGGTACCCACCCCTAACCGAAAGCTTACCAATCATAGATATAAATTAGCATCGATACCCATTTGTAACACAAAAAATGCCATCAAATGTTTTTTTCATGCCCTGGCTATAAGGCTTTGGTCGACCATCGGTAAGCATTATGTCAGGCTGCTTGTGATTGGGCTTTGTTACGTTGCTATACCACAGATTGTCATGGCTGGGATGGTCAGTCACAGGGTTGACGGCCGTTGGTCCAAAGTTCAGACCATTTCAAGCATGACCCGTGGGATGCCAGCCTAACAAGTCACTCATAAACTATTCACCGTGGTTCATTCCATATCCATTGTGTCATTATCAGTTCATTGAACGTTGACATATTCTATAAAAGTCATTCAAAGACTTGTTGGAACACATATGAGCTGGTAGGTGTATCAATCTGATGTCGTCGTATAAATTACAGTGGAAACACGCATGATATTCATCTTCCAGAACTTGTAGATTTGACTGCATTAGACAATACTGGCAAATCCGAAGTTCTCTCTGTGTTCCAGCATGTCTTCCAACTTCAATGTTCAATTTGTGGTTGGAGCACATGAATTTTGCCAACGCTTTTCTTAAATGAAATGGTAGAGAATATGTAATATACCTTTCTACATTTAACATAGTTTTAAAATGTTTATAGTGAATACATTTAGCAGAGGTATCAATATCACTGTGCCAATTTTGTTTACAACAATCAATAACACTCTGTTTAAATTCGTATAAAAACATAGTTATGTCCCCTACATCCTGAGAAAGCCAAACAAATCCAAAACCATATTTATATAAAAGATTTCTGATGTGACTGGTCCAATTTACTCGTCCCATATCATCATGTGCTTTTAGCATCAAATAACAGTTTCTAGGGTACCGATGACTTGGTATTTGGATGAGACGACACCAGTATGCTATATATTTAGAATATTAACTGGTATAGAGAGGATATCTACCGCAATCTCCAAGCGCAATTGAATCGTTTACGGTCCGAAATACTCCCAGAATTGTTTTACAAAAGCTAGTCTGTACTGACTCTATTTGTTCTGCGGGCTCATAACCCCATATTTCAGCCCCATTACAAAGGACGGGTGTAACCATGGTATCAAACAATTAAAAAATATCCTGATAGTCAAAGTATCCGAAATGTCGTTGATATCCGTATATTACCATGATTGACTTCTTTGCTTGTGCTGCTAATGTATCTTTTGCGCGTGTCCATATCAACTTTGGTGTAAATATTTTACCAAATATTTATAGAAGGAGACAGTTTCCAATTGTCGCGATTGGTAAGTCCAGTTCTCATATGACCGTAGTATACCACCATTTCGAAAAGCAATTACCTTTGTTTTGTCCGTATTGACTTGCATTCCAGTTTGTTGGCAAAATAACTCGATTACGTTAATTTGTTGTTGCAATTTAACAGCTGATTCTGCACCGTTTGCTATGTCGTCAGCGAACATTAAGCAAAGAATATCAGGTATGTCATTATTCACGAATATGCCGGAGCCGCAGTGTTCCCATAAAAGTGTCGAGAGATCGTCAATAAATAATGAACAAGTAGAGGGCTGCTAACACACCCTTGTCTCGTGCCAATCTGACAAGGAAAATAAGCTGTTAAACCACAGGTTGTCTTAACGCATGCTGATAAACTACTATACATTGATTGTAAAGCCCGTATATATTTCCCTTCTATTCCCATTAATATTAGACTTTCCTATAATGTCTCGTGCCTTATCCTATCAAATGCTTTCGAAAAATCTACAAATAAGCAATAAAACCTCCCTCCCTGTTTCGAGAAATATTTCTGTGCCATTGACTGTAATGTAAACATGTTATCTATCGTGGAATATCCGGCTCGAAAACCAGCTTCTGATTCGTCAATTACATCGTTGTCGATTGGCCTTTGGGTTAGACGGTAGTTCAACGTAGAAGCAAATACTTTACTCATTGCATTTATAAGAGGTATGCCGCGGTAATTACTAGGATTATCATAAGATCCTTGTTTATGTATCGGACATATAATCGATTGGCCCCAACATTTCGGAAATATTCCCGAATCAAAGATTGAATTAAAAATGTGTGTCAAGAAAGGTGCTACAATATTTGATGTATGTTTGAAGAATTCAATTCCTAGTCCATCAGGACCTCCAGATTTCTTAGATTTTTGTTTAGATATAGAAGCAATTACCTCTTGATCTGTAAATGGAACATTAAGCGTTTGTGCGTTATGAGATGCTATTGCGTCCAGTGTTACCGTTTCCACATCTACTGATAGCGAAAATAAATTTCTAAAATATTCAAATCATTCATGTGTTATGTTTGTGTCTACTGGCTGATTTCGACCATGTGAAATTTTAATGGTTTTCCAAAACTCTGTTGGATTATTTCGAGAATGTACGAGTTTACGGCGCTGATTCGACTCGTACACTAATCGTTTAGTTTTACAAAGATGTTTAAACATATTTCGGTAATTAATGTAAGCAGTGAGAACCGTACGTTCATGAGAATTGCGGAATTTTCTAAGTAATGCATATTTATGAGATTTCATTGAATTACACTCTGCGTCCCACCATATTGCATGCTGTGTTGAATTTTCATTACGATTAACTGTGCTACGCTATCTCATACATTCAGCTGCGGACTGATATATGTTGACAAGGGCCGTAACTCCTGCGTCAATGTTGGTGTTTATCAAAATTAATATATCAACGCGCTGACGTCTCATGTTGGCTGAGTAGTATAGAAGGAGTCAAAATGATACCCGCAATCATTGTGCTGTTATTGAGAGGTGTTGTAGCTCCCACCACCAACAAAAAGTTGGTGGTGGTATTGAATGAGAAAGTGGTCTTGTAGTCCCAATTATATTGGAGATTGGGATATTTTATATTCCAACACCGCATTTTCCTCCTCCAATATAGCTAATTTATTCCGTAGATCAGCAACTAATTCTATCAACTCTAGTCTACCACATTCACCTTTAGCCACCTGGCAGCGCAGTTGCTTATGTCTACAAAGAGTTTGGGCACTAACGAATTTACAAGGGCATCTAGGGCATTGGAATTGTGGGGCGGCACAAGGAAATTTTCTACGTCTCGATAGATGCCTTCGTAGATAGTCTTTACACGCAAAAGTCTTACAACAAGTCACACACTCCATTATATATGTATATGTATATGTATATATATATGTTTATGTTCAATTGGACGTGACAATTTACATCACGTTTTTTTTTCACGTCCAATTGAACAGATAAATTTCATAGGTTATATCATACCAAAGTATATATACCAAAATATACTGATATAAAAAAATGCCTACCACAATTAATCAGGTTCAGATTGAAACGTTGAGAGCCGAGGCTAAATCTCTCGGTCTTGTCTATAGCGACCGTCTGCGCGTTCCTGGGTTAAATAAACTGATACACGCAACAAAGAATGAGGCGTTTACACGTCGAGTAGGTAGGGCATACACCAGAGGTGCCTTCACAAATGCCTTCTTGGGGTCTCAGGAGTTAACCACTCAAATAGGAAAACGACTACAAGTAGAGAGTATAATTGGACTGAGAACGGCCGCCCTGCCGGCTTCCCCCGCCGTAGTTAAACCAAAGCGTAAACTTAAAACCGCCCTCCTACACGCGATAGCCGACGAGGGCGAGGCTATTCTAGGGGTTAGAGACGAAGAGATGGAGAAAGTAGAGCAGGGTAGACGCACGTTCACGTTCTCATTTAGGAAACACGTAGAAAAGGACATACCTGATAGGATAGTAGAGAAATTAACTTCTCATCTGACAACAAATTTCCACCTAAGATATTCATACTCCTACAAACTACAACACATTGAGGAAAAAGATCACCGAGGTCGCGCGAAGACGATAATATTTAATAAGAATCTTGGGGGAGTAGGTGGATGGACTCCTTATGTGAAGTAGAAAAGTGGGCGAAAGATAACGAGAACAAGAGGATGGATATAGATAAAGTCGAGAGGCCCAACACGAAATGGTCGTTCGTGAGGTGGGAGCAGGTTTATATAAAACTAGTGCAGGGAACACGAGGAGTAGATCTCGGGTTGACTTCCAAACACGCGGCTGGTGGACCTCTCCCAGACTGGCTGAGGAATAAGAAAGGTATGTACTCGCTAGATAAATACAACGATGAGCTGTGTCTATTCAGGTGCCTGGCCATTCACGGCGGGGCGCGATCAGACAAATGTACCGCCCAAGCCAGAGAGATGAGTGCTAAGTATTTCGGTAAGAGAGAGCCTGGGCCTATTCCGCTAGACGAGCTGAAAAAGGTTGAGGAGAAGTTTAAGGTGGGTATAGAAGTATATCAGCCAACCGAGAATGAAATATGGTGGTTGAAGAAGGCACCAGCACACTATGAGGAGTTAGGTACGAAGCATATGACGATAGGCATCTACAAAAACCACGCGTTCCTGATAACCAACATAAAAGGTCTGTCGAAAACGTACGCCTGCGACACTTGCAAACAGAGGTTCACGAAGGCTAGTAACGTTACTCGGCACGGACCTAAGTGTATGAAGGGCGAGACACACGCCGTATGCGAAGGGAAAGTTATCGAGCGCCCTCGCTCCGCGTTCAAGAAGGCCTTCTACCCAAAGAGTGCTGGAAGCCTGGGGGCACTTGATTGGATGTACTCCGTGGAAGAGAAGGAGGGAATTCACATTCACCACGAACAGTGCGGACACGGTGGTGAAAGGTGGATCTGTGGAGCTCCAGTAGATGGATACTGCAAGGAAAATAACACGGTGTACCAGTATCACGGGTGTTTCTGGCACGGCTGCCAGAAACATCACCCGGCGAGATGGCACGAGTTTCGCACCAGCAACAAGCGGGATAAAGAGATCCGTGAAGCAGGATTTAACCTAGTGATAATGTGGGAGTGTAAGTATAACATAACCGGCGCTAAGATTAAGACAGGATGTCCCACCACACTGTACCCGTACCAGATAGTATACGATTTTGAAGCGTATCTGAGTAAGGAAGGGAGGATCGACCAAACGCCAGACCTATCGTACGAGACAGAGCACGTGCCCGTAAGCGTTAGCATAGGAGACAGCCTGTCCGGAACCGTATCTCACATCTGTGACACGGATCCTGCCAAACTGGTAAGTAAGTTCATAGAAGATCTGCATGAGAGGGGTATGGACATTTGCGAAGAAGTGGGTCGCCGGTACAGGTTCGAGGACACGGAGCACCTCAGACCTCGCCAAGTGGATGAGATAAACAGGTGGATAGATCAGGTCCCAGTGTTGGGTTTCAACTGCAGTAGGTATGACATCAACCTCATCAAGAAACATCTGGTGGGCCAGCTGACAGACACGACCACGAAAGTTATGGTAGGCAAGCGGACTAACGACACCATATTCCTATTCACTCCGGAATTCAGATTCATGGACGTTCTCCTATATCTTGGTCCGGGAGTCAGTTACGATAAGTGGATTAAGGCATACGACTGCTCATCTCAAAAGTCCTTCTTCCCGTATGAGTGGTTTGATTCTGTAGACAAGCCTGACTATCAAGGGCTCCCTGACATAGAGCACTGGTATTCCAAACTCAGATGTGAGATGCTGGTAACCGAGGAGCAGCTGGAGGAGTGCAGGAGAATTTTCGAGGAGAAAGGAATGAGAACATTTAAGGACTGGGTGAGATACTACAACGATCTCGACGTATCACCTTTTCTAGAGGCATTAGGTAAGATGTGTGACTTTTATAAACATAGAGGAGTAGATATATTCAAAGACGCCGTTACCCTGCCAGGAGTAGCCATCCAATATCTGATGCGAGGAACGGCGTCGGCAAGTGCTGGTATCCCGGGAAAAGCTGGATCCGGACCGAAGACTGGCCAGCTGTATGCCCCAGAGAAAGAGACGTACGAGATGTTGCAGGGAGCTCTAGTCGGAGGACCGTCTATCGTGTTTACCAGATACGCCGAGGCAGGTGTTTCAAAGATACGCCCAAACAGTAAGGGTGAAGGGAAACCGTATCGGGCAGTCCTCGGGTACGACGCTAACGCCTTGTAACTGTCGACACTCAAAAAAGAGATGCCGTGCGGTAAGGAAACTATACACCACAATAAAACACCCCATAACCAAAAGATCATAGACAAGTTCTGTCAACGGGTACACGGGGGAAGCGATTACTGGTTCGGGTTTGCTGAGGTGGATATAGAAGTCCCCGAGAGCCTGAGAGAAAAGTTTGAAGAGATGTCTCCGCTGTTCATAAACAGGGTAGTGGAAGAGGAGGAGGTTCCAGAGCACATGCTCCAGTATCTGAAAAAGATAGGCAATAATCGAGGAGACGGAAAAAAATTAGTGGGCACGCTGTCGGCAAAAAAGATGCTGCTGTACGCCCCGCTGTTGAAGTGGTATCTAGAGCACGGGCTAGTGATAACAGGCTACGGAGGAAGCCGGCAGGGCGGCCGTTCTCAGTCCAATTATACTCTCTACTTGTAGTCGTTTTCCTATTTGAGTGGTTAACTCCTGAGACCCCAAGAAGGCATTTGTGAAGGCACCTCTGGAGTATGCCCTACCTACTCGACGTGTAAACGCCTCATTCTTTGTTGCGTTTATCAGCTTATTTAACCCAGGAACGCGCAGACGGTCGCTATAGACAATACCGAGAGATTTAGCCTCGGCTCTCAACGTTTCAATCTGAACCTGATTAATTGTGGTAGGCATTTTTTTATATCAGTATATTTTGGTATATATACTTTGGTATGATATAACCTATGAAATTTATCTGTTCAATTGGACGTGAAAAAAAACGTGATGCAAATTGTCACGTCCAATTGAACATAAACATATATATATACATATACATATACATATATAATGGAGTGTGTGACTTGTTGTAAGACTTTTGCGTGTAAAATCTACGAAGGCATCTATCGAGACGTAGAAAATTTCCTTGTGCCGCCCCACAATTCCAATGCCCTAGATGCCCTTGTAAATTCGTTAGTGCCCAAACTCTTTGTAGACATAAGCAACTGCGCTGCCAGGTGGCTAAAGGTGAATGTGGTAGACTAGAGTTGATAGAATTAGTTGCTGATCTACGGAATAAATTAGCTATATTGGAGGAGGAAAATGCGGTGTTGGAATATAAAATATCCCAATCTCCAATATAATTGGGACTACAAGACCACTTTCTCATTCGATACCACCACCAACTTTTTGTTGGTGGTGGGAGCTACAACACCTCTCAATAACAGCACAATGATTGCGGGTATCATTTTGACTCCTTCTATACTACTTGGCTGTAAAGTGTGAATAAAATGTTTCGGACTTAAAATCGGTCCAGTTGAATTTTGTGTAACTCGTACTACATGCATCAAAAGGTGACGTTATTTCCGTGCTTGTGTTCTCAATTTTGAACTGTAAACCGCAATATAAAGGAAAAGGTCCGAATGGTCGCGATCCTCTACTCGAAAATGTAGGATTTTATCAAATAACTCGGTTGAAGCTATGTTGTAATCAACCAGGTTACACCCGTCGTTTGCTGTACATGTTAATTCCCCATGAGGATCCCCAGCAGTTCTGCCATTGACAATATGTACATTCAAAAGGCAACATAACTGTACCAATGACTGACCAAATTAATTATATCTAACCTTGTCTTTAGTATGTCTGGGAATGTTAAATGTGTCAGCTATATATGGAACTTCGCCAAAATTATTATCCAGTGTGTCACCTGGTATGAAATCGAGCATGTCCTTACATCTTACATTACAGTCTCCCGCAATAAACAATTAACAGTCTGGGTATTGCACATGTTCAGCAATTAAATATGTTTCTAACTGCCTCACGCCATTTTTTTCCTCGTAATCATTGTATATTGCCGAGCCTTCAGGCGATATGTAAGTAAAGCATAATATTATATCTCTATCATAGATATGTGATGTGCTTAGATGTAACAAAACACAATTATTAAAACTTTCGGAAATCCGCTTGACTGATAACTCTTTAACTAGTGAATTGTTCACGAAAACACATATACCACCACTATTACGTATGCTATGGCGGGTTAAGGCTCGTACAGTATCAAAACAAATAATCGTGTAAGAATGTGTCAAATTATGTTAGTAACAATGATTACCTAAACTAGTTCTAACTTATATCCAGTATACCAGAAGCTTGGCGTGCAAGACTAAAGAATGAGACAATAATCGGCGAAAATACTATTCATCCACTTAAATAAAAGTGCAATCTTCCAAACAATGTATTATAATGTTATATACATTTTTCATTAGTAAAATTAGTAATGTTTGTTTTCAAAGCTGGGAATAAATGGAATGCAGAGTTTTCAGAAGCAAGACTTAATAATTGGAAAATTGTAAATATACAGGATCATAGACGCACTATATGTTCAAAACTTAGGAATTTCCAGTACACATGCTTGATGAAAAATGTTGTCACGAACGATTATTTATATAAATGCGGAATTGTACATTTCTAATTTATGACATGTATGCAATATAGCACCAGAAACAAACACACACTTATTTTGGGAATGCCACAAAAGTCAGCAATTTTAGTCTGTTCTAAGCACGTTTTTACATGATAACGGTAGAAATTTACATTGGATTGGCAATTACTACGTTTAGGGCAGTATGAAACAGAAAATATATTCTGGAATTTTTGCATTATATTAGGAAAATATTACATTTATGGGTGTAAATTAAGAAATACTGAACCGACTTTCTCAACTTTTAAGATCTATTAAAAAAAACAAAAGGGCTTGATCATCAAATTGCATTCTATTCATCAGTTTTGTGGCACATAATGAGAAAAACAAGGTTGACTTTATATAATATAACTTAGACATTCCTGTGAGGCAATTCAAACTTTGGACCATTTGTGACCCGGATATGGGCATCTTGTTCGTTCACGATATGGTTGTATGTTTTCAGTTACTATATATTTAGCAAATGAAAAACCCAGATCAGTACCTGGTAAATGTGGGTTTCAACATACCATAAACATTCAGCTTATCGTAAGCTGTGCTAGTCGTCGCCCGTGTGGGTGTCAACGACTCGTACGGTAGGATGGCTTGGCTGGAACAGAATAACGAATAAGTGTGATATACGGCATGTATGTATGTATGATATGTGATATATTACATATACATATGATTATGATATACTACATGTAAATAGGATGTGTGATATACTACATGTATATTGGATATATGATATACTACATTGCATACAGGATGTGTGATATACTACATGTATATAGGATGTGTGATATACTACATGTATATTGGATATATGATATACTACATGTATATAGGATGTGTGATATACTACATGCATATAGGATGTGTGATATACTACATGTATATTGGATATATGATATACTACATGTATATAGGATGTGTGATATACTACATTTATATTGGATATATGATATACTACATGCATATATATATACGATGTGTAATATAGTACTTGTATCTTGGATGTGTGATATACTGCATGTTTATAGGATATGTGATATACTACATGTATATTGGATGTATCGTATATTACATGCATATGAGATGTGTGATATACTAAATGTATATAGGATGAATGATATGGTACATACATATTGGATGTGTAAGATACTACATGTATATATGATGTATGATATACTGCATGTATATTGGTTGTGTGATATACTACATATATGCAAGGTGTGTGATATACTACATGTACATAGGATGTGTGATATACTACATGTATATACATGTATATAGGAAGTGAGATATACTACATTTATTTTGTATGTATGATATACTACATATATATAGGATGAATTATATACTACATGTATATATAGGATGTGTGATATACTACATGTTAATTGGACGTATGTCTGATTTGGCACTGGGGAATAATCGGTGAGTATAATGATCAACTCTTGACTACACAACTGCCTGTTAATATTACCCTGTTGTCAACGTTTCATCAATGTATATCGTCAATCTCAGCTCCCAATCAAGTACATGTATTTGCATTGGCTAAGCCTAAGCAGTTAATCATGCTGCTTGCTTGTAAACACGGTATTCAAGCATTTGGAAACAAACAACGATATAATTATTGGCAAAACGATATTGGTGGATCGAGATCAGCCTGTGCATCCTCACATTCTTACCAGTTTCCGCACTGTTCGCCCTGCCCCCGTTATGTTTCCAACAAGCAATATATATCGTTATCAGGCTACAGGGCTGCACTATATAATCAAGAGCTACACTGGTCACAAATCCCATAAGCCAGTTATAACCACATATTGGTTTACTTACCCTCCATGTTGTGCCGTGATCACAGCCGGGACTTGAGACATTGCTGAAACACAAGTAACACTTATTGCACATTTCTACATATCGTTAGTAGGCATATATATCTACATGCTTTTATAAGGGAACGAATTTTATATCATACCGGTACTGGCTGATAACATCTTGCTGTACCAGGCATTGACCTGATACCAATACCCGGGTTACAACAAATTGAAAACTTATTCCATAGGTCGAAGTGCGTCACATGACGTTACCGGATTACGTCAGTGGAATTACGTGACGGCTACAAGTCCGCGTTATTTTCAAGACAAAGAAACGCCATAATTGCTCATTATGTAGCCAAACACGTTACCTGATAAATAGCATACCATGAAAGTGTATTTTGATATCAAATATATCAGGCTCTGCTTGGAAATGGTAGGAATTCCTCGGCGAGGCTTTGAATTCCTACACGTTTCATAGCCTTGTCTGATAAACTGGATATCAAAAGATACGAACCGGGATTCTCTATAAAATGTGCGGACTAGTTAATGGGTGGGACATGTAATTATGTTACACCTTCTAAACTGGTAAGGGTACATGTGCGACACAAATGTGAATTGCGCAACACATGTCCGGAGTCCTGATTATCCAGAAATAAACTACATGGTTGGCTTATAAATAAGTGTTTCTTAACTTTTACTGTATAATTTCGAAACAACTTGTGACGTCCATGATGATTCGGTAATGTTCTGATAATATACTTAAATTTCACCAACCTTGCCAAAAGTCACCCTTTATTACATTTCAGAGCTGTTACTTCTCATCTCTCAAATCCAGGACTAATTTGGTATTTTAGGATTTTACAGATGATTTTACAGCTCAGCCTCATCATATGCCACATCTGAACGCATGTTTATCAATCTGTGATCTGGGCAAGGCTCCAAGACCTGCCCAAACGATACCCACTTTCAGTATTATGTGGTGACGTCAGTTCATGATTATTCAACATATCTGGTAAATTTACTACGACCATACATTGGTGTTAAGGTATTCGTGCATTGATAGACACACTTGTATCCAATGATAATTGCTTCATAAGAGTGATGTGATATATTAATATAACATATGTGAATATTGCATTATTAGTGTATACTATATGGAGCATTGAGCTGCCATCTCCGGCATTATGCTACATCTGAATGATGAGGACGTACATATGAATGATCGGGGTCTACATCTAAATGATCAGGGTCCACATCAAAATTATCAGGGCCTACATCTGAATGATGAGGGTCTACATCTGAATGACCAGGACCTACATCTGAATAATCAGGGTCAGCGTCTGAATGATCAGGGTCAACATCTGAATTATCAGGGTCTACATCAAAATGATCACGCACGCACGCACGCACGCACGCACGCACGCACGCACATATAAACTATTTGTGATTTACAATTTGGTCAAGATTAGACATTGGTATTTAATAGGCAAGCAAGAAGTTTGTGCTTGCCTTGCCGTATCTGGGAGGTTGTCCCAGATTCGAGATCCAGAGTAGGCTAGGGGGTTTCGGAATATTTCTCTATGTGGCTTTGGTACATAAAGTAAGCTATTTACAGACGAACGCAGATTTAGGTTATGCATTTCATGTGTATAAGTGAATTTGTTTCGTAATTTTGTAGTTGTTAACCACATTTTGACATAAGCATTGTTACTCGGACTAAGTAGGTTAATATTTTATGTCGCCAAGTAGAATTTATTTTTCTAAAAATACCTTTGCTAGAATAGCCTCAAATTGGTTTATCCAACTTTGGTTGGCAGACGGTGGCCTATATACATAGCCTAGTAAAATTGGACATTGTTTATCAAGTTCAATTTCCAACCATATAGCCCCTAATCCATCAATCTCCAGATCGAGTCGCCAAGTGCATGGTATCTCTTGTTTTAAGTAGATTACTAAACCACCCCCATGAGTGTTTCTGTCATTTCTAAAAAGTTGGTAATTGTCAAGATATAGTTCAAAATCGTTAAACTCATTATGTAGGAATGTTTCACACATACAAAAATTATCCGAGTTTACTTGCTCATTCATAAGTATTTTAACTTCACAAAATTATAATTTTACGTCATTAATATTCACTTGCAATGCATGTACACGTATGCATTTTGAATTTATTTTATCAGTAAATTTTACACAGAAATCCGTTACATTTTTCACCGAGATCTGTTACATTTCCGACTAAGATCTGTTACACTTTGGACCGGAATCAGTTACATTTTCGACCGAGATCCGTCACTAATTCGACCAAAATCCGTTTCGTTCAAGACGGTTTCGACATGCAATCCGTGTCAGTTTCTAAACTTTAAAACTGTCGGTAATCTCTGATGTGGGTTGAATGACGCTCTTAAAATATATGTACCATGCACAGCAGTAAAGGAATTTGGAGATATTGACCGACATGCCGTTTTATTTGGGAAATATTAACAACATTTTCCGTTTTTTATTATCACAAGCATTCAAACAATTTGCCTGGTTTAAAGTGAAACTATGTAATCATCGACAAGTTCTGTTCAAATTATAACACACGATGCTTCGACAGCGATCTGTGTCGCGTTTTTAATATATGAAATTAATGTAGTGTCCGACATCCTGGCCCGTGTGATTGATCTCCAGTGTGCCTGAGTATGGACTGACCAAGCATAACTACTACTGTACATGAATATATACATAAATGGGCGTATGAGACGACTCTGATAGTCTACGTGGCATAGCACGACAGAGTGGCTTACGTTTCAGCAGAAGTTGACTGACGTTCCAAAAGTCAGCCTAGCTCATAAGATATTTGAGAATGAAACGGAAATAAGTGTGCCATCAGTAGACATGACCAAATGTGTTTTCAGCCTAGCGTCCATCTGCACAGACAGCATAGATTACGCTTTATTCCCGGTGCCAAAACCAATATTGGTTGTACGTGCTCGATTAGTATAAAGCACTTTTTTATACAGCGGTGTATTTCAACGATAGCGACATTACATACCCATTCATCATCAAATGTCCTGTATAGTAACGTACATAGACCATTCAGTTTGAATTGGTATATTATAAGAATAATGAAGTAAGAATAATGAGTAAGAATAAAGCCGTCAGATACAAATCGTAATAAGAGCCTTTTCGGTTCACGCTGTACACCATGGATGTGGTACACCCACCTCCGTGTAATGAACTTAGCCGACTTACCCTGCAGTGTTAATTCCTCATAAGTCGAGGCGTTCTCGTCTCGTCTCGACTTCAGTGATTCATACGGCCCAGCTCCGCTGAAACGGAATTCCGCCAATATAAATACGTCCATTAAGTTTGTAATTATGCAGCAAAAATATACCATGATAAACCTTATGTGAACATTAGGGTATCGCATGTAATAGCGCATATTCACAGTTGGTGATATGTATAGTTCATAATGCCGCTGTTGTAATTTTGTGGTTGTCGAGTATGGATTGACGTATGTTAATTAACATTACTGTTCAGTACTCAGTATTCGGCCGATTTACCTTTGGCTATTTGACACTAAATAAAACAAGATATTGACACGTAAGGACGTTTTGTTTTACCAAAGTTCGTCATAAACAAGAGTTGGTGAGTGTGACCTTTAAATATTTATTAAAATTTATCTACGTTAGATAAGTGTTATGATTTAATGTGATTAAGGGCCAATTGTAGGCTGAGAATGAAAACGTAGAACAAGGAGTAACACCATGTATCCTTACGGCTTTTACGGGTTTGTGTTAGTGGCTGTAAAGTTATTTAACTATCGCTTTGGCAGATACCAGTTAACGTTGTATTAGCCCATGTGGCATAACGTGACAGCCAACAACAGCCAACATAAATATCGTACATGTTCACTATCTGCTGTCCCAATATAGCGCGTCTGTGTGTTTTTCAGCGATCCAGGTGGTTATTATGGCGCATCATGATCTATACTAGTGAAGTGTGGATGTGACTCGAGATACGGGGATTATGGTTGAATGTGTGACTAGTGTAGTGTTATGGCGATGCCTTCATGCAGTCGGACCAGAGTCTATACTATTACAGTCCGCGGAACGCCCGTAAGTATTCTAATAATAGCTTTCCCTTGTCAGGCTATCAGGAGGACGATATAATGGCCCTGTCACACCAGAACGTTTTAGGCCAACGCGTGAGTAACGTGTTACAAAGTTGATACACTGGCAACCGCTGAACTTTCATAGAAAAGGTCAAATGGAACCATGATTTCAGCGTGTCCATAACGCGTTGATAACGGGTTCACAGGGTATGCCAGCGCGTGACTAGCGTGTGAGGAACGCGCTCAGCGTGTGAGGAACGAATCACTGATTTATAGATAAAGTATGACAGCGTATCGACAGCGTATCGCCAGCGTACCGCCAGCGTTCGCCAGCGCGTGAGTAACGGGCTAGTAACGCGCTCGAAGACTGAGAAAGGACTGCCCAGCGCGTGAGTAGCGCGTTCCAACGCACGCCAGCGTACTGCAACGACCACGTGATTTGTTGTATAAAATCGCCGACGCGCTACTACAGGACTTCATTCTTGCCTCAAGCCCTGTAAGAAGTCAGACACACATAAACATGGACGTGGTAGAGTCAAGAAGAGTACTCCGAAGAAGACTACAACTGAAGAGTATACTACTGCTCCTTCAAAGCCGTCTAGCAGAAGCTGAGGAAGAGGTAGAGAAGCCAAGCCCCATATAACCATCATAGCCACCCCCAGTAGTTAAAATCGTGTTGGAAGAAGATGCGGGCTCGCGCTCGCGTTCTCCAGCTCGGTCCCATGATGGATCTGTCCACTCTGCCTACTCCGAGGCCTCTGTGATGTCACATGCCTCTGCAGATTCCGGTGCGTCCCATGCCTCCATCGTGCAAGGTGACAAGCCCAAGAAGAGCAAGAAGGCCAATTCGCAGAACCAGCTGTCGACAGCAGAGGAGGACCTGATGTGCGAGTTTCTGGAGGCAAACCCTCTGATGTGGAACAACCGCATGCAGGAGTATCGATGGTCCGACAAGAAGAGCCGACTCTGGTCGGAACAGGCGAAGGCGCTGCACAAGACCTCAGACCATATCCATGGTTGGTGGAAGTCAGTCCGTGACTGCGACACCAGGCTGGACAGGAAAAAAAGCGGTGACGGTGCGCCTGAACTCACAGAGCGGGAGCAGTGGGTGAAGAACAGGTTGAAGTTCCTGAAAAACATCACCCGTCATCGCTCTGAGCATGTGTTGAGTGTGAAGGCCGTAATTGAAGCAAGTGCCGGAGACCTGGACGCTGCAGAGCAGGTGTGTGCAGAGCACCATGTTGGTGAAGAGGATGGATGCGGAAGTGACGCCATCCCCCTCCTCCACCTCTTCCAAAGTGCGCAATCGTCATGCCGAGGACGAGCTGTTGCATACCCTGCAGAAGAAGGTTCAGGAGTCAGGCGACATCAAGAGCATGACCACCCAGTAGCCCGTGACAGAGGAGCATGCGTTTTCTAACTTTGTGCGGGACAGTCTCTTGAGCATGCCCAAGGAGATGTTCTGCAATGCTATCAGCAAGATCATCACGGAGTGCTGGACTCAGGAGGACACCACCTTCCAACCCCCAGCACACAGGGCTCCCCCAGAGCGTCCCCAGTTGGCTCCTCAACACAGCATGTGGAGACACCAGCAACCCCATGGAATGAGCGTCTGGTCCAGTGCGAGCAGGGAGTACATGGACATGTACCAGCAGCAGCCACTCCAGCAGCAGTTCCAGGCACCGCAGTTCCAGGATTCTGCTCAGGCAATGCCTCCTGCTCCATCACCAGCACATGTGCAGCATCAGCAGCAGCGCCAGTAGATGCCCACCTGCAGCTCCACCGTGACAGATACTGTAGGTTCAGCGTCACATGTGCTGTCGGATAGCACTGCGGCAGTTGGGAACCCGAACATGGACACCCCCTAGCAGACAGAGAGACAGTGACAGTAACAGTTTGAGTGTTGTGGGAGTGTATAATACTGTATATTTGCCATGTTTTGTTATTGTTACTTTTTTGTGCCATTTGTTCGTGCTATAATGTATCAAATGTATTTTAACCATGTGCCAGTATTAGTGATCAGTTGATCACTAATACTAATAAAGATTGCTACATCTTTTTATAATTTCAATTATGTGTCTGTCATTATTATACTCCGGCATACGAAGTATGTCGAGGAGTATATAGTTTTCGTAATTCCGTCCGTCCTTCCGTCCGTGCATCCGTGCGTCCGTCCGTGCGTCCGTCGTGCGTCCGTACATGCGTCTGTCCGTCCGTACCATTGTCCTGATGGTACTCTATTATGCTGTTCCACATCGTTCGACCCCCGCTAGGCCCAAGGTCAAGGTCACGGACATTATTATTTGGATGTCGGTCCAGGCGGCAGTCGGGGGTATCCGCGAGCCCTGGCTCACTTGCTCTAGTTTAATATGGTGTGGCATGGACATTGCACCAGGTCAGGATATTGTAATTCAGGGCTGAATATATAGTTTCTGTAAATATTGAGCTCTGATTTTGGAAATTTCCCTCATTTTGGACAGGTTGAATACGGGATAGTCCAAACCGTTGGCCCGGCCTTAAATGACCTTAGCTGTGTATAGGCCGTTAAACACCAATAAACAAACAAACAAACATTATTTAATATTATTAATAATTTGGACTATTATCATTAAACAATTCCATATAATAAAATTTAAAGTACATAAATAATTATTTTCCCCTTTCCCAAGTATTAAATATCATAATTTGGTTGAATACAAAAACCTATCCCCGGGGATATCACAGGGGGGAGGTATTACATTTGGTTACACATCATAATGAAACAAAACTATATTTAAATTCAAATTGACAATTTGATACTTTATTTAGTACAATACACATATGAAATATCATTAACAACATCTTAATATTATAAAACCAGAGGTGCTCTCGTGCTCTGGTCCTCTAGATCATCCTGTCTTGCCAAGGAACTGAACCGACTGGAGAGTTGGCCCAGTGCTTCAGGAGATTCCTCTGTTTCTTGCATTTCTTGGTGGAGGTGTTTGGGGCCATTCACTGTTAGGGTGTCCACCATGTTCCGTCCCTCTCTCCATGCTCCTGGGACGTAGACCGTATTCTGGTTCTCGGCACGGTCAAGCTGCTGGTTCCGGAGTCCTGGGTACCGGATCCTCATCAGGTTGTGCAGGACCATACATGCTTTGACGATCAGCTTCATGGTATTGGGGTCATGCTGCATCATATTGGAACTTGGAACCTACTTGCCAAGATGCCGAAAACATTCTCCACTACTCTCCTAGCTCTGGAAAGCCTGTAATTGAAGATGCACTCTTCATTGGTGAGACATCGCTGGCTGCAGGGCTTCATCATGGTGGGTCGCAGAGCGAAGGCATCGTCGCATATGAAGAAGTAGGGCACATCCTGGTTGTCTTTGGGAAGAGGATATGGTGCAGGAAAACCTAGCCTACCATCTTCAGTCAATTCTTTCAACTCATACTCATTGTAAATCTGAGTGTCTGATGCTGCTCCAGCGCCACCAATATCTGCCCAGATGAATTTGTACTCCGCATCTACAAGCGCAATCAGAGCAATGGAGTAAAATCCTTTGTAGTTGTAATACGTGGACCCACTATTTCGAGGACACCGGCATGCAACGTGCTTTCCATCCAGGGCTCCTAGTGTATGGGGTAGGTTCAACTTTTCACAGAAATGTCAGCAATGACACCCCATCTCTCAGGAGTGGTTGGACAGATTATCACCTCTGGAATGTATTCGTTGATGATTGCCTGGCAGACTTCTCTGATGACGATTGAAAGGTGTTGTGGGTGACCCTCCAGCCGAACTTCATCGAGACATACTTGGTTCCAGAGGCAAGGTGACGCAAAGTCAATGAAATCTTCAGGCCAGGCTCCAGCTGCTCCCTGTAGGCAGTATGTTCCTTGGTGATCCTTGGACCCACTCTGGCTAGCACCTCGTCGAACATCTCAGGGGGCATCCGAATGAAGTTCTTGAAGGAGGCCTGATCCTCGTTCCGGAGTTCCACCAGAGGCTGATCGTACAGGCCAAACTGCCGTCGCCTCCCAATCCATGGCCTGACCCAGAACCTTGTCTTCTGACGTCTTTTCATCTGTCTCCTATTGACTTGGACCTGGTGAAGTGCCAATTCTAGCAGAGTATGGAGATATTGGAGAACAACAAGATATTCCTGGCGCAGCGGTTCCAGCTCCATCTTCAATGCTGTCTCCAGGAGAAGTGATACCAGCGGCACCCTATATATATATACAGATACGCCAACACACTGGATAATACGCTATCAATACGCTAACACACGCTGAACGCGTTACCTGGTCGTTAGGCAGTCGTTGAACGCGCTAGAGGGTCGTTACACATACGCCGACCAACGTTGACCAACGCTACAAGCGCGCTACCAACCCGTTATCAACGCGTTGGGGGCACGCCAGGGGTACGCTAGCCCTCCAACCAGCGTGTCGCCAGCGTACACCAGCGTGTGAGTAGCGTGTGGTAACGATCGTCTAGCGCGTTCACACGCTGGCAAACACTGGAAATTTTGGGATGTTGAACAATTTAGTTTTGCCTCAGCGTGTGACAGCGTGTCCCAGTGTCACGAATCGTAGCCGACTATTTTCTTTATCATCCATTATTTGTAACACGGATCACAGAATACTAGTATATAGCACAATAATCGAATATTCTAGTACAGACGATCGAATGGGTATTGGTGTGTGAAATATCGCTCTCGTGGAATAAACCGCTGGAGAGAATAGCGCGTTATCCGAAACCGTGCACGGACCACCAGTATTGGATTTTTCACTGGTTATATCTGGGTGATCTACACTGTATATGCAGACTTGGATGCTAGTCTAATTACCTAGTAGGTCATATCTTCTTATGACTGAAGTAATTCAGATTAATTCACCAGATATCTCACGAGCTAGACTGACTGTTAGAACATTAGTCCACTTACACAAAATTGTAAGCCAAATGTTGGCACATAAGTTTTACATTGACAGCAGACTACAAGAGGATAGTCATGGGAGTATATATTTGATTTAGCACCATATACTAGCAGTCTGACACTCAATTACATTCTTGTGACACATTGGATCGCAAGCTTTCACTGGGAATTGTCCCAGCCAGTACACCAGCCAGTACACCAGCCAGGCAGCCAGCCAGACAGCAACGAGCGACGGCACGTCCATACTTTGTGTATGCGTAGAACCAGTACGCAACACATATTTATTTATTCTGGAGTCCACAACACGACACCGTGTACCAGCGGGGACTCTGCTACGCGTGGACCAAGGGCGAATTCGAGTGGGGCATCATTCCGGTGGCGTCATTCCGTTCAAGGACGTGATGAATCGCTAAGGACGTTCACCGATGTGTTATTGGTCCCATCCGCCCAAGTAGGCTCTGTATCTCATAGTTACAAGTAACTTTACGAAGTCATTAGAACGTCACTCCCATCATGGCGGAAGCCGGAGTTAAGTAACGGAACTCTAACATTGGATCTTGATCCTGATCATGATGACGTATACGGTTGAACTATACCTACTTGTTCCAGAATCGTGGAGGTGCCTTGGCTGTGCAAGTGCCTGTGGCGGTGGCTACTAGGGGACGTTGTCCGTACTGACATTATCATCCATTGTTTGTGCATTTAATTTATGTACATACATCATCATTGTATTGTTGTCTCTGGCCACAACGTGCTTGGTGTTCCATCCCTTCAGTAAACTAGCCCGGTGTCACCATGGCGTGACACCCAGCGTGTGAGTAATGCGCTCAGCGTGTTGCTAATGCTGGCCTAGCGTTGGTCAGCGTGTTGCCGAAATTCCAACACGTTACTCACGCGTTGGCCAAAAAGGTGCTGGTGTGACAGGGCCATAATATCAACAGGTATAATATACACACATGCAATAAGCCCCATGTCTCCAGTAACAGTGACTATGGCATAGACCCGATACTGACCGATCATGAACCGTTTATCTATACTTACTTTCCTCCCCACGCATTACCAGACTGGGCTGTCTCTGAAATGGAAAAGTATAGAACGAATGTCAGGCTTTATAAATATAATTATCGCTGAAAATTAAGTCTTTAGCTGTTATTCATAGTTTCAATATTTCCCAATAAAAGTATGTTTGGAACATAACATTGTATGATAATCGCATATGCTGTCAAACCATCTATCAGGTAACGAGCTCTGTATTGACACTGTACGTACTGACATGATGTCGCATCATTCATTGAATTGATACGAATATCCGGATTACAGCGAATTGAAAACTGACGTTTCATTGGTCGAACAAGGTCACATCACGTTACCGAATGACGCCAGGGTAACGACGCAACATAACATGACGCCTTCTTTTCAAAGAAATTTACGTCACCATTGCTCATTCTGTAGCGTAAAACGTTACGATGAACGTGAATGTTTCCCGCCAAAATTACCCGCCAATATTTCACGGCTTATCATGGATTTTATCGGTTTGATTGACAGAATGAGCAGATATGCAATGGATACACCAGCGGTTTATCAGTAGGTATAAGTGGTTGCACCCGCGTTTTATCAGTTTGATTGATGGAATGAGACCACTTCTCCAACTAGGGTATAGTGACGATCTGTTGGCGCAATATGTTAACAATGTGGTGTTCAGACGTCACACTTACCCTGGACAGTAGCGATCAGAAAGTACTGAGCTAAAACACAGACCGCTTTATCATGGTGCGCAATATTGGTATTTGTAAGAGGATGTGAAGACATGGCCAAGCTCAAAACTGCCAGACGGAAGACAGACGTCGTGTCAAACGTATCCATTTAAGTTTAGCACTGGTAATATGAAAACTTCGTTGAAAAGGTAACTAAACGCTGAATGGTTCTTTGAACCCATCTCCTACTAGTCGTATATAGACGGATGAGAACGTGCATTGATGTCCATTACATGTCCTACATTTAAATTAATATATGAAAACAAATACTGAAAGTTCTGATACACATGCGAACTGTCTCTAACTAACGGATTATAACTACGTCATTCCCCGTACTCGAACCGCACTGCGCAACACGCGCAGAAACACCGCGTAGATGCAAGAATGGGATGGTGCTTAACGCCCACCAACATAAAGAGTATCATGTAGGGCCAAGCAATTTAGATGAAGAACATAATAGTATAATTGGTTGTTAGATCTGGTAGGTAATCGGATGATAGGGTAAAACTCAAAATAAATGTATTATGAACAATATACTTGAGGACCATACATACAATTAGGCAAGTGAGGACAATTGGGCATTAATTGTGGTTGATCTGGTATCTAATTGTGGCGCATAAGTTATATGTGCATGCATACATACACATACATACACATTCATGCATACACACGCATATACATAAACACGAATATATAGCCATAAACATTTACGTCAAGATAATCGTTTTTGGCGAGAAAGTATTTTTGGACCTGAGTGAATGTGTATTTGTTCTCTTCAAAGCTTAGTCATTCGTTACCATATAATGTAACAGCAAATGAGTGGTTGTTTCTATGGTACCACATGTGCAGTTTGGTGTATCAACTATCAACCTACGGTGAAGGTCATACATTAATAAACTACACGATAGGCGAATGCTCGTGTGGAGTATTTGACCCTGTCTCAACCTGATAATATATAAAGGCGATGAATTTAATATGTATTTATTAAAGCGTGCTTTAGAGCACATTATTGTTTGGGCATTTCTAATCTCTTCAGACAATGAATTCCATTCTCGGATTGATGACGGAAGTAATGGATTCCTATATAGTAGGGTACGGCATGGTATGTCACACGCGTTTCTGAGATTATAGCGAGCTTGGGTTTGCTGTGGGATTGGCTCATTTATATATTGAGTTACGTTGCTTTCCATTGTGTATAGGTTTATTTACGTCTGCTGTCAATAGGTTCCCACTTCAGACCCCGATATGGCTTTTCAAGGTGGCATAGCTTTGTGTCTCCGCTCACGATGCGCGCAGCCTCCACTCGGACAGAGTTTGACTCGATCGTACAGTTACTCCATATAACGTTTGCGTACTCTAGCAGAGAGCGAATTAATGAAACATACATTCATTCAAGGGCCGGTGCATTTAATATAAATTTAAAGGATCGTAACATACCAATTCGCTGCCAAGCTGAGCAGCAGGGGTGGTGAATAGACCAGCTCCCCAGGGCCAGCCGCGGCTCCCAGCCCCCTTTCCCGGGCAGGACCATGCCGGAACGACGCGCTTGCGGGGTAGAGCCCAGTGACGGCCCACCGCTTCCGGTGGCCCGAGCTCGCCCCGAGCCTGCCAACCCCCTTCCCCATGATCAGCATGGTATGCGAACGCAGTGACTGCGTGTGAGAAGCACAGGGACCGCGAGCCCCCCTCGCCCTGCCGGGCCGGGCTCTACCACAGCAAGGAGGCGGGACAAAAAATGCAGGGCGTGACAACAACTGCCGGATAATAAATTATTCTTGATCAGTACTCTGGTGGTGCATTTGGAACTCCAAGCCTGTAATCCGGCGGTGCGCAGGCTCCTGCTTGTCGCTCCGACAGCGGCTGGAACATGCACATACAGGAATATATTATTACCCTAGACGGTGTAGAAGATTTGTGTCTCTTCTTCGCGTCCTCGGAGCACGAGTTTATTTACATCTTCGTCTGTCAGAGTCTGAGGTCGAGAGGTCTAACATTTAGTCCGGATGTCATCTTTCAAGACCTGATAACTGTCCCGATCATCACAGACAGTCTTAAACTCATCGTTCGACATTTCATTTCATTGTCGTGAATGGCCTTGCTAATTATGTCATCAATGCTATTTTTCTTTTGCCGTGCCGCGATGGCAATGCGGCCATGTGTTTTGCACTAGGCTTCTAGTCGGCGGCCTACCAAGCGCCCGGCCATACACAGCAAGCCACCTCCGGCCGCGACTGCACTTAAGCCGACAGCTATTGGCGCGCCGATAAAGGTTGATAGTACATTAACGCTCCATACGCCACTCACTACAGACGCCGTTCCAAGTGCTGTGTCGATGCCGTCGACCGTGTTAGCAGCCAGTCGATATTTATTGGCGAGGCCTGCACGGGCACACTCTTCATTTGGGAGTACAGTCTGGATCTCCAGCATACTTTTCAGCCTAAATGCAGTCGGTTCGATAGCTATGTCGGGCGCGGTTGGTAAACTATGATAGAGCCTTTTGTCCTCCATCATATATTCAGCTCGATAATCAATGCGACGACACTTGTGTCGCTCGATAAGTCACCGGTCTTGGTGACAAAGTTTATAACAACGCCGACTGGGACATTATTGGCGGGTCAACGATCGTGAAGGTAGATATATGCCCCGTATGCTTTGTAACACCAGCTCTTTGTTTTGCACCGTTCAGTACGAGGCCCACAACAACTCCACCTGAAGCATGTCCCCTCGTATCCACAGAAGAGAGTGCCATTCGTAGAATCGTCCCGGATGCTGCCATGGGGTTACCCGTATTTTGGTTATTCGCGTTGTTTCCAAATTACCACTCGTATACTCGTATTACCGCTCGCAGCATACCCCGCTCCTCAGCACAAATTGTAATGATTGGCTTCCGCAATCGATTTCTAACGGGCGTTCCAAATGGCGCCGCACATTAGCGCGAGTGCGACTTCTAAGTATGGTGTTCTACGTATGGTGTTGTGGTATACCCACTCGCGAAGAGAGGATTATATCTTAATAATAATACATCTTAAGTGGCTGATATTGATACAGGATTTATACAAATTGTATACAATATTTCTTCTACTCATATCATCACGTTGACCGAATAGCGAACAGTGTAAACCCAGATCAGCCTGTACCCGTATGACGCTGATCGCTATTCGGTAACAGTACTCACTCCAGTAGCATAAATTACAACGGTAAAACATTATATTCATATCGTCACGTTGACCGAATAGCGAACAGTGTAGACCCAGATCAGCCTGTACCCGTATGACGCTGATCGCTATTCGGTAACAGTACTCGCTCCAGTAGCATAAATTACAACGTTAAAACATTCTATTCATATCGTCACGTTGACCGAATAGCGAACAGTGTACACCCAGATAGTCGTCCTAAGGTAATATAATCATCGTACATAGTGTTTTCGAAACATAGGCTGACAATGATATTTTCATTGCTCGGAATTGATTCATATTTCACACACACGCATTGCCCTAATGGTTCTCTAGCGCCCATGTGACAAATATACGTCCGAGCCCATAAACCCAGGGGCAAGATTACATACTTTACGGCGTCCAGAATCCTTAACGCTCTGGATTATTGGTCGCCATAGGGGTCCTATGTGTGTCGACCGGGTACAAAAGTAATTGACGAATCGACACGTTTACATTTTCATTCAAAGTGATAATGTTTCATCCAAAATGAGCTACGAACATTGTACGCTATACCGTATGTATACAAAACAAACGGATTCAATCCCAATCCTCTATTGATATGAACTACATACGTATTTACGATCGTTGAAATACTGTAAAAAAAGTGGACATCGAGGATAAAAAAGCGGACCTCCAGGCTACAAAAGTGGACCTCGAGGCTGGGCGGGGGGGGGGGGGGGGTCGTCCGACCGCTCCGACCCCCCCCCCCCCCTCCCCCCTGGCTACGGGCCTGGTGTAGGTACAACTGATTATAAGGTTTTCATATTCTAAATATTTGTATTGGCCCTAAAAAGGGCCTTTTGTCTTGATTGTCTAATTCAAGTTTGCTGTTTATCATACTCGATCACTCTTTTGATGTATTTTTCATGGCCATCACAGTCCCGTGACCCGCAGCTTCTACATGTCAACAGAAATCTGTGTGTAGACCTTTTGCTGGGTTTTCCAGGAATCGCAAATGATGGTGCTGGAGCTCGTCGGATCTCCTCATCCCAGTCTTCTTGCTGTGGTTGTACACTCGCTCTCTCATCATCACCCCAGTTTTCTGTAGGCTTCGACATCGCGTTCAAGTAATGTCCATACAGAACGGTATAAGGGGTTTATATAGCATGTAAACGGATTAAGCTTTTAACCAATCAGGACACTGATTACAGTATCCTAGTACAGTTGATGGAAAATGAACACGGACCATAGAGAAAGCACCATTTGTTCTATTAAAAAAAATACATATATCATTCATATTCAATCAAAGTCTCAATGTCCTGTAACCGTATGGTACAGTATTAAAAGTGTCAACAATGACACGCATTTGAGCACACTCATGAGGGCCTGCGCTGTTCTCATGGGTCATATGCCTCGTTTCTCCAACCACCGTGGCACGACGGTTGGTACGTTATAATTTACGTGACATTTTAGACAATTTGAAATCCTAATTCTACACGTATTTACTCTATACAAAATTACATCATACATATAAGGTATAAAAGTTTATGTCTAAAGTCATTATACCACATGTTATAGTGAATGCAATAAGTAATTGGAGAGGGCTGTAACTAACGTTGTTAAGACTTGTTGCCCATCCCGTTTGCTTTTCTTAATAGTAAAGTGTATATTTTGAAACTTTTGTATACTGTCTATACATAGCAATACAAATGTTTAAATCATAGATGGTAATGTATTATCAATTCATAAACAAACGGTTCTATGTTTCCTGGTACAGTGCATCGTGCTACAGTAATAGCGGACATGCATTTCAGTTATCAAATTATTTACAATATTTATGAGACTCTACACATGTATATAGAGAACAAACACAAACTCATTTGACGTTTATCAAATAAAACGGTGAGTTCAGTGCATATATGCCATTCGCAGTTCAAAAAGCCCAAACAAACAACGTATCGAACATGATGTCCGAGATATCATCTGAGTCATCTGACTTTAATCTGATCATTATAACCAGTGGGAATATCCATATTGCTGTACGGCCACGGGTACATTGTAATCTGTGTGACTGTAACTGGGGAAATCTGGCTGACAATACGTATAAATTCGAGGCCGGTGTATTTTCAGGTTTATTTTCAGCCATAGATCGGCCGCCTGATATGCGCTTGCTAGATGCATATGGGTGGTGTTTTACGAGCGAACAGTTTTTGTCTGAGGCGGGGCCCGGCTTATGAACGGAACATCAGCATTATCCACGTGCTGCTCGTCTCAAACAGAATACGGTCCATTGTGTCAGCCGCGGAGTATACCACACTGTAATGAAACAAGAAAGGTGAAACGGTATTTCCGGGTTGTTTTAAATCTTGAAAAAGAGACACGCCGTTTCTACTCATATATGTTCGTACTCTTAGATAACGTAATAACATCACATACATTTATTTAAGCTCTATGCTCCGTACATGAAGTCAGCCCAGAACCAAAATCGGGCTGCGTGAAGTGTTACTAAAGTACATGTACGTCGTATTTGTAATTCGCCATACTGTGAAAATGGACTTCCTGGTAACCACCCAGCATGGTTGTTTGTGGAACTGCGCTATTTATGCAGGCGTGTCCATAACGGCGGTGTTAGTTTTGCACATTGCGTAAGTCACACGAAAGTTATCATAAATACATGGACGCCGGACAACAATTGAAAAGAAGTATTTGAACTTAAATGCTTTTGTAGTGATGAAAACGTCTGACGATCCGACGTAGATACCAGCGACATGCTGAACAGTCTGTTTAGACAAATACTCTACATGCGTTATATTTCATGTGTCTACATTTATTGTTGACCCGTTATATATATATATATATATATATATATGCTTCGTAATAAACACAGCGTGTGTAAGAAATTGTTTTGGAACACACATACCAGCCAACTGCTCGGACAATATTCTCCCATACGGTAAAAGTTTTCCGAGCGGACGGAAGGTCGTCCAGTTGTTTATGGTATTTCTGTGCACCGTCGACGTACTTTTTCCTGTCTTTCTGCGTGTTTACTACGTGTTATGTTTACTTTTTCTCGAAAATCAAATGATGTTTATACACTGCGTTACCGCCCGAGTCTAGTTCGTTGTCTATGATTTATATGGTGTTATATTGTACTTGGCGATGGGAATTCGCTATGAACGTATTCCATTATAGAGTTCGTTCTGCAGTTTTGGACGTAGAGGGCAGCGACTTGCATGATCTCAGAAAAAGCTACGTGACATTTCGAACACCCATTATGTATATCAACTGGAGTATTCAAACACTCGCATTTCTTTTCCTGACTATCTACGGAATAACTCACCTTTTTGTCTGCATACTGAAGAGAGCAAAAAAACCGGACTAGTGTATGACCCGATCAGATTGCAAAAGGTCACGACTACGAGTATGTGTCAGTCCGAGATGCGCACATTTTGTAATAACACCGTACACGACATTTAACATCGGCTTGAGCGTAACTCGATGTTTAACTCGTAATTCCGAAAAAGTACGTATTGAAAATCGCGAACGGGGGTTTGGTTCCGTTCGTTCATTTCCACCGCATAATTACATTAATGGTAATTATATGATGCAAACGCCACCTAGCACCGATTACTGACATGTGAGTATACCTTTAAAGTATACCTTTAAAGTATACTCAAGTGTAAGCGATATGTACTGCTCATACATGTAATACATGTAAAACATTAATAAACAATATGTACATATATGTACATTGACACTAAGGTTGATGATGAGGACGAGGTAATCGTGACCTTTTGCAGTCTGATCGGGTCATACACTAGTCCGGCATTTTTTCTCTCTTCAGTATGCAGACAAAAAGGTGAGTTATTCCGTAAATAGTCAGAAAATAAAATGCGAGTGTTTCAATACTCCAGTTGATATACATAATGGGTGTTCGAAATGTCACGTAGATTTTTCTGAGATCATGCAAGTCGCTGCCCTCTGCGTCCCAAACTGCAGAACGAACTCTATAATGGAATACGTTCATAGCGAATGCCCATCGCCAAGTACAATATAACACCATACAAATCATAGACAACGAACTAGACTCGGGCGGTAACGCAGTGTATAACCATCATTTGATTGTCGAGAAAAAGTAAACATAACACGTAGTACACACGCAGAAAGACAGGGATAAGTACGTCGACGGTGCACAGAAATACCATAAACAACTGGACGACCTTCCGTCCGCTCGGGAAAATAGTTCTGTCTACCATGCCAGTTTTACCGTATGGGAGAATATTGTCCGAGCAGTTGGCTGGTATGTGTGTTCCCAAATAATTTCTTACACACGCTGTGTTTATTACGAAGCATATACATATATATATATATAGCGGGTCAACAATAAATGTAGATACATGAAATATAACGCATGTAGAGTATTCGTCTAAACAGACTGTTCAGCATGTCGCTGGTATCTACGTCGGATCGTCAGACGTTTTCATCACTACAAAAGCATTTACGTTCAAATACCTCTTTCCCATTGTTGTCCGGCGTCCATGTATTATGATAACTGTCGTGTGACTTACGCAATGTGCAAAACTAACACCGTCGTTATGGACACGCCTGCATAAATAGCGCAGTTCCACAAACAACCATGCTGGGTGGGTACCAGGAAGTCCATTTTCACAGTATGGCGAATTACAAATACGACGTACATGTACTTTAGTAACACTTCACGCAGCCCGATTTTGGTTCTGGGCTGACTTCATGTAGGAAGCATAGAGCTTAAATAAATGTATGTGATGTTATTACGTTATCTAAGAGTACGAACATATATGAGTAGAAACGGCGTGTCTCTTTCTCAAGATAAAACTTTCCAAGATTTAAAACAACCCGGAAATACCGTTTCACCTTTCTTGTTTCATTACAGTGTGGTACACACCGCGGCTGACACAATGGACCGTATTCTGTTTGAGACGAGCAGCACGTGGAAAATGCTGATGTTCCGTTCATAAGCCGGGCCCCGCCTCAGACAAAAACTGTTCGCTCGTAAAACACCACCCATATACATCTAGCAAGCGCATATCAGGCGGCCGATCTATGGCAGCCGACCTGAAATACACCGGCCTCGAATTTATGCGTATTGTCAGCCAGATTTCCCCAGTTACAGTCACACAGATGACAATGTACCCGTGACCGTACAGCAATATGGATGTTCCCACTGGTTATAATGATCAGATTAAAGTCAGATGACTCAGATGATATCTCGAACATCATGTTCGAGTACGTCGTTTGTTTTGGCTTTATGTACTGCGAATGGCATATATGCACTGAACTCACCATTTTATTTGATAAACGTCATTGATAAATGAGTTTGTGTTTGTTCCTATATACAAGTGTAGAGTCTCATAAATATTGTAAATAATTTGATAACGGAAATGCATGTCCGCTATTACTGTAGCACGATGCACTGTACCATGAAACATAGAACCGTTTAGTTATGAATTGATAATACATTACCACCTATGATTTAAACATTTGTATTGCTATGTATAGACAGTATACAACAGTTTCAAAATATACACTTTACTATTAAGAAAAGCAAACGGGATGGGCAACAAGTCTTAACAACATTAGTTACAGCCCTCTCCAATTACTTATTGCATGCACTATAACATGTGGTAGAATGACTTTAGACATAAATGTTTATACCTTATATGTATAATGTAAATTTTTATAGAGTAAATACGTGTAGAATTAGGATTTCAAATTGTCTAAAATGTCACGTAAATTATAACATACCAACCGTCGTGCCACGATGGTTGGAGAAACGAGGCATATGACCTATCAGAACAGCGCAGGCCCTGATGAGTGTGGGCAACAGCGCAGTCTGGTTAAGGTTTGCGCTGCTAATCATTCAGTCAATGACACGCTCACGTTATTCTAACAATTTGTATTTATAAAACGTTTATGGGCCACGGTGGTGTTCCGGTGCATTAACAATTTGATTGACTAAAGGTGCCATCACCTCCTTTCTCCAGCCACCGTCACATATTATTAAACACCCACACCGACATGTATGTCATCGTAAGAAAAAGTGAAGATAGCCAATAATTATTGTTGCGCTGTCCTGTGAATACGGACTAATTTACATCCCAAGATCGGACCACCGAGTAAGCATATTTTTCACAAAGCAGGAACGTGTGAATAGGTATACCTCGATTATTGAAACGACGAGTAAGATTAATGTAGCCTTGGACTTCTAAAAGAGAGCTAGCATTACATTCACAATCTGTTAACTCCCCACAATTGAGTAAAATGCAGGTATAGATAACGGTCAAAGAGCTTTGCGTACGAGTTGATAACAAAAGCTGGGGAAATGAAATCCAAATGCAAAGTTAAAGGACTGACACTCGATTACAACACAAGTCAAATGGTTAACTTTGATACATATGTTCAATGTGCCGAGGTTCGAGGTACCGAAGTGAAAGTTGTCTATGCATGTACAATCAGGAGACATGCAAACAGAACAGAAACGAGTGAATGTTAAAGCAAGACATTTAGGTCGGTGTACACAAAACGTGTCATTGTTGACACTTTTAATAATGTACCGTACGGTTACAGGACATTGAGATTTTGATTGAATATAAATGATATATGTCTTTTTCTGAATAGAACAAATGGTGCTTTCTCTATGGTCCGTGTTAATTTTCCATCAACTGTACTAGGATACTATAATCAGTGTCCTGATTGGTTAAAAGCTTGATCAGTTTACATGCTATATAAAACCCTTACACCGTTCTGTGTGAACATTACTTGAACGCGATGTCGAAGCCTACAGAAAACTGGGGTGATGATGAGAGAGCGAGTGTACAACCACAGCAAGAAGACTGGGATGAGGAGATCCGACGAGCTCCAGCACCATCATTTGCGATTCCTGGAAAACCCAGCAAAAGGTCTACACACAGATTTCTGTTGACATGTAGAAGCTGCGGGTCACGGGACTGTGATGGCCATGAAAAATACATCAAAAGAGTGATCGAGTATGATAAACAGCAAACTTGAATTAGACAATCAAGACAAAAGGCCCTGAAAATACAAATATTTAGAATAGGAAAACCTTATAATCAGTTGTACCTACACCAGGCCCGTAGCCAGGGGGGATCGGAGTGGTCGGACGACCCCTCCGCCCAGCCTCGAGGTCCACTTTTTTAGCCTCGAGGTACACTTTTTTAGCGATCGTAAATATGTATATAGTTCATATCATAGAGGATTGGGAGTGGATCCGTTTGTTTTGTATACATACGGTATAGCGTACAATGTTCATAGTGCATTTTGGAGGAAACATTATCACTTTGAATGAAAATGGAAATGTGTTGATTCGTCAAGAACTTTTGACACACATAGAACCCCTATGGTGACCAATAATCCAGAGCGTTAACCATTCTGGACGCCGTAAAGTATGTAATATTGCCCCTGTGTTGATGGGCGTGGACGTATATTTGTCACAGGGCGCTAGAGAACCATTAGGGCAATCCGTGTGTGTGAAATATGAATCAATTCCGAGCAATGAAAATATCATTGTCAGCCTATGTTTCGAATACACTATGTACGATGATTATATTACCTTAGGACGACTATCTGAGTGTACACTGTTCGCTATTCGGTCAACGTGACGATATGAATAGAATGTTTTAACGTTGTAATTTATGCTACTGGAGCGAGTACTGTTACCGAATAGCGATCAGCGTCATACGTGTACAGGCTGGTCTGGGTCTACACTGTTCGCTATTCGGTCAACATGACGATATGAATATAATGTTTTACCGTTGTAATTTATGCTACTGGAGCGAGTACTGTTACCGAATAGCGATAAGCGTCATCCGGGTACAGGCTGATCTGGGTCTACATTGTTCGCTATTCGGTCAACGTGACGATATGAATAGAAGAAATATTGCATACAATTTGTATAAATCCCGTATCAATATCAGCCACTTAAGATGTATTATTATTAAGATATAATCCTCTCTTTGAAATATTCTATACAATTTGTATAAATCCCGTATCAAAAACGGCCACTTAAGATGTATTGAAATCGAAACCGGCTCCCTACGGCCATAAAGCGGAGAATTTTCGATTGTCCGGCTAGTTAGTCAACGAATCGATAGCGCCTATGTCACGGGGAAAACCCGCGGTATACCGATACAGGACCAGCGATCGATATTTCCCGCTACTACGTACTACTACTACTACTCCGTGAAAACGTTCGAGCGTTACGTCACCGAACCCACGAGCGAACGAGTACGCGCGAACGAAAGCTGTATGTAATGTTCGACATGTTCCTCGAACTATGGCTAACACTGTTCAAACGCCTCTTCCACAATTAAACTCCACGGATCTTGGTCATCATGCGTGTCAGATGTCGAGCTTTCTTCGTGTGTTTCCGATTCTTTTTCACTTTCATCATCAACATGAATGGTTATTTTGTGACGCAAACTATTGTCTCGCCTTTTAAATTCAAACGGTATCCTAGCCGTGCCTGATGAACTTGATATCATAATACACGAGCATGGTGTTTTATATGTAATTGTTTAGAAACATAATATACATGCACTAGAAAATGCATTCATAGAACTAGGCAGCCCCACCTACCGCTTTCAGGAAAAGATGCAAAATTACAACATTCTAAATAGAATCGGAGGTCAAATAAAAAAAGTTACCTTTGCTCATTTACACACCGTAAATAGGCTAATCTAAAAAAGGGTGTATTAAAGGCAAATATATTGGAGAAAACATAATATTATTATTTGAAGCTATTGATTATGTTAATGAAAAATATTATTAAAAGATTATTAAATGATGGTGCCAGTCTAATAAAATGGGTTGATGTATTTTACCATAATATACTAGTTGTGTAACAAATAACGGCTATATTACAGATTTGTTCGGTTTATGTAAAAGGAGTAAGACAATGCTGTCCTTTGTCACCATGTTTGTTTGTTATAGCAATAGAAATACTATCACATAGTGTCCGAAATAATAGCATGATCAAAGGAATAATAATAGATCAAGAATAAATAAATAAAACACAATATTCGCAGACGATTCCACTTTTTGCTCAAAGGAATCGTTAAAAACCCTAATTTCCACAATTTATACTTGTGGAAATATTTGAGGCTTGCGATTAAGCTATCATTCAAAATCGATACTTTTTAATGAAGGTTCATTAAAACACACCACAATCGCGTTATGTGAATGTGAAGACAACGCTTTTTCATGGACTGCGGACGTAGCTAAAACACTAGGTTTAAACCTTTGTAATGACAAAAAGAAGAATACATAATATAAACTTATTACCAAAATTAAATTACTTTAAACAATGCTTAGACATATGGAAACGCAGAAAAGTGACAACTATATGTAAAATAACTGTTCTCAAAAGCTTTGCATTTCCAAAAAAATAATATTTCCATTGCCGGTGTTAGATACTCCTAGGGATGATGTTATAAAACAAAGTACACATGTGGCAGTCTCACATTTTAACTTAATCCAAAACATGTAACATAAGCACATTAAATTAATTTATCGTCCAGTCGCTCTTTTCCTCACTGGATACCTCCGCTTATGAATACTAATATATCTAACACATACTCACTATATCCTATACTGACCCTATATCATCTTATAGTCCTCCATCCTCTGTTGCCCATTTCTCCAAATTTGGCTCATTGCGTCTTTAGATTTTGTTATGAATCAGCATGGAGTTTGATTGGCGGACGAGCTGCATTGTTTCCCTTTTACCGGCAACATGTGCTATCCAGTTAATCTTTCCTTGGCTGTTGAGGCACAAACATCTATTTTGTAAATAAATTTAATAACTAATATTTAGACATTGGACGCTTTGGTGAGTAATAGTTTCTGTGCATTTGTGTTGTCTCTGTAAGCATTTCGGCCGCTGCATTATCAACTTCATTCCGTAAACATTCTGTCTGAGAACATTCCATTCTGTTTCGGACCTAAATATCATTTGTCCTCTTTATACTCATATAACCTTTTTTCTAGGTAATCCACTGCTTTTGGCACGAACTGTGTATTTATACAAACATACTAGGTTGATATTTAATAGAATATGCCGTTGACAAACTACTGGGACGTTCGTAGCCTGTTTGTATGCAGTTTCTGTGTCATTCCAGAAGCCATGGATTGGATAATGACACCATATTTTCTGTACAAGTTCATATTGAAATAGGAGCTGAATATTACATTGCCTGTGCTTTAAATGTTGTAAAATGTGTAGTCATGAATGTGTCTTAAGTGTTTTATCTTTCATTAGCATATTATTCATGATACTTTCATTATAATTATTAAATGGAGATGATTCACTAAGCAAGTTAGGCATTATTATTTAATGATAATTTCTATCATTGTATAATGTGATTTATTAGCCATTTATGCAACGTGGCCCGACAGTTAATGTCAAGTGCCGAGTTGGAAATGTTAATAATGATTTATACATTTATGTGGAAATGACCTTGCTAATATGTTGGCCTAATTGTAACCTCATTCATTTCATCTTGCTTAATGCGATATAGCCATGTGACTTGCACAGGGCTGTATCTACGACGGCGACATTTTGATGTGACAGCTCGATCTACAGGTTTATAATAGACGGCCCGCCAAGGCCAATAAAAGGCCTCCAATAAAGTTTTGATGGCATTTTTTGTTACAAATGGGTACCCATGCTGATCGACTTCTATGATATGTAAGCTGTCGGATAGGGGTGGGTACCCCCGCAGATTTTACCTTTATGGGTCATTTTTGAGGTCATTTAGAGGTCACATTGACCTAAAAAAATTCATCGACATGGATGTATAGATGCACATATATGATTTATACCAGCATTGATAGCCTTCTGCTGGTGAACTCTTTTGGTAGCTATATACACTGGGATTCTGAAAATACCGCATTATTTAAAAAAATACATGTCTGAAATTCAAGATGGCCGCCAATTTGCCTAAGAAACAAGAAAATATCAGGTTGTACGTCATATCTTTGTTGATAGTTAAGCCATTTTAATAGTCTTAATGGTAATATATATATTTTTCGATGGAGAAATTGTTTACAAACTTTTTGATACCATTTTATCTAAGTTACTGTTCGTAAATCCAAGATCGCCGCGAAAACAGTATGTTGCATTGAATTCGTTCTGATTTAGCCTATTGCTAACAATGAAGATATTTTCCTATTAGTAGTCATTTTCATGGAATTTGTGACTAATATTATCCTTCATTTTATATTATTGATTAAACTAACAGAACATATTTTAAAATTGCGACAATTGGAGCTACATTTCCCGGAACCCCACATTCAAATTGGCCGCCAAAACTGAGATGTCTTTTTTTACAGTTTTATGTAGTTTTTGGTAGTAACTTCTCATTAAAATGCGTATATTGTGGTCTATGCATTGACATTCAAGATCGGCCATGTTGGAAAACTGAAGAAAAAAAAATGTTTCTGTAGTCAGATAAGGTAAAAATATAAATTACATGAGGTTTCCTCGCTAATTGTTACATAATTGGTATGTGGCAATTTAGAGTTGAGTTGGCGGACATTTACACTCTTGATAAACATATAATATAATTTAGTTTAAACAATATTTAAGTCAAGTTGTGGCAAGTGATATATATATACATACAATTGAGAACAGGATTAGAAAACAAGCTTTTACACTTATGTGAATTCTTCTCCTGCAGAAGATCAGTTTTACAATATGGCTAAGGAACAAGTTGGTGAAATAAGGTAACATTGTATGAACAAACCAAACAAAAAAAGTGTATATCAAAATGAATGCGTCACACCATGATGGAAGCGTACGTGATGTTTGAACGTCTCACTTACGCTGGACAGTACCGATCAGAAGGGACTTAGCTAAAACGCAGACCACTTTATCATGGTGCGCAACATTGGTATTTATAAGAGAAATTGAAGACATAGGCAAGCTCAACACCGCCAGACCGAATGCTGAGGTAGTGTCCAACGTAATCATTCATGTTTAGCACTGGTAATATGAAAACTTCGATGAAAAGTTAACTGAACGCTGAATGGTTACTCGGGCCCGGCTCCTGATATCCGTATACAGGCGGGTGAGAATGTATCTTGATCTCCATTAAATGTTTTACTTTGAAATTAAAATATGAAAACAAAAAAGTACTGAATGTTCTGAGACAATGCGAACTGTCTTTTCTCTAACATAATGTAACTACGTCATCCCCGTCCCCGGACTACACCGCACAACACACACAGAACACTGCGTAGAGGCAAGAATGCAAGGTAATGGTGTTTAACGACCCACCAACACAAAGAGTATCATTTAGGGCCAAGCAATTTAGATGAAGAAAGTAATAGTCAAATTTAATGTTCATTGTGGTAGGCAATCAGATGATTAGGGTAAAAATAAAAATAAATGTATTATGAGCAATAGAAATGAGGAACATGTATAAAATGAGGCCAGCGAGGACAATCATGCATTAATTGCGGTATATGTGTTATCTAATAGGTTACATGTACATGCATACATACGCTTGTGGCGAGCAAGTATGTTTGTACCTGAGTGAATATGTGTTTGTTTTCTTCAAAGCTTAGTCGTTCGTTACCAAATAAGTAGTTATCGACAACTGGAGGACAGGGGAGGTTTTCTAGGTATTGTTGTCGTATGTGCCGGTAATTGTTGCACTGTAACAGGAAGTGACTGGTTGTTTCTATGGAACCACATGTGCAGTTGGGTGTGTCAACTATCGACCTACGGTGAAGGTCATAATTGAATGAACTACATGATAGGCGAAGGCGTGTATGGAGTATTTGACCCTGTCTCGACCCGATATTATATAAAGGCGAAGATTTTAATATGTTTTTATTCAAGCGTGCGGAAATAGCTGACACACCACGTGTTAATACTAATTTCAGCATGTCAATCCTTATAAATGGTAACATTTAGCACCGTATTTTAATATATGCCCTCTCCACCCTCCCGAATCATACACCTTTGATATATCTTGAAAAGTATCTAATGATTGAGTCTTGTATATAACGGTCTATCAACAGCCACGGTCGTTGAAGTCCGGACCAACGGGGTCCATCCCGTATTTAAACTATATGTACTGGGGGTAAATACCAAAATCAGAACTAACTATTTACATCACTATTTACTCCTGGTTTCCTGGTTTCATGTCCATAGCACACCATAGTGGCTTAGTTCCATCTCAAAAAGTAATCAGATTACCACTAATCGTATTTCCTTTCAATTAGAGTTGGGTATCGCCGGAAAAAACGTATCACGATACGTATCATGATAGTCGGGACGTATCACGATATGTATCACATTATCGCGGATTACTATGATAACCAGTTACACTGCTTTTGTACTGTGCAGCCAAAGTTGTGTACCATACATAGTTGCTGTGTGGTGTTTAACACTGTTTATAATTAATTGTATGCATGTTCTACTCGTTTTTCTTTAATACAAACTAGATCAATTAGTTATATTGCATTGCCATTGTCTCAAAAAAAGATCGCTAAATACACAATACTCAATAATAATGATGCAGCTCAATTCGATTGATAATAAAATTGTGATTTGGAGTTGAATTTTTTTTATTATTATTATTTTTATTGAATTGTTGAACATATATTAAAAATGAATCTACAAGGACCCACAAACACACAGAGGTATCATTAAACAACAATTTTGCACTTTAATTTTGCACAAAAAACGGCCAGTTCTACTGTAACGCTGCCTTTTTCGATGTGGAAGTGAAAACAAATGGTCGCGAAAACCCATGACACGGCTCGTGTTCCGAATTTCCGATTTGATATGAGGCTAATACAAAAATGCCATGAACTGCGCACAAGCCAAACGGTTCAATAAAGTGTTATTTTTATGCACAATAATGATTGTTAAAGAAACTGTCGTTGTCCTAGGATGTCGAATTCTGAGGTTCCTATACAAATCACTTAAAATATTTACCTCTTTCTAGCACCAAAAACACGATCATTAAAAACGTGTTAATAATTACAATGTAGCTATCGTCAACTATCGATAGTTGGTAGTGTATCGCGATATATGTATCGTGAAGATATGTACCTCGATCTATCGATACATCGATACTATCGGTCCACCACTACTTTTAATGGGGTCGAAATTCCGATGAAGAGGAACATTTATTGTTACATTACTCTTCGTATGCTCGCAACCAACCACACACCGAAACGTATCTAATAGCAAATCTAATAGACAAGACAATATAATTAGATAGTGCGTATTGACAAAATATATATACAAACAGTGTAATACGAGACAGTCTTTGTAAGTTTCTGAGTGTTTTTAGATATGTGTAGGGAGAAGTATTCCATTGGAAGAAAGCAAGGCATTGGACAGGCTGATAATCAGTCACTCAATATGACCATTTGATAGAACTTTCACTTTTTTCGGTGTCATGGAACAAACAATAGGACATTGCTTTCCAGTTTCTACAAATTGTAACATGCCAGCACATATCATATGCATAATTGGCACACATCACGGACACTCAATGGCAAGTATCTCTGATCCTTAAGATAAATCTGGATCTACAATATGGATGATGAACTAGATGAAGGCGACTACGTATATAGGGACAAACAATCACCGACATTTCTGACGATTTCTTTTGGCTTAAGACAGAAATAATAAGATTTGGTGAAAGCGTAGAATGGAATAACGCAAAATATGAACTATTTCTGTGACAAAATCAGCAGCGAAGAAACATATGCGGTGTCTTATATTTTGATATGGACTAAGTAATCAGCAGAATTGATCCTCTTCAATAAGAATGCTTCGGATTCTCCAGAAATCTGCATATAACAATAACCACTATGACAACTGTAATACATCGCATAATCAATATTACTAAAGGTTTGTATATCTATATTTGTCAGCTTTATACAAGATAGCGTGTTTTATTTTTGGGGCACTGTATACCGCTCTACCTGTTGTCATGATTTGCTATGTCTCATTTGTTGTGCTTTTGTTTTGCTGTCTCTATTGACATTATGCAGGTAGATGTAGCTTTTATATTCTGCAAATAAACGTACTGTATGTGTAGTTGTAGTTGACCAACCACTATAAAATACAGCAAATTCACTATTACAAACAAATTCCCTAAAAATAGAAATAAATAGAAATAATAGAACGAAGCACTAAGCCGTAATATCAGGTACACATACACTGTAAAACAGTAAGGCTAAACCGCGTACGTACCATATCAAATTAAAGATCACAGTAACTGGCAAAGTATTACGCTGACAAATCCTTGAATAGCACGCTCAAAACGAGAAACAAGCCATATCGATATGCAAGAATGCTCCATCAGCAACGTAACTTTGACGGAGATGCTGTAGGTAATTCAGCATGATCTTTACTTTGATATTGAAAACATAATTATGTTCTTTGCTGGGTATACTTGTGTGAGATATAATTATGAGAGTCTCTGTTAAATATACATGACTTCATTTTAATCACAAGTTAATGTTAGTTGGACAGTACAGTGATTGTAATGAATGAGAATTAACCGACATGTGCCAGTATTCCAAAATGATATTTGTCGAATCAAGAGGGGTGTGGTAACAGTGATATTTTCTATACATGTTTCATATTGGGTATGTTGTTATCTAATATTGCCCCGGTCATTCTGATGGTGAACACATTGACATTTGAATAACTGAATTGTTGGTAGAAAATGATTCAACGATTGTTTTCACAATTCTGATTTGACAACGTCTAGTAAATGTATATGGAAGATCTATGCAAATTTGTCTAATCATAGCCGTGAAAATGACTCACTGTGTTTTTCTTCTTTGAAAACCAAATGTAGTCTGTGGTACTACCTCATTGGCAGATTTACTTATCCAACACAATGACACATATTGTCTCATAGTAGTACACACAACTTGAACAACACGTCTTTCACTTTACATGTACATGAACATCACAGGAAATATCACAATGAAGCATTTAACCGTTTGAACTATGTGAGTATGTGCTTAACGGTGGCCATCTTTGATTTAAAATTAGTACATGGCATGTCATTATATAATAATAAATGACATATTATACCATACACACATTTTATAAAAGACATACATAACATATTTATAACTGGTTATTCTAAGTAGCAAGATTATAGTTTGCATTTTATTGGTTATTTTGCAGTTTGGCGGCCATCTTGAATATCCATTTCTACATTACCTGGCTGATTTACTAAAGATATAGCATAGCCAATGTATAACAGGTCATGTTCAACAATCATTTTATATATTTTGTATAAGTTATTGATGTCTTCAAATAGCGAAATGCAGAAGAAAATTAATTTTTTGTCTTGATTTGACCCATGAATAACCTTGGAACTGCTCCGAAACACTCCACCTTGAGTGTAGATCCATATCTAAAGGTATTGTTGTGAAAGTTATAACCTACTTTGAGCACTCATTTGTAAACAAAAAATGTTGAGATGATAATCATCGAGTCTGGAGTGGCATCGTGACAATTTACAAGTTATTTATTTTGAAAAGTTCACATATGTAATTATTGGCGGCCATCTTGGAATTGAAGTTAGTAAATAATCTAATATGCTATTTTATTAAATGCCATACCATGATGCAAATTGATTTTATGAAGACATTCAGTAACAAACACATACAAAGAGCTAGCTTATGTTGGATATGCACGAAACTGTTGTTTTTTTCCATATAGTGTCACTATTTTGGCGGCCATTATGCATTTTTATTCTTTATATTTCCTTTTGTATTACTAACAATAATAGAACTACCAGCATTTAACTTGTTTCCATCTTAAACATTGATTTTATGAGTGATGGTGACCTATATATGGCAAGCATTAAGGCCTCTATGATTTTTCTTGATTTGACCTCTAAATGACATTGAAATGACCTTCAAATGTCAAATTTGAGGGGGTACCCACCCCTATCCGAAAGCTTACCAATCATAGATATAAATTAGCATGGGTACCCATTTTTAACAAAAAATGCTATCAAATGTTTGTATTCATGCCCTGACTTTGGTCCACCATCGGTAAGCATTATGTCAGGCTGCTTGTGATTGGGCTTTGTTACGTTGCTATGCCATGAATTATCATGGCTGGGATGGTCATTCACAGGGTTGGCGGCCGTTGGTCCATAGTTCGGATCCTTTCAAGCATGACCCGTGGGATGCCAGCCTAACAAGTCACTCATAAACTATTCATCGTGGTTCATTCCATGTCCATTGTGTCATTCTCAGTTCTTTGAACGTTGACATATTCCGCCCTCCAATTGCTGAAAATTTTCTGTGGTTCCCGGGAGTGTTTTGGAATGGTTCTAAGAGATGGTTCTAATGCACTCTTTGGAAACAATAGAAAATGCGGGTTATGTCTTAAAGGCTGAAGATGCCCGATGTTCAGCGGATCTGAGAGTTGACCGTGACATGAGTGTTGACAAGGTTCTAACTGAATATGCTGATCTAATTATTTAAGGTAAATTTTACTTTGGATGTAAGATGAGATGGTCAAGTTAGAGCTTGCCGATCTGTCAATATTATTTAAGTGAAAGAGAATAATTCAGCGCATTGCTGTAATGGATCAATTGTGGCGTACCTTTTTCATATAAATTAATATTTTGATTAAGATTATGTTGATAGGATGACTTCTCGTCAAATTATAGTGTATTTAGGCAAATGGACAGCAGATGGGGAATTGGTGCGGATACCTCAGATCAGATTGTGCATCTGCGCAGTCTGATCGGCGGCTACACTGTTCGTTTGTTAAACAAATTAATTGTCATATATTGCATTGTCAAACAGGACCGAGCATGCATGTTGCCTTTGCAGCCTGATCATGATCTGTACTGATTGCTCTATGCACCATGTCCCAACTGCTGGTAGCCGCCCATGTGTGCATGTGCTTGTCACTTGCACACTTTAAAGCACCATAGCTATACATGGTTTTATTTATTGACAGGAGCTCATATGATGTAGACGGTGATCATGCCGCCCTTGACGTATATCTGCCTGGGCGTATAGCTACATGTAGTATGTTTGGTGAGATTCGTGTCCATGTGATGTGACGCTGTTGGTAAAAATACATGTTGTGAACTGTGACATGTCGTAACGTTGCTACCACCCAAGTCGAACAAATAACACAAAACACCCACAGATAACGGCATGTTCTCAGGAGAGACCGTTACACACACATAATGTTTGACTTTCTATGGGATTCAAAACCAGATAAAATCAGCAGAAAAGTCATTGTACAAAATTATGAAAATGGCGGCTGAAAATGATCGATCTAGTATATTTCATAAATTATTTAAAAGCAGGTTGGGATAAACGTCTTACAAATGATGCAAACAATGGGCAATGGAAAATGGTGATAGATAATTATTTACATACATTTAGTGGTACGAATATATTTGAAGGAAACTTCATTCCGCAAATTCGATATCAAATATTAGTAAAACATGTTTTTTACCAAATATCTTGGAATCATGGACCAAACTTAATTATTCTGCATATCCAGATGTGGAACAATTCTACTATAAAAGGTAATGGCAATACATTGTATTACAAAGATAAAAATGCACGGGGAATACAAATACATATAACATATTTACGATTATAGAACCAAAACCTATAATGACTTTACAAATATAAAACAATTAATGTTAGTAACAATGATTACCTAAACTAGTTTTAACTTATATCCAGTATACCAGAAGCTTGGCGTGCAATACTAAAGAATGAGACAATAATCGGTCAAAATACTAATTCACCCATTTAAATAAAAGTGCAATCTTCCAAACAATGTAATATATGCAAATTTAATCTATTAAATCTTTTTATGTAAACTAGCCCCATCCTGTACTGCTTTAGAAAATTGGCCCGTTGTACAAACGGATTATAGTATCGAATTACTCTCGATTCGCCACAATCACGATTCGCCACATCTTGATTCGCCACAGAGTAAACATGATTCGCCAGAGTTAAAACACGATTCGCCACAGTTTAAACACGATTCGCCACATTATAATTAAAATGAAAAGTATACTATGAAAATAATAAAAATATTAACAAAACATGATGACATAAACAAATAATCAGCTTTCATAACGTTTATATACGTAATGTGTCCGTCCAATAATCAAGTTCACTTGCATAAATTAGCGATTTATGTACACAAAGAAAATCAAACTTCAAAAAGGTATTACGAAATGCTACATTTAATTACATCATTCACATTAATATAATAATGACCTGAATTAATCGTGATAAAGATTATGCGTAATAAACGCTTGATAGCTTCCGAACTTTGGTTGTGAAGTGAAGTTTTATTTACTGCTGGTTTCGCCCCGTTCGTAGTAACTGGAAAGAAGATGACCATTCTTGTCGTTTGAAAGCCTATGTCTGGGCCAAGATGGGGGATCTTTCATTTGACCTATCACCACCTCACACGATCGTGATTCATGGTATCAGTGGTGGGAAGATAGAAAGTGACACCCATTGTAAGACGTTCAGCCGTGTCATTCGCGAACATCGCCCGAAGGGACTTGTCATACAGATTGGAGGCAACGACCTAGATCAAGAGGGTGTGGACGAAAACGCAGCAGAAGCAGTAGTGCTACGGGTTATTTGTGTCGCAAGATTATTACAACGGCGGTATGATAGACATCAAGAAGGTTATGATCAGTAGGTGATCAGTAGGTGGCCCATATACACGTTGTGCAACCGATTTAAGATTATGTTATGATATCACTGACTGCTATGCTAATTCAAAATTAGTTCTGTTATAGAGGAAGCAGACATACACACTACTGTAAATTGTAACGTGCGAATATACATGGGCCGCCGGGTGACAAAATGGACCTTATTTTAGCAATAATTATTAAATTATTTTGCACATTTAGGCTATGCAGTGAGAATATAATTAAATTACCAGAATATAATAATGATGTTAACGGCAGGTAGTATGAGCTCTCAACTGATGTAATGGCGATCAAGGTAGGCCCTGACCGGACAGCGCGGATGTGTAAACTGATCTGGTTGATAGCATGAATAGTAAGATCCATTTTGTCAACAGGTGCCCACGTGTTTATATTACACAATATCTGAATTGGTGACCCTCGTTCTTTTTTTACATGTCATTATTGTCTTCACATGTTATTTATCGTTGATGCAACTCTCACTTACTTCTATCATTTCTTTCTTTCTGTTCACATTTGGTGGACTCAACATCGTGGACAGGCGACGAATATGTATTGTGCTTGCTTTAGATAGATCAGATTTCTAATACTACTTTATGGAATTAAAACTACGAAGCTTTAATGTTAAGAGTATGGGATCAAAACACAAACGGCTACACCTTTTTCAATGGATAAAAGACAATGATTACGATATATGTTTCATACAAGAAGCGCATTTCACAACAAGTGATAAAGCCCAGTGGGAAAAGGAATGTGGTGGTGATGGGTATTTAGTGGGGAATATAGCAATAAAGAAGGTATATGTATTTTAATAAAACCGGGGCTTGATTATAGAATGAAACATGATGAACAGGTCATGACTGGTAGAATTCAATCTCTTAAAATATGCATTTCTGAAAAAGATTATACATTAATCAATATGTATGGTCCAAACGAAAACAGTCTAAGATTTTACCAAGATCTCGATACATATATAGAAACAGTGGAAGTAGATACTTTAATGATAGGGGGCGATTTTAATATAATTTTAGATCCAGATTTAGACAAGAAAAATGGCATAAGAGACACAAATACTAATATAAGAGAGAAACTATTGTTAATAATTAATAAATATGAACTACATGATATCTGCAGAATTCTTAATCCTAATACAAGGAAATTCACATGGCATTCAAATACTAAAACACCAATATTCTGTCGTTTAGACTATTTTCTAATATCTGAAAATGTAATTAACAGAGTAACAAAAAGTAAAATTACTACAGGGTTTAAGTCTGACCATTCTTTAGTATATTTTTGTTTACAGACTCAATCTAATGAAAGGGGTCCGGGATATTTTAAGTTAAATAATAGTCTACTTTTAAAAACAGAATACCAACAACTAATTAGACGAAGTATTTCTACCATTGCCGAAATCAACCAGCATGCTAATCCAAATACGCTTTGGGAGATAATTAAAGGCACAATACGAAATGAAACGATAAAATTTGCGTCTACTGAAAAGAAAAAAGATTTAAAAATGGAAAATAATTAATAGAGGAAATAGATAAATTAGAAGCAGACTACTCAAAAAAAAATATCGGAAGATATTTTAATAGAATTAAACACCAAAAAAGATATGTTACAGTATTTATATGAACATAAAGTTAGAGGAATTATGTTAAGATCAAAAGCCGAATGGATTGAGGGTGGGGAAAAAATACAAAATACTTTGCAAATTTAGAACGGAAACGGTCTGAAAATAAAACAATAACTAGATTAACGGTAAATGGTCAAAATATTACGAGCAATGGTGAAATATTAAATGAAGAAAAATAGTATTATAAAAAATTATATACGAAAAAAGAAGCTGAAAATACAAATCAAAATTTTGTTTCAAATGATAATGGAGTAAACAGATTATCCGAAGAAAATAAAGAAATATGCGAAGGCAGCCTTTCAGAATACGAATGCAGTAACTCTTTAAAGGAAATGAAAAACAATAAGAGCCCAGGCTCAGATGGTCTGACTGTGGAATTTTATAAAATATTTTGGAATGACATAAAAAGATATTATATGGATTCTTTTAAATTTTCATTAGCAAATGGATCACTAAGTGAATTGCAAAAACAGGGTGTAATAACATTAATACCAAAAAAAGGATAGCGATTTATCTATACTTACGAATTGGAGACCTATATCATTACTTAATGTGGATTACAAAATTGCATCAAAGGCCATAGCAAACAGAATTAAAAAGGTTTTACCAAATATAATAGATGATTCACAAACCGGATTTCTTAAGGGAAGGTACATCGGAGAAAATATTAGAACTCTATACGAATTAATGGACCATTTGAATGAAAATGAATTACCGTGTTTATTTTTCTTCGCAGATTGTGCAAAGTCATTTGATACTGTTGAACATTCTTACCTCTTAAAAGTTATGAAACATTTATATTTTGGCAACGACATTCTAAATTGGACTAAGCTTTTTTACTCTGATGCAAAAAGCTGTGTTACAAACAATGGTTACTTATCGGATTTCTTTTCAATAAATAGAGGCGTACGTCAAGGCTGTCCTTTATCACCTTACCTTTTTATTATCGCCATTGAAATACTATCCTAAGCAATTATAAATGAAAAAGATATAATAGGGGTAACAATTTATGATATAGAAATTAAAAACACAATGTTTGCCGATAATGCAACTTTTGTGACAGATGGTACAAGAAAATCATTTGAAAAGTTAATATACATAATAGATGAATTTAGTAAAATATCTGGTCTCAACCTTAGCACAAAAAAATCCACTGTAATGCGCGTTGGTGCCTTAAAAAAATGTAGATCTGATTTTCTGTCCTGATAAGAAATTCATTTGGACTTCTCTTAGTGCAAAAACGTTAGGAATTACGTTCTTAAATAATAATACAGATATCCACGAATATAACATCCTTCCTAAAATAGTAGAGTTTGAACAGTGTCTTTATAAGTGGAAACATAGAAACTTAAGTTTACTTGGAAAAATTACAGTTATTAAAACGTTTGCTGCTCCAAAATTAATATATCCATTAACAGTTGTACACGACCCTCCAGACAACATGATCAAAAGAATTAAAAAAAATTAAAAAAATTATTCGATTTTTTATGGGACAGTAAGCCTGATAAAATTAAAAGAAACACAATCATCCAATCCTACGAAAAAGGGGGATTAAAAATGTTAGATATAGATAGTTTTATAACATCAATAAGAGCATCATGGGTAAAACGAATATGTGACACATCAAACAGAGGCAAATAGAAACAACTTTATGAAAAAAACTTGAAAGATATGGTGGATTTTTGCTCTTTGAATGTAACATAAAAGCAGAAGATGTAAAACATATAACGGAAGAAATAAGTTTTTAAATAATGTTTTAAAATCCTGGTCACATATTAACTATTCCTCCAGAAATGACACAGTATCAAAAGAAATACTTTGGAATAATTCCAATTTAAAGCATCAAAACAAAACAATATTTTTCAAAGATTGGTACAATAATAAAGGCATCAAATATGTTGAACATCTATATGACTACAGAGTAAGGAATTTTCTACGATTTACTGATTTTACAGCAATATTCAATATACGTCAGGACGATTTTATAAAATATCAAAGTATTGTGAACAGCATAAGTCCATTATGGGCCGAGAAAATAAAAACAGAAAGCATCAACACAACTCCACAATCTACGTCGCTTATATCGAGAGTACAAAATAGCAAATATGTGAACAAATTACTATATACAAGACAAACACACAAACAAAATATAGAAGAAAAAAAAAAAAAATCTGAACAAAAATGGACAAATGAATTTTCTGATGATAATTTATGCTGGCAACAAATTTACACATTAGCTTTCGATTGTACAATAGACTCAACATTACGCAATTTCCAGTATATATATTTAATGCGTATCATTGGGACAAATAAACTACTCTATCGTTGTAATATAGTAAATAGCAGTCTATGTGATTTTTTGCTCTATGTATGTTGAGAGCATAAAACACATGTTCTGGGAATGTATGCCTGTGCAACATTTTTGGTCACAGCTTCGAAATTATCTAAATGAAAAAGACTTAACATATGAAATAAATTTTTAAAGTATTTCTCTAGGAATAACAAATAAGGCACTGATGGTAAAACAATTTAATTTTATAATTTTGTTAGCAAAATACTATATTTTCAAATGTAAATATGAAAAGCATGATATTACTTTCGAATCTTTTGTAAGTTACTTGAAAAATAGAATACATATAGAAGAAGAAATAGCGACAATGAAGGACAAAAGAGAACAGCATATTATTAAGTGGGGCAGGTTTAATATATAAAGTTCTTATAGGCACCGCACGAAAAATCAAGCACAACATATCTCTATATTAAATATAAACTACACAACTACACAGGTCCAGCAGGTGTGAATACAGAGAAAGAAACCCTTACATTCTTCCTTCTTTTTCATGCTCTGTATATCTTAACTACTTTACTCTCCCATACATTTCACTTTTTAATATAGTATGTAATCATTGCATTTCGTTTAGCTATATTCTCTTGTAAACTTTATAAAATGTATATGTTGTATTTAAAAGTGGAAATAAACCATTTAATAACAAAGAAAGAAGGTTGTGATCGCACAATTTCTAACGCGCCAGTCCACTCGTCATTGCAGAGCAGAGACTTATAATCAAGCGGTCCATCGTGCAAATGTGTTTTTGAAGGCGCAGCTTATTGGAGATCCCGCGCTGTTTTACTGGAAGTTGAAGTGTGTGCAGAACAGTGAGGCCAATATATGGGCAGATGGGGTACACTTCTCCCGCGTCGGCCAACTGAAATACTACAGGAACATTCGAGGAGACTTTCTTCAATGCTTGAAGTGATTTCCAAACAATGTAATATAATGTTATATACAAATAATGACTTCCTATAATATAACTTAGACATTCCTGTGACGCAATTCAAACTTTGGACTATTTGTGACCCGGATATGGGCATCTTGATCGTTCACGATCGAGTACCTGATACATATGTGTTCAACATACCATAAACATTTAGCTCATCGTAAGCTGTGCTAGTCGTCGCCCGTGTGGGGGTCAACAACTCGTAGGGTAAGATGGCTTGGCTGGAACAGAATAACGAATACGTGTGATATGTGATTTATTACATGTACATATGATTATGATATACTACATGCATATAGGATGTATGCTATTCTACATGTATATAGGATGTGTGATATAGTACATGTATATTGGATATATGATATACTACATGTTTTTTTATACGATGTGTAATATAGTACTTGTATCTTGGATTTGTGATATACTACATGTATATAGGACATGTGATATACACGTATAAAGGATTTGTGATATACTATGTGTATATAGGATGTGTGATATACTACATGTATATATAATGTGTGATATACTGCTTGTTTATAGGATATGTGATATACTACATGTATATTGGATATCGTATATTACATGCATATGAGATGTGTGATATACTAAATGTATATAGGATGAATGATATGGTACATGCATATTGGATGTGTAATATACTACATGTATATAGGATTTGTGACATAGTACATGTATATATGAGGTGTGATATACTACATGTATATACATGTTTATAGGATGTGAGATATACTACATTTATTTTGTATGTATGATATACTACATGTATATATATGATGTGTGATATACTACATGTTAATTGGATGTATGTCTGATTTGGCACTGGGGAATAATCGGTGAGTATAATGATCAACTTTTGACTACACAACTGCCTGTTAATATTACCCTGTTGTCAACGTTTCATCAATGTATATCGTCAATCTCAGCTCCCAATCAAGTACATGTATTTGCATTGGCTAAGCCTAAGCAGTCAATCATGCTGCTTGCTTGTAAGCACGGTATTCAAGCATTTGGAAACAAACAACGATATAATTATTGGCAAAACGATATTGGTGGATCGTGATCAGCCTGTGCATCCTCACATTCTTACCAGGTTCCGCCCTCCCCCGTTATGTTTCCAGCAAGCAATATATATCGTTATCAGGCTACAGGGCTGCACTATATAATTAAGAGCTACACTGGTCACAAATCCCATAAGCCAGTTATAACCACATATTGGTTTACTTACCCTCCATGTTGTGCCGTGATCACAGCCGGGACTTGAGGCATTGCTGAAACACAAGTAACACTTATTGCACATTTCTACATATCGTTAGTAGGCATATATATCTACATGCTTATATCAGGGAACGAATTTTGTATCGTACCGGTACTGCCTGATAACATCTTGCTGTACCAGGCATTGACCTGATACAAATACCCGGGTTACACCAAATTGAAAACTTATTCCATAGGTCGAACTGCGTCACATGACGTTACCGGATTACGTCAGTGGAATTACGTGATAAATAGCATACCATGATTGTGTATTTTGATTTCAAATATATCAGGCTCTGCTTGGAAATGGTAGGAATTCCTCGGCGAGGCTTTGAATTCCTACGCGTTTCCTAGCCTTGTCTGATAAACTGGATATCAATCGATACGAACCGGGATTCTCTATAAAATGTGCGGACTAGTTAATGGGTGGGACATGTAATTATGTTACACCTTCTAAACTGGTAAGGGGACATGTGCGACACAAATGTGAATTGCGCAACACATGTCCGGAGTCCTGATTATCCAGAAATAAACTACATGGTTGGCTTATAAATAAGTGTTTCTTAACTTTTACTGTATAATTTCGAAACAACTTGTGACGTTCATGATGATTCGGTAATGTTCTGATAATATACTTAAATTTCACCAACCTTGCTGCCAAAAGCCACCCTTTATTACATTTCAGAGCTTTTACTTCTCATCTCTCAAATCCAGGACTAATTTGGTATTTTCGGATTTTACAGATGATCTTACAGCTCAGCCTCATCATATGCCACATCTGAACACATGTTTATCAATCTGTGATCTGGGCAAGTCTCCAAGACCTGCTCAAACGATACCCACTTTCAGTATTATGTGGTGACGTCAGTTCATGTTTATTCAACATATCTGGTAAATTTACTACGACCATACATTGGTGTTAAGGTATTAGTGCATTGATAGACACACTTGTATCCAATGATAATTGCTTCATAAGAGTGATGTGATATATTAATATAACATATGTGAATATTGTCTTCTTATTCTATACTATATGAAGCATTGGGTTGCCATCTCCGCCATTATGCTACATCTGAATGATGAGGACGTACATCCGAATGATCGGGGTCTACATCTAAGTGATCAGGGTCTACATCAAAATTATCAGGGCCTACATCTGAATGATGAGGGTCTACATCTGAATGACCAGGACCTACATCTGAATAATCAGGGTCTGCGTCTGAATGATCAGGGTCACACACACACACACACACACACACACACACGCACGCACGCACGCACGCACGCACGCACACACGCACGCACGCACGCACGCACGCACGCACGCACGCACGCACGCACGCACGCACGCACGCACCGCACGCACGCACGCACGCACGCACGCACACACACATTGTACATTATAAACATGCATAAACTATTTGTGATTTACAATTTGGTCCAGATCTGGGAGGTTGTTCCAGATTCGAGATCCAGAGTAGGCTTAGGATTTTCGGAATATTTCTGTATGTGGCTTTGGTACATAAAGTAAGCTATTTAAGACGAACGCAGACTTAGGTTATGCATTTCATGTGTATAAGTGAATTTGTTTCGTAATTTTGTAGTTGTTAACCACATTTTGACATAAGCATTGTTACTCGGTCTAAGTAGATTACTTATTCTGACTAAGTAGGTTAATATTTTATGTCGCCAAGTAGAATGATTTTCTTTTTATAGAAATACCTTTTCTAGAATAGCCTCAAATTGGTTTATCCAACTTTGGGTGGCAGACGGTGGCCTATATACATAGCCTAGTAGAATTGGACATTGTTTATCAAGTTCAATTTCCAACCATATAGCCTCTAATCCATCAATTTCCAGATCGAGTGGCCGAGTGCATGGTATCTCTTGTTTTGAGTAGATTACTAATCCACCCCCATGATTGTTTCTGTCATTTCTAAAAAGTTGGTAATTGTCAAGATATAGTTCAAAATCATTAAACTCATCATGTAGGAATGTTTCACACATACAAAAAATATCCAAGTTTACTTGCTCATTCATAAGTATTTTAACTTCACAAAATTTAGAATACAGGTAATGAATGTTGAGATGCATGTTTAGACCTGTTTGTGACCAGCAGATGAATGGCTATTATCGTGGATTGTATGTTCCGATGTAACATTTGAAGAATATTTAGCACGAGTACATACATTATCACTCTCACATACATTTTAAAACATACATAAATGTGCACTGGCCTCAGAGAAAACATGTTGGTCTAATCTGCAATGTACATGTGAGGTAATGGGAGTACCGGTAGTTTAAAAAGACGCACATTGTGAGTTACATTTTCCAGTGTCATTATCATTCCGTCCTTCACAAACATTGTAATCGCTGTGTAAATTCCATTCCTGTTCCTGCACAATGTCGCTTAGTTCGGATAGGGTGATGGATACCATAGTGGGTAGAATGCTATCCAAGGCGGAATGTACATGTTGGATGGGGGCCCGTTCATGTAGGTTGGTGTCATGTTCATGTTGGGTGGTGCCCTGTTCATGTCGATCAGGTCTACATCTATATGATCAGGGTCTACATATGAATGATAAGGGCCTACGTCTGAATGATCAGGGTCTACATATGAATGATCATGGTCTACATCTGAATGATCAGGGCCTACATATGAATGATCATGGTCTACATCTGAATGATCATAGTCTACATCTGAATGATCAGAGCCTACATCTAAATTATCAGGGTCTCCATCTGAGGGACCATGATCTACATCTGACTGATCAGGGTCAACATCAAATTGATCAGGTTATACATCTGAATGATCAGTGTCTACATCTGAATGATCAGGGTCTACATCTGAATGATCAGGGTCTACATCAGACTGATCATGGTCTACATCTGAATGATCAGGGTCTACATCTGAATGATCAGGGTCTACATCTGACTGAGCATGGTTTACATCTGAATGATCAGGGTCTACATCAGACTGATCATGGTCTACATCTGAATGATCAGGGACTACATCTGAATGATCAGGGTCTACATCTGACTGATCATGGTCTACATCTGAATGATGAGGGTCTACATCTGAGTGATCAGGGCCTACATCTGAATGATCATGGTCTACATCTGAATGATCAGGGTCTACATCTGAATGATCAAGGCCCACATCTGATTGATCAGTGTCTACATCTGAATGATCATGGTCTACATCTGAATGATCAGGACTTACATCTGAATGATCAGGGTCTACATCTGAATGATCAGGGCCTACACCTGATTGATCAGGGTCAACATCTGAATGGTCATGATCTACATCTGAATGATCAGGGCCTACATCGGAATGATCAGGGCCCACATCTAAATGATCAGGGTCTACATCTGAGTGATCAGGTTTACTCTACATCTGAATGATCAGGGTCTACATCTGAGTGATCAGGGTTTACTCTACATCTGAATGATCGGGGTCTACATCTGAGCGATCAGGGTTTACTCTACATCTGAATGATCAGGGTCTACATCTGACTGATCTGTTTGACCTTGATTTTGAATGACCTTGAAATGACCTTGCAAGAGTCCGAAAAAAATGGCACCCGGAGATTTCGGAAATTTGGATCCCAGACGAATACAAAACCACTAACAAAGAAACCTAACCCTAACCCTAACCCACATAAAGATTGTTTTCGATTTTAAACTATATAAAAATTTAAGAATGAACATTCTTTTTTATTAAGTGAAATTTGGTCCAATATCAATTTTATTGCGAAAAACCAATTTCTCCATATTAGATTCTCATGGACATTTTTACAGAGTGAATCTTTTCTTAATTTCAGAAATAGTTTACAAATTTTAAAAATTTAACTTTTGTTTTCTTTGATCATAATCAAGCTATATAGCCAGGCTTCCGAGACGATTTCCAAAAAGTTTCGTTTTCGACTCGTCCTCCAGGTTCTCCAGCTATTTTCCCCAATGCTAAATCATTTTACGTAATAAAATCAATATTGGACCAAATTTCACGAAATAAAAAGAAGGATCATTCTTAAATTTGTATCAAATTTAATATTATTGAAAATATATTGTTTTTGCATTGTTTATATGGCCGTATCATTTAGGCAGGTTTCGTGAAACAGACAGTTATGTACCTGGCGGCCTGGCGCGTCGACACCGGGCGAGGAAGACGATGGCAACAATGATGAGGGCAGCTGCACATAGGCCCCCGGCCGTACCCCCCGCGACAGCACCCACCGGCAGGGACGTGCCACCCCCATCTGGAAACAAGAGTGGAGCAGCTGCAAACCAGACATCACGAACCTCCCCAGTGCCACGGGTGTCATGAGTAGTAGTAAGGGAGTCAAAATGATACCACCTACCGTGATATCATTTATAACCCTCTATAATACCCCCACCACCCACGAAAAATCAAAAATTGGTTAACGAGGAAAATTGTCTCCCGACAGCAAATTTATGAATTTTTGGAGAAAATAATTTTGAAAAGAGGGAGTCAAAATGATAACACCTCCAACCAAAAGTTGGTGGTGGTATTGTAGTCAAAATTATATTGGTAATTGACTTTTGAAAAAATGGTTATAATAAAATATTATTAGAGAAAATGGATAATACAATACAATTGGAATTGAAAGTTTTTAATGCCTGTGTTGAAGAAGTTTACGAAGAATATGGGAGTTATAGTCCTATATATAAATTCTATAAAATGAGAACACTAGGCGATATCGAATACATGAAATACCAGCGTAATTTATTACACTCCGATAAAAACGTTGCATTTACAATATTATACCGGCAATCATGTCAACTATACAAGAGGCAAATACAAACATTAAGACGGATAATGCGTATCGGATATGAAACTAAGGTGTATTATATAAAATTATTAAAACCCAACGATTCGTTTACGAATGTACATTTCTACGATATCGCTTATAAAGATATTGAAAAATTATTATTGAACAGAACTAATTAATTTATGTTGTAATCACAACACCAAGCAGACGACAATGTTCCAATTACACGCGTTATGAAAATGTAAATTAGGTGTCCCACCTTACACGTATATTAAGTGTCCATTTATAGAGAGGTTTACACGATTACGTCTTCCGGGATGGAAAATAAACACACTGTAATATATATTACACACACGGTTATTTATAGCCTTATCGATGGTATGTAAACGGGCTATCGATTTACACAGGTGGTGTACACAGTTTATAAACACTTAGTGAGGGTTATATAGTTCACGAATTTCCGGGATGGTTCGTTATTTAATTAATTTTAATAAAATTATAAAATTATTTATATTTAAAGCTGAACACCCCCTATTATATAGATATAATATATAATATAAGAAAATGGATCTCTAACTGAATTACAAAAACAAGGGATCATTACGTTACTGCCAAAGAAAGATAAAAACACCCTCTCAATTGATAATTGGAGGCCAATTTCGCTATTGAATGTAGACTATAAAATCGCGACAAAAGTTATAGGTAATAGAATAAAAAACGTATTAAACACAATAATCAACATGAATCAAACGGGGTTTATAAAAGGTTGATATATAGGAGAAAACGTACGGACACTTATAGAAATAATAAATGAAGCTAATGAAAACAATACACCAGGTTTAATCTTCTTTGCAGATTTCCAGAAAGCTTTTGATAGCCTAGACCATGGATTTATAATTAAATGCCTCAACAATCTTAACTTTGGTAATTCATTAATACAATGGATATCGCTATTCTATAACGATGCAAAAAGTTGTGTTTCGAATAATGGCAATTTGTCAAACTTTTTCAGTGTTAAAAAAGGTGTTAGACAGGGTTGTCCGCTATCAGCATACATTTTTATTATTTGTATAGAGATTTTATCGAGACAAATAGATGCAAATGTAGAAATAAAAGGTCTATCTTTAGGTGAAAATGAAATAAAACAAACACTATTCGCAGATGATGCAAGTTTCACGCTTGATGGATCTGAAAATTCATTTAAAGAACTAATACACACACTAGACATTTTTTCAATAATATCAGGTCTAAAACTTAATGAATCAAAATGTACAGCATTAAAGATTGGGGAACTTAGGCATAACCCAAGTCAATGGTGTAATAGCAATCGATATACGTGGTCAAACGACCATGCATCAACACTTGGAATAATATTCACAAACAATAAAACACAGCTACATGAACTAAATTTATTACCAAAAATTAAGTCATTTCAAAACTGTTTAACAAACTGGCAAAAATGGAACTTGACATTAATCGGCAAGATAACTGTATTAAAGACCTTCGCGTTACCAAAACTAATATACCCACTAACAGTCCTAGAGAACCCGGCTGAAGAAAACAATCAAACAGATTAATGACATAATGTACAAATTTCTCTGTGGGATGGTAAACCCGATAAAATAGCACGAAAAACTATAATACAAAACTATGAAAACTGTGGTTTGAAAATGATTAACATACATGCATTCATCAATTCACTAAAATGTTCATGGATAAAACGCTTAAATGGTACTAATCAGAATCAACTAAAAAAAGCATATAATAAGGAACTAAGTAAATATTGTGATAATTTACTATTTAAAAGCAATCTAAATTCAAATGACACAAAACACCTTGTAAAAAAATATTCGTTTCTAAACAATATGTTAACATCTTGGTGCAAAATCAATTATAAACATTCATATACCAACATATCATACGAAATATTATGGCATAACTCAAACATAAAAAATGAAAGAAATATAACCTTCTTCTATAAAGACTGGTATGATAGAGGTATAATGTATTTAAAACACATATATGATTTTAGAATAAGACTTTTACAGCTTCAACGATATAAAAACTATATATGACATAAATAATGGAGATTTCTTGAGATATTACAAATTATTAGGTAATATTAAAAACGAATGGAAAATAGAAATGAAAACCGTGCCATTGGATAATGAAACACAGAAATACAAAATAAATCAATGTTTATCATCAAAACATATTAATAAAATGTTATATAATATACAGATTGAAAACATGAAATTAACACAGCAAAAACATATAATTAAATGTGAAAGTGAGCTAAATAAACAAGATATCGAATGGAAAGGTATTTTTTCACTGTCATATAAAAGCACAATAAGCACAAACCTTCGTGCGTTTCAGTACAAATATTTAATGAGAATAATTCCAAACAATGGCTTTTTATTCAAATGCAAATTAAAACCTTCAAACTTATGTGAATTCTGTCATATGAATGTGGATTCTAATAAGCATATGTTTTGGGAATGCACTGTCATACAATCGTTTTGGTCGGATATCAACATACTATTACAAACAAGTAGATTAGACTACAATAGTAATTTAACATATGAAAACTTATCATTTTGTAACGTGAAGGTCGACTGTAAAAATAAAACAATGATTATAAGCTTCATAATTCTTCTAGCAAAGTATTTAATTTATATATGCAAATACGATGAAACGCAGCCATCGATAGGCCGCTTTAACACATATATGAAGCAAACAGTAAATATAGAAGAAACTATTGCCACTATTAAGAATAAACTTGATACTTTTCATTCAAAATGGAGTGACTTTATAGAACAAAATACGTAGACACAATCATTTGATATAAGAACCAACGAATGTATATATATGAGCCCGGACCATTTATTTGACCCCCGTCCCCCACTTTTGGACATTTTTCTTCTCCGACCTATACCAATCTCATAGCCCATATGCCCTATATAGACTCCTATATTTTAGTTTAAAAACTCAATGTGTTACATGTAGACATGTATTCTTAGGTTAATTATACAGACAATGATGTATTCATGTTTTTGTTGAACTGGCAGAACAGCTGTACTATGTTTAATGAACTGTATGTTTAATCATATCATTGTATTTGTACATGTACATGTAGCAAAGAGAATAAAATATTAAATGACAAAAAATAAAATAATTAATTAATAATAAATAACAATTTTTTTTATTTCACCAGCAAAGTTAAGTTTATATACGAGAAATAAACACAGTTCGGTGTCGGGACGCCGGCATTAATATCTCAACAGTGAGATAAGTTTCGCCACATGTACTTCACTCTGGCCGCTCTGCACATTATAGCGGATGGAGGTAACGAAAGGGAGAGGTCTGCAGTATCGGTCCAATGAAGGGGTGTAGGAGATGTGAGTGTAACACACCTCGCTAAGCCGAAAAAATAAAAAAATAGAAGAAATTTAAGCGAAGGCTTAGCTGGGTGGACCCAGAAGGGTTTTGCTAGCGCGGGTTCGAGCCTCGGTGGAACCTAAAACTTTTTTTCTTTTTTTTCTCTTTAAATTGTTAATAATTTTCCTAAAATTAATTAATAAATTGTTTATTGCACCAATATAATTAATTTTATAATTTTCTTTAAATTAATTATAAAATTAATTATTTAATAAACATATTAATTTCCTCCGACTTTATCTCCAAGTTTTACCCTAAATTTATCCCAATCAGTACTCTCAATTTTGGGCATGGTGGCGCGCGCTTTGATTCTAATATCATTTTTTTCATTTTTCATATCTCCCCATTTCTTCCACAACGGATTCAAACTCTAAATTTGATATTTTCTTATCGGCCAACGCTTTGGACACCATAACGTCGATGGTATTTTTCTTCGACCTGGCGAGAACAGATATTCTACCATGTTTTCTACATTTTTTCTCGAGTTTTCCACCCGACGCCCTAATTACCATACACAACAACCCAGAAACGGCCGACACCGCACATAAAATCCCCGCTACAGGAACCGTTATAATGGTGGATATAGTTGCAGCTGTCCCCGCCCCACACAACACAGAAACACTCGCCAGAGCCGTGCTAGATGCTTCAGCCATGTTCACCGCGCGTCTATATTTTTTAGTGTTTCTTTTTCTATTTGTATATTCTCTAACTAAAATATCCTGCATAGCGACGATATTATTCAACCTAAAATCTGAACTTCTTTCGTTAATTGTACACAGTGTTCATGGAGTGGTATTGACAATTTGAAGCGTTGATTCGTTCATGATTTTCTATATATTAGTATTTACAAAATAAGTTCAATTAACAATGAGACAATAGTGGAAGAACTCTCTGGGTCACCGATTTTCGTAACAAAGTTAATAACACTACCTTGGGAAAGTCTAATTCGATCACAACCGGAGAACGAAACCACCGTCGAACTATCTCCAGAGATTTTAGTGACTCCAACCCCCCGTTCTTCCCCATCTACTACAATATTTATCGCGACCGCGCCTACAGGTTTACCACTAGCATTAACCGAGCAGACCGCCATTTGGATAACTTCACCTGCAGCTGTCATAGTGTATCCCCCACATTTATTACTCGCTTTGGCACCGAACGAATATTCATAGTGCCCCTCAACCAATGGGCCCCGCTTCTCAGCCCAAACTGCTACGGCACGTTTTAGCGTTTTCATTGTTCGCACTATTCCGGCAAGCGCACTGTTTGAGGTATATGCCTCAGTACGAATCTTATAAGAGGCCTCCTCAAGGTCTTTGGTCGCGGCTATACGATCATGTTTCAGTTTATCGGAAACTTCGGTTATCTTTCCGTCTAGTTCGGTAAGTGCCGCTTCTCCACCGAGAGAGTCCTCTAAGCGCAACGCATCATAAGCCTCCGTAATGGTCGCCTGGTGGCCTTATAGGGCTTTCTCAACACCCGACCGGGCCTCTTTTTGAAATTCGGTTATTTTCCCGTCTAGTTCAGCAACCGCTGCTTCTCTGATGAGAGAGTCCTTTGAGCGCAACACCTCATAAGCCTTTGCAAGGGCTGCCTGGTGGTCTTCTCGGGCTTTCTCAATACCCGACCGGGCCTCTTTTTGAAATTCGGTTATTTTACCGTCTAGTTCAGCAACCGCCGCTTCTCTGATGAGAGAGTCCTCTGAGCGCAACACCTCATAAGCCTTTGCAAGGGCTGCCTGGTGGTCTTCTCGGGCTTTCTCAATACCCGACCGGGCCTCTTTTTGAAATTCGGTTATTTTTCCGTCTAGTTCACCAACCGCCGCTTCTCTGATGAGAGAGTCCTCTGAGTGCAACACCCTATAAGCCTCCGTAAGGTGCGCCTGGTGGTCTTCTCGGACCCCCTCAACCCCCAACCGGGCCTCCTTTCGAAATTCGGTTATTTTTTCGTCTAGTTCAGTAAGTGCCGCTTCTTTGTTAAGAGAGTCCTCTGAGCGCAACGCCCCATATGCCTCCGCAATGGCCTCCTTGTGGTCTTCTCGGACCCCCTCAATCCCCGACCTGGTCTCTTTCAGAAATTCGGCTATTTTTCCGTCTAGTTCAGTAAGTGTCGCTTCTTTGCTGAGAGAGTCCTCTAAGCGCAACGCACCATAAGCCTCCGCAATGGCCTCCACAAGGTTCACCTGGTGGTCTTCTCGGACTTTATCAATACCCGACCGGGTCTCTTTTCGAAATTTGGTTATTTTCCCGTCTAGTTCGGCAACCGCCGCTTCTCTGATGAGAGAGTCCTCTGAGCGCAACACCTCATAAGCCTCCGTAAGGTCCGCCTGGTGGTCTTCTCGGCTTTCTCAATACCCGACCTGGCCTCTTTTCGAAATTTGGTTATTTTTTTGTCTAGTTCGGTAAGTGCCGCTTCTCTGATGAGAGAGTCCTCTAAGCGCAACGTATCATAGCCCTCCGTAAGGGCCGCCTGGCGGTCTTCTCGGACTTTATCAATATCCGGCCTGCTCTCTTTTTGAAATTTGGTTATTTTCCCGTCTAGTTCGGTAAGTGTCGCTTCACGGATGAGAGAGTCCTCTAAGCGCAACGTATTATAAGCCTCCGTAAGGTCCGCCTGGTGGTCTTCTCGGACTTTATCAATCCCCAACCGGGCCTCTTTTCGAAATTTGGTTATTTTTTAACCTAGTTCGTTTAGTTCCGTATGCGTTTCTTCACGACTTTGTGTATTCACAGCCAGGGCATATTCTCTAAGTTGTGATAGTAGACTCCTGTGAATATTGTCCGTGGCCACCGATATAGTTCTATAGATCAAGGCCTTTGTTTTTTGGGTAGTTAAAAAGTCGCCCTCTGTCGGGACGAATCCCCCTTCTGTCGGTTCCAAATTCTTTGAATTTGTCACCCAATCGGAAGAACTACCTGGTCCGTATATACTCATAATACAATTAAATTATAATATTGGGGCACCTATACTCAATTGGAAATTTCGAGAACTACCGAAATCTGGTAATGGTTATTCAACTTTCTCGCTTGATCATCGAGAATAGAGACCGTAAATTCGTGGATGTGTCCCGTTTCCAAAACTTTCATCTCGGGGTGTGGGAAGTCTAAGGTCACCGTATCCCCAAAGAAACAGTCGCTGGCTTGCACGGTTTTCAGTAATGTGCTGGGAGATCCGTTTACCGTGTTGTACGATGTGTTCACTCGATCCAGGTGCACCCTGAGAGATTTCGTGAAGGCGAAGTCCACCTGGTTATCACCGACGTACTCACCCGGGGTAAACACTCCTTTATTTGCGGAGTATGTCTCTCTAAAACCGAGTTGAATACCCAACCCCGGGGAGACCACGGTCGGAGGTAAATGCACGCAAAAAGACGTTGTTAACCGCCTTGTACACCCAACCGTAACGGTTAGACCGGACAGTGGCTTTGCCACCAATTTCCCTAACATCTTTGAACAATATAGGCTGCCCAAGATTACTACGATGGAGGCGGTAAACTGGTGGAAAGCAACACCGATGCAGTTTTGGCAGAACCAAATAAATTTCGCTGTATGGTGCGCAACAGCCGGGTGTGGAGTTTCACATAAAGACCATCTGACATCCAAGAATGTCATGCTCCGAAGTGTCTACAACTTTCACACGTACTATACTATTAGGAGGATTCTCAAAGAACTAGGTATTTCTCTACCTCAAGACGACGCCTGGGATCCCATTTCCAACGCATACGACCGTATGGCGTTTGAAAGACTGTGAAACGAATTTAACGTTTCAAAAGATGCGGACTGGAGACAGAAAGCATTTCCTACCAACACCGGCCTCGGGACGTTCTCATTCGGGGCCAGTCCGGGAATTGGACGCAGACTGATTTTAGACACGATCACTCCGGTGACAACATCGTCAGTCGGAACGCCGGGAATTTTGACCCCGCGACTATGACTTTCGGGCCGGAAGTGTCTGGAGGTCTGCACTGCGGCGTGCTTTCTTGTAAAATGTTAATTCCGAAACGGGCTCACGTAGATTACATACAGCAGGCTGCTGAGGTTCAGAACGCGTGGGGTACATTTATGTTAGATAAGGATCTAGGGTTCACGCAGGCTGGGGTTACTCGCGTCAACGACTCCATTCGCACGTACGTCTGGGCCATCCTCGGCGCACAGAAGCAAACTCGCAGTTCTATACTAGGTACGGGAACGGCGTTTGATGCACAAAAACAATTCTTGGCACTTGTAGAGGACGCCATCTCAGCTAGGGTGGATCTGGAGAAGGCGATCCAGAATTATCAAGACGTTTTGCAGAATGCCAGCACCCCGGTAGACTGTATTTGGGATAGGTCTTTATATGGCGCCGAGCAATATGGTACTACGAGACGACCCCGTTGACGGTTACAATAATCAGATCGTAATCGCCACCGATAATCAAAAAATCGGCCACAACGGTAATGTGAACACGGATACCATCAAGCGCACCCCCAACATGATCGGGTTCAACAGTGTTGTAAGTGGAACCGATTTCATAAAACACCCAAAACACAAAATGGATACACCTCCCTCAATACAATCGAACCCAGTACCCCCAATTCGTAAATTGGATGCACCATCGAGTTCCCCAAATCCAATCATCAACAATGTTGAAACACCAATCGAGATTGGAAGCACAACACACGAGGAGGAGAAATTAGGGCTCGTCGTCGCCCTCGTGGCGATCGGATTATTTACGCTTTGGTTTTAGGAACTCTCTGGCGAAGAATAGTAGGAGACCGGCGATTGCCACGATTAAAGCCCAAGTATTTTTGGCTAGCCATCCGGCCGTTTTTGATAATATAGATAGCAAGTAAGAAACGATACTTCCGATCAGTCCATGTAGTGCGGCAGCCGCCTTTTCGGCTAATTTAGCCAGGAGACTGGCGAGGACTTTTAGTTGTTTTTTTACCCACTCCTTGGCTCCACCGGATGGCACGGGTGGTGGTGGTGTGGGTGCTGGCGCGGGTGGTGGCGCCGCACCACCAGTGAAAGCTAGAACTATGGTCGATATAGTCATGCTGATAGCAACGAGGATGCTTGCTATCGTGACACCCTGCTCTCTGAACAGAGTGCGAAGACGCTCACCGAGTGTCGTCTCCTCGTGCAGTCGATCCGACTTATTTGGGTGCGGAGAGCCTCACGGTTAGTAGATGCAGCCTCCAAGCGAGCTTCTCTTTCGTCCTGCAACGACCGCAGGAGTTCGGTGATCCGCTCGGTAGATTCTCTATCGTCACCCGCTTCCTCCAGTTTTCTTTCTTCTAGCGTGATATTTTCATCCAGCGACGTGAGTTTGGCGAGGTTAAGGACCAGTTCGCCCCGGACCGTTTGCATAACATTCTCGAGGCCCCGGTGTTCGAGAAGAGGTAACAGTGGGTCATCGTCGTGTATTTCGTTTTCGCCAAACGTAGTCTCCATCATGTTAATAGCGTCGGTGGCTACTCGAGGGACATCGCTGAGCTCGACCGTTTCTATTGCGGAGACCGTTTTCGCCATCGTTTCGTCGGTAGACTGTAGGGCCTCTACAGCGCGGGTCGGCATAATTTGTTTGCCCCTCTTCCAATCTACGAATCCTAGTTCGCTCCTTATGATTTCACCACCGCCCCGGTTTCCTGCAATGGTGTTTAGCGATAGGGGTTTACCGGTCATCGTGTTAACTATTGAGATATTTGATGATTTTAGTCTCAACTTACCTTCCAGAGTCAATTCGAACTTGGAGTAGTCGCGTCCGACAGACGGGAACAGACCGATTTCTGCAAAACGTTTGTAGTAGTCGTCTACAGCTCCCTCGAGTAATTCCCGACTTTGACCAACGCTGCTGGTAGCGCCACCTAATCCCCCCAATTGCGATTGGATTGGAACTGGAGGCTGTATCAAGGGTGTTTCGTCATTATCATCACCTATGTCATCATCATCATCATCGCGGAAATCGTCTCAGCCGATTTCATCCATGTCAATATCGTAATCAGTCATCTTTATAACTTTCTTAAAATTAATTATGTATGAAAGACAAAACCATACGGGTTTAATATAGTTTCACTAAATTATGTCTTCGAGTCAATACGGTCGCAAACTCAATCCATACCGCAGACTGCGTGAGCCCCTCGGGGCAAAAGGCGTGATACAGAGTGTCGTTATTACGAACAACCCATCGACGATCGACCAGAACCAGCAGCTCTTGATCCGCTTCCCCAACCTCGGAGCTAACGACGTCATTGTGCCGGGGACTGTTCGCCTCGCTTTCACTATTTCGCTGACGTCGACGGACGAGGACCGAACCGTCGTTCAGAACCTGGGTCGCGCCATAGTCAAGAAGACCATGATAAATATTTCTGGTAATGAGGTGATGTCGATCGATGACAGCGACGTCTACCATTGTTATCAGGATCTATGGAAGACGGAGCAAGAGCGCGAAAACGCTGTCTATCAGGGTATTGACACCAGCAAAAATAAGAACGTAACCAAACTTAGAATCGGGGCTGCTAACAAGGCAGATAACAACGCGAGCGACAATGCGGTCGCGGGCGCTTACGGCAACCGCCTCTACATCCCGCTCGACTTTGAGTTGCTGGAGAGTCACATGCCCTACTATCAGAGCGCTTTGGCTGACCGCCTCGAATACGAACTAACGTTCAACGACTACGGCCGAGTTCTCATAGCCAGCGACATGTTATCGACGTATACGATCGATAATGTTTCGCTGGAGTACGACATGGTCACGATGCCCGAACTCGCGCGATTGATCAGAACCCAGTACGCCGGGCGCGTTGCCATACTTTACGACCGAGTTCTTCGCCATCGCAAGATGACGAAAGACAAAGGCGACACATTGTGGAATATTAATGTCAACCTACCCGCCCGCTCGATGAAAGGTATACTGATGTTTTTCGAGGATGCTCGGTTCGCGTTCGGTGCTAGAAAAACCGACAAATTCTATAACCCCAAAATCACGAAGGTAGAGGTGACGATCGAGGGAGTCCCCAATCAACTCTACAGCGCGGGTATTCGCGGGCACCAGCAGTGGGATGAAGTAAGAAAGCAGTTTGCTGCCGGCTCTAAGCGTTCTCCGGAGGTTGCAGCAGTTGTCAAAGACCTGCATCTCTCGGCCGTCTCCCTCGCGGAGTTCCTGAATACCAAATACGCGTTATGGTTAGACATGCGAGCCAGCGACGACGACCAAATACACGCAGCGGACGCCATGTTGAGAACGCTAGTGAGGGTGTGACGATCCAGATAACCAAAGAGGCGGATGGAGCTGGCACATTGAACGTGTACTTATATATAATTACAGACGCACAACTGAACATCGAAGATGGCCGATACGTCTCAGCGATCTACTGATTTAATAAAAAATCATCTAACAATTTATTAATTAATAAATTTGAAAAAAATAAGAAAATTAGCAAACAATACCAATTCACGATTGGAGATGCCCACTCTGCCATAATATGTGGGCAGACAGGATGTGGAAAAACGGTTTTCATCCTAGACTTGCTCGAGGGCTCCTACCGCGATGCCTTTCGTCACATTGTGATCCTGTGTCCCACTGTGCGGCACAACGATACTTATCAATGGCGCCCGTGGATATGGACCGACCCTGAGGTATACGTTATTGACCCCGGTGATAGGCTTCACGATTGGCTGCGTGGTTTATACCAAAGATTCCAGGGTGAGCCCACCCTATACGTGATTGATGATTGCTCGGCCAAGGCGGCGATGGCCAAAAAGAAGGACATGCTCTCCGAGCTCGCATTTTCTGGCCGCCATGCTAGGCAAAGCGTATGGATATCCACTCAAAAGTGGGAAATGGGTCGCCCTCTTTCACTGCAAGGACCGAGACTCATTCGATGACTGTCTTCGAGAGAATGACGTTATCCCAACGCGCGAGGAGCGCCTGGAGGTTCGACAGATGCTTTCGGAAAATAAGCACGCCAAGTTTTTGCTAAAGACTGATCAACCAACTGCTTATAAAGTTATCAATTAATTTTATAATTAATTAGCAATTACTTAACGCTCGTTAGTAATTGCCGAATAAATGCTTAACAATTAATTTTAAGAAAATTAGCAATTACTGAACAATGCTGAACAAATGCTGAACAATGCTGAACAAATGCTTAACAACTGTTGAACAAATGCTGAACAATGGTTAACAATGTTAACAATTTGGTGCTCCGCTGCGAGCTTTGTTGCGAGCATAATGGTGATCATAAGTATCGTAGACGTAGGGCTCGCGACCTTAGATGTAGCGGCCGCAGTTTGGACCCGAGATTATCTAGTTAAAGCTGGAATTCTACCAGTTAATATATGGAAATAAATGGCTTCAATCGCAGTAATAGTAGGTGGTGCGCTTGTAAACGCATTGGCGTTCAGCGGTAGCAACTTTATATTCTCTGAAATGAGAAGCTCGAACGTGGATGAGGAGCGTAAGCATCACGATTTAGCTGTAGAACAACTCAATAGCGCAAAGGAAGCGTGGTCGAAAAAACGAAACGCCCATCTGGACTGGGTCAATGAAGAGCTTCGCCGCGAAAATCACGCCGCACAAACTTTTCAGAACGTTGAAGAAGCCAACCGCGAGTACGCGCTGGCATATCCGCAGAAAAGTCTCGCGCCGCTGGATTGCGAGCCCCAACTTTCAGATTTCTATGTACCGTCAGAGCCCCAAAAAGACCGCGAGATCGCGTTCATCGTCGTGGGAATGTGTGTGGTGGGTATCGTCGGCTACTATATTCAATCGAGATTTTAAATTAATTATTTTAAATTTTTTTTTATAAATATATATATATATATAGAACGATGTCAGTTGACGAACTTTATTTTGCTATAATTGATGTAGGCTACACTGCCCTTAAACACCGCATAGCTGGCGCAGGGGGTATGATTCGTCTGGCCCGAGATTCTCTCGAGACGTGGCGCGAGGACGAAAAAGCGGCCACACTTTTCGCAAGGCGGATGTTATATTCCTCCACCAATCCTTGGGGATTGGATTTTCCTAAGTTCCTTCAGAACTTAACCCCCAATCGCGATTGTACTTCCAACAAAGGTTTAGTATTATCGACGCAGTTACCGGACGATCTGGCGAGGGCATGTTGGGGATTGTCCGATGTATTAGAATACATCGCATACGATGAACACGCGCAAACTTGATATCAAACTATCGGTTCGCCTAGCGCGCAAGCTAGCGAACACGTACTACAGCCCCCGCGGCTACTGGAAGGGACTCGCGGCCATCAAGAACCTCGCCGCGGCAACCAAGGTTTCAGAAAACGCTATCAAGGAATGGCTCAAGAAGCAGGCCATCTGGCAGATCTATTTACCCGCGCCTCACAATATTCCGCGCCCGAAATTCGACGTGCCGGTACCGAACCAAGTTCACCAAGCGGATCTCCTGTTTCTCCCTCACGATCGCGTCGGTCGCAAGACGTACACGTACGCACTGACAATCGTTGACGTAGCGAGTCGTTATAAGGGGGCTGAGCCGTTGGGCACTAAAGAGTCTAAGGAGGTGGCCGAGGCTCTCTTCGGAATATATAAGAGGAGTCCTCTCAAATGGCCGAATCTTCTCCAGGTCGATCATAGATCCCACCAATTGTTTTCCATCTCCTCTTATTCGGCCAGTATCTTTTAAATATTTTAACATGTGTGTGGGAACTTCATAAACCTCTACTTCTCTGTTTATAAATATTGGGGACATTTCAGAAAACTTATCTTTTAAGTTGTGTGGAACTTCTATATCCACCTCCGCAAACCCAAACCAGTCTCCAGATAAAACTCTTTTACAAAACTTTTTAATAAATTTAGGGTTATGTGGGGTATCTATATGGTGTATAGTTTCTCTCCCACACGGCATCTCTTTATTTAACGTAGATAAATATAACGCGTTTGCATCGTACCCCAAAACAGCCTTGCAAGGTTTGGAACCCACTCTAATATTTGAAACACCAGCTTCTGCATATCGTGTAAATACTATTGATGGACCGCCAACTAGAGCGTCCTTCATCATTTCGTATGTTTCTTCTTTTGGTGCATATAGAGCATCCTCCGGTATAATCGTCTTTGAAGATTTTTGCTCTTTAATGGTTCCTCTCAATAAATATTGTATAGCTACTCCAGGTAGTGTTACCGCATCTTTGAAAATATCCACACCTCTGTGTTTATAATATTCACACATTTTTTCCACCGCTTCTAGGAACGGTGCTACATCTAAATCGTTATAATATTTCAACCAATCTCTGAAAGTTTTCATATTATTTTCTTCGAAAATTCTACGACATTTACTTAATTCTGTTTCATCTATTAACATTTTCCCAGATAGTTTGGAATACCAATTCTCTATATCCGGTAGTCCTGGGTAATCCAGTTTGTCTGGAGAATCGAACCACTCATAAGGAAAGAAAGATTTCTGTCCTTTGCATTCGTAGGCTTTTATCCAACTATCGTAACTTACACCAGGTCCTAGATAAAATATTACATCAAGAAATCTAAACTCTGGAGTAAATAGAAATATAGTTGCGTTTGCACGTTTTCCGACCATTACTTTCTTTGTTGTTGATGCCAGTTCGCCTACTAGGTATTTCTTTATTAAGTTTATATCGTACTTACTGCTGTTAAAACCGATAACCGGTACTTGCTCTATCCACTGTTCGATCTTGGCGATTTGGTTTTTACGTAAATGTTCTGTATTAAACCCATATCTTGACCACACTTCTTCTCTTATAGCTTTTCCCCTGACTTTCAAATCTTCTACGAATTTTTCTATAAGTTTTGGCGGGATCTTTATCACAAATATGAGTTACTGTTCCTGAGAAATTATCTCCTATACTAACGCTTACCGGAACGTGCTCGGCTTCGTACTCTAGATTATTACCGAGAGTTTCAAATTCTGGGTTGAGATATGCCTCAAAATCGTATACTATCTGATATGGATAAAGAGTAGTGTCGCAACCGATCTTTATGTCTTTACCCGTTCTTTGAAATTCGCATTCCCACATAACTACTAGGTTGAATTCTTTGCTTCTTCTAATAAATGTGTCTCTTCTCATAGTGGATGCGCGTTCTTCTTTTCTATGCTTTGCATGAATCTCACACCCGTGCCATTAACAGCCGTGATATTGATATACGGTATTGGTTTCCGTACAGTATCCATTTACTGGAGCTCCTAAAACCCATCTTTCACCCCCGTGTCCACACTGTTCGTGGTGAATGTGAATTCCCTCGCGCTTTTCCACAGAGTACATCCAATCGATCGCCCCATAACTGTTAGAACTTTTTGTGTAGAACGCTTTCTCGAACGACGAACGCGGGCGCTCAAAATAATTACCATCACATATTACTTTTGTCTCACCTTTCATACATGTTGGTCCGTGTCTCTTCATATTACTCGCTTTCGTGAATTTATGCTTGCGTAAATTTCGCAGGCGTAAATTTTAGATAGGTTTTTAAGTTTTTTTTATCAGAAATGCGTGATTATTAAACAGTCCTATTGTCATTGGTTTATTACACATTGCCTTATAGTGTGCTGGTACCTTTTTCAACCACCATACGTTACATTCGGTGGGTTGATATACTTCTATACCGATTTTAAAAAACTCTTCAACCTTTTGCAGATCTGAAAAAGGAATTGGTGAAACCACATTACTACCAAAATATTGCTTACTAAGTTCTTTCGCCTTTTCTGTACATCTGTCGGGTCTTTTATCTGTCATATGCATAGCTAGACACCTGAACAGACAAAGGTCGTCATTATACTTATCTAAAGAATACATACCTTTTTTATTCTTCAGCCATTCTGGAAGTTCTCCTCCTGCTGCTTCTTTGGATTGTAGTCCCAAATCTATTCCCCTACTACCCTGTATTAGCTTTACGAAAACCTCTACCCATCTTACAAACTTCCACTTTGTATTCGGTCTGTCTATTTTATCGGACATTATTCGTGTTTGCTCCTTATCTGACAGCCATTTTTTAACGGTTTTCATTGATGATAGTGGTTCGCTACCGAGATTTTTGTGCATTATTATAGTTACAGGTTTTCCATTTATAGTTTCCTCCATATGTTCTAGCTTGTAAGAATATGAATATCTCAAATAAAAATTGGTTGTTATATAAGGAGCGAGTTTATCGGACATGCGTTCAAACCCGTTAATGCCCCCAATATTTCTTCACTTTTTTCCACTATCGCCCGAACTATAGATCTTTTCTTATTATTTGGTATTTGGTCACCTGTGTGTCTAATTTGAGACAAATTATTGGTGCTTGAAGGTTTTATTACACTAGCCCTTAACTCCGCAATACTTTCTTTTTTAATTCTGTTACCAACTTCCTCCGCTTTGGATATATCATTAAATGCCCCTCTTTTCTAAGGGCGGGTAAACCGCTTCATAAACACCTTATTCTTTGTGGCGTATATCAGCTTTGTCAACCCCCTAACTCTCAACCGTTTACTATAAGTAATCCCTAGAGATTCGGCTTCTCTTCTCAAACTTTCTATTTCTGCTCTAGTTTCTGGATTTTATCATATTTTCTGTATATACTTTTGTATATATACTTTTGTATAACCTATAAAATTTATCTGTTCAATTGGACGTCAAAAATTTACATAATGTTTTTTTCACGTCCAATTGAACAGATAAATTTCATAGGTTAAGTACATATATAATGGAGTGTGTGACTTGTTGTAAGACGTTTACGTGTAAAGACTATCTACGAAGGCATCTAGCGAGACGTAGAAAGTTTCCTTGTGTCCCCCCACAATTTCAATGCCCCAGATGCCCTTGTAAATTCGTTAGTGCCCAAACTCTTTGTAGACATAAGCAACTACGCTGTCAGGTGGCTAAAGGTGAACGTGGTAGACTAGAGCTGGTAGAATTAGTTGCTGATCTGCGAAATAAATTAGCTATATCGGAGGAGAAAAATGAGGTGTTGGAATATAAACTATTGTACTTGCATGAATGATTTCGACTTTTTTCAAAAGTCAATTACCAATATAATTGGGACTACAATACCACCACCAACTTTTCGTTGGAGGTGGTATCATTTTGACTCCATCTTTTCAAAATTATTTTCTCCAAAATTTCCTCGTTAACCAATTTTTGATTTTTCGTGGGTGGTGGGGGTATTATAGAGGGTTATAAATGATATCACGGTAGGTGGTATCATTTTGACTCCCTTACTACTACTTCATGCAATTCACCTCTACTCACTAATTCGCCTCTAATGTCCAGATCGTCCAGAAATACAAACTGCCTGTTCAACATTTTTGTGCCGCATTAAATCTAAGCAAGACTGTCAAAGGTCAAGTGGATCTTGAGTTATTGTGTGGACAAGGATACACAGTGCGAACATTACAAATGGCCACCAAGGGGTGTAGGTCATCGGAAATGTTTTGAAAATAAATAGGGTTCTTTGACGTGCCGTGATAAACATATAGAACAAATTAGAACAAATTTGATTATGATCCGTTATGTAGAACTTGAGTTATTGCGTGGAAAATGGCACAAAGTGCGAAAATTAAAAATGGCCGCCAAGGGGAGTAAATCATCGGAAAGTTTGAAAATCAATATACTTCTTCGTCTTGCCGTGATACACATGTATACCACGTTTCGTTGCGGTCCGTCAAGCATAGCTCTAGTTATTGCGTGGACAAGGATATAGAGTGGAACAATTAAAAATGGCCACCAAGGAGAGCTAAGTCATCGGACTAGGGTTCTTCATCTTCCCGTGATAAACATGTATACCAAATTTCGTTACGATCCGTCAAGAAACTTCACGGTCCAAAGATCCAAGCACAGGTTCAGCCTCATGGCAAAATATCAAACGACCAGTCCCACGAGCAGAGCAACAAACTTCTCCAGGGAAATGGTGGAGCTTCTGACTTGTATCATGACATTGATGCCATAGCATTGTACATATTGGCTGGGCCAGATTGTGTCCGAATGATTGAAGAATTTGAATGTGTCCACAAACTAACGTCAGCAACAACTGGTAACCATGAGGAAGCCCGTAGCCTACAGTCTAGGTTTCTCAATGACGTGCAGGCATTCATGAAGGTGGTGGTCGGATTTGGCAATCCATTCTCAACTACAGATCATGATCTCGTTGCTCTTGATACACGCTGCATGATGGAGCACGATGTAGTTGTGTCTCTATCCCAAATTGATGAGGTTGGTAAGGCACTTCATGATGCATATGTGAATACACGGCTAGACAAGGTGACAGCTCCTCTGTTTGATACAATAAAGAGGAACAATTTCTTCACTTTCTCTAACCGTCCGGATCCCCGAAAGAAGGGGAGTAAAGTTGAGATACAGAAACAAAACACCAAACTTGTCATCCAACTCTTTCTTTCACTTCAATCACGTCCGGGTGCGGATATGGCAGAATTTTTCACATTCGAATACCAACGAGAGCCACCTTCTCTGTCAGATCGCAGTTCGCTCAGAGCTGGGAAAGGATCGGACATCCTCGCGTGTATCAACGCGCCAACCGGCCACGCCAATCCAGCCAGTGAAGCGACAATTCATGTGGTCGACATGGCTGCTATCATCCATATGGTGCAACCAGCCAGAGCGGCTACATTTACCGAGTATGTATCCCTACACAGTGTGCCATTTCTTAAAGCACAGGTGACTGCGACGGTTGAACGCATCGATGATGTCTGGGACATATACCCTGACAATAATTTGAAATCTCTGACACAGCAACGGCGTGGGTCAGGTGCAATCGTACCTAAAGATGCAGAAAATAAGAAAGAGCTGTTCTCATTTGTCAGCAAACAGCTGGCAAAGACTGACATAGATGGACAACTCCTCCTCAGCACTGAATCTCAGATGGTGCTCTCCAACAAACCATTTGATGTGTCAGCACTCGAGCCATGTAACCATGTATAGACTGACACACGAATCGTCCTGCATCTATTTCATGCCTCATCTCAGGGTCACGAGAAAGCATTTGCGCGCACAGTCGATAGTGATACCGTTGTTCTTGCTATCGCTTTCTTTGAACATATGGAACTTTCTGAGCTTTGGATTAGCCTTGGTAAAGGAAAATATTACCGAGATATCCCGTTGCACAGCATCTATTCTCAGCTTGGTCCATCAAAATCTTTGGCTCTACCCCTCTTTCACGCCCTAACAGGTTGTGATACGACAACTCAACTTCTCGGCTGCGGTAAGAAGACTGCGTGGAATGCATGGAACAGTACACCAGGCCCGACAGATACGCTGATTTCACTGACAGAATAACCGAACTATTTAACTCTGAAAGCTGTTCACATGAGCATTGAGCGATTCGTTGTGCTCATGTATAGTAAGACGTGTGGTTCAGCAAGTGTCAACGAAGCTAGGCACCATCTATTATCCAATGGCAGTCGTTCGCTCGATAATATTCCGCCTACCCACGCTGCTCTCTTTGAGCATGTCAAGAGGTCCTTGCTCCAAGACAGTTTAATATGCAAACAGTCGATCTCTTGCCACCAGACAATATCCCTGTGTTTAGTCACTGGGGATGGGAACATAATGAGCGCAGCAAGCAATGGCTCCCTTTCTGGACCACTCTCGCAGACGCAAGTAAGTCCTGTGCACTCCTCTTGCACTGTGGCTGCACAAAAGTGTACAAGGGAAATTGCAAGTGCTGTCGGGCAGGGCACTGTGCAAGTGCGAGGGTGGCTGCTTGAACACTGATGGATGGCCGGATGATGGGTGAGTAATGATGGTAGCAAATAAAACATAATTATAGCCAGTTTGTAGTTGGAAGGAACATGTTATAGATGTCATATTGATGCCATTGACGACCATGTGACTTGCTCTATTATACGCATTTTGCATTGTGAACTTGTATCGTTATCAGTCTAAACTGAAAATTGTAAAGGTACATGTACATACTCAACTGGGCTTTTGTTTTGAAAAATTACCATGTTAGTATCATTTTCTGGAATAATAGCACATGTTGGTTTGGTTACATTCCCAGGTTTGCAGAATAAGAGGAATCGAATAATTGAATCGAGTAATAAGAATAACCCTTTAACAATCAGAAAAATATGCGATGATATATATCATATGTATATATACGTAACTACTGCCATGGAGATTGTCTCCTCCACAGTTTATGTACATATTTATCACATATATTCTGAATGTCCCTTATGTAAATATATACATTAGTATAGCTATTAAGGTCAGTTTCACTCACCCTTGACTTTGATATTATGATCGCTTCAGTCCCGTTCTGAATGTAGTGTTCTGTAGACTGTGTATGTTATATTAAATAATGATACTGATATTGACTTTAATTATATAGCATAGCCCTTCAAGTTTCCAATATCTGTATACCCGCTTTTTTTAAAAAAAAGTGTATATTGTTTTAGTCAGGAGTTTGTCCGTCCGTCCACCTGGCTGTCCATCCGCAACCTCCTCATTCATCAATGATTTTACACTGTTGAAACTTTGTGTGTGTGTTTCTTGTGGAATGCCGATTATGAAACATATTTCACATTTGGGCTGTGACCTTCATGGGTCACCTCAATGTCAAAGCAGCTAAGCGGGTATTTGAGATGGCGCATCATCATCGTCGTTTTCCTAGTGTTTAAATAACAAAGTATTGTTCATGCAGTAATACTTTGAATGATCAATACCATAGACACGAACATATACTGGATAATTTATGCATTGCAGACAAAGTTGTCTTTCATCTTATTTGAAGTGATACTATCCCCCAATGTCATTCCAAAAGCATATACAGTTCACCTAAGATATTCAATAATATGGAACCTGACTCCAAGATGGTAATTACATGTCATCGTTTGTGCTTGGCTCGAAATAGACATATTTTGGGCATACATGACCTTGAATGTGACGTGCCCTTGACCTCCAATCTCCAAACTAACACTGGAAATGGATTCCTCATAATGAAAACCTAATATAAAGTTGTTTCATTTATGATTTTACTACATTTGATTCTCAAGTTATGGCACCATCTAATTCCGGATGGCGGTCATCTTGGATTTTCCAATATGGCCGCCACAGCAAGATCCCAGCTTGGCTACCTAATGTGAAATGTAAAATAGCATAAAACGAGTCGTTAACAATGACCTAGATACAATATGTATACATACACGCCACAAGAAATAATAGCGCCATGATATCTGACTGTATTTTGAGAACCGGTTACATAGGCTGCGAGAGGCTCGCAGCTAAAATCAATATGTATAATTGATCGTAAATGTAAATGTGCTTCTCTGTTAATGTCGTGTCGGCGTGTATCAAAGGTCAGATCGACACGACTTAACCTTTTATACACCGCGTTGTAACCTTTGATTTCTCACTCTCCGACACTGTCACACGTCACAGTCGGTAACAGCACGTGCATTTAATGATCAGCCAAAACCGGGCTTCTTGCATATGCGACTAGCAAATACCAAAACGCGTTCACCAGCAGTAATAAGAAAACGCGAGATTGTAACATGACCCTAACAGGACACGTAACACTCGTCTTGAGAGACGATTATCATATGCTGCTAAACAACATTTATTAGAATTTAAAAAAACAACAACATAAGAATCGCCTCCTAAGGAATGTGAAACCGAAATGCACCTAGCTTTATTATAGTACATAAATGGAACAGGATACTGGAGTAAAGTGTAAATACCGCTACTCCAAAGACAACCAGATAGTTATAAATTCAAATTGATAACCTAAATACATATAGGTAGTAACTGAGGATGGGACAGGGTATACAGTCAACGAAGTGGTCCGAATAAGTGACAGTGGTTACATTGAACCGTGTAGGCTTCTATCAGATATAATTAAGTAATATCATATAGGTTGTATATATGTTATACCGTCAATATATGTACATTGGCAAAATCTGAAAAAGTATATTACATATTAGTATCAGGCTGTATATATACATATACGACAATTGATCTCTCCCCATCCAATGGGTATGTACTTGATCGGAACTGGCCCGGAAAAGTCTCTCTGTTATGGAATGCCTTATCGAGGATTAGTAATAGGAAATTAACGAGACGATATGTACAGGCTCGTGTGGGCTAATACATGAAGCTAAACTAAATAAATTAAAGCAAACCCAATCTCCAAGCATGACATATTATAACTAGTATGACAACACATTTGTGCGACAATATATACTCAACAAAACTAGAAACGTCCCTGTTTTATAGCCGGTGTAGCTCTGTCTATGTATGTACCACATGTTCAAAGTACATGTATTTTAAACCGTGGCGATGTTCATAATACGATCGTGTAGAGTTTAGCCGATACACACGGTTTACATAGCGGCCAGTGACCGGAACGTTGATTTCCACTTTTTGCACGTGCACGCTATACTTGTCATCGATAAGGTGATTCAGTTCATGTCGTACCATTCATGCGATAGGGGCTATTCGGAAAATTAAAAAACTTTTTTAATTTTTCACTGTTTTCGATATGCCACGGCTTTCCGAAAACGAGCGAAATCAGGCAATTGGGATGCTTGCGGGTGGGATGGCCGCCAGGGCGGTCGCGCCTCGGTTTGGTTGCTGTCGGAAGACGATTGATCGTCTTGCAGCCCGGTACCAGCAGACTGGGGCTGTTCACGACCGGCAGCGACCTGGTAGGCCTCGTGTAACGACGGCTAGAGCCGATCGTTACATTACGTTGACGCACTTACGTCAACGTCGATTGGCAGCCACAGTCACTGCTAGGCGATACGGTGTCTCAGGGCAGACCATTCGCAACCGGTTACGTCGTAACGCCCAACCAATCCGGGCACGCCGCCCGTACACTGGTCAGATAATGACCCAACGTCACCGTGCTGCCAGACTGTTATGGGCGCGACGTCATCTGAACTGGAGAAGGGCTGACTGGAACCGAGTTTTGTTCACCGATGAATCTCGGTTCACAGTTAGTCATGCTGACGGAAGATACGTATACAGGCGTAAAAATGAAAGATTCACCGATTGTTGCATTGTTGAGAAGAACAGTTTGGGGGAGGGAGCGTAATGGTCTGGGGTGGGATCATGGGAAACCGGAAGACAGATTTGTTGTTGTACAGGCAACATCAATGCACAACGTTATGTTGCAGATGTGCTAAATGCACATGCCTTACCATTTATCCGTCAGCATGGTCCTGGTGTGACATTGATGCACGACAATGCCCGCCCTCACGTAGCCAGGGTCACCACTCAATACTTACAGCAAAACAACGTCGACGTCATGCCATGGCCCGCGGTCTCCCCGGATCTCAATCCCATTGAGCACATATGGGATGAGCTGGGCCGCAAAGCACGAGCTAACCATCAGATTGACAATGTTCGCGATCTTACACGGGCGTTACAACGGGAATGGAGGAATTTGCCCAACGCACTGGTATTGCGTTACGTCACGTCGATGCGGCGTAGGATCATTGCATGCATTCATGAAAATGGTGGTGGCCACACTCGGTACTAACGAGATTTACTGAATTTGCCACATTACTTATTGAAATTCCATCTCTAAACATTAAGTAACACATTTCTGAGTTTTTGTGATTTTTGATTTTGACCCCTACCGCCCTTGGCCGGTTATCTCTCGAATATTTAACAAGATATCCAAATGCAATTCATTGGCTTTGATACAGAAATGAATGAACTTGTTTTTCCATTTTGATTTTTAAAAGTAACCCTTTTGGTTTTTCATGAATCTTTCCTTAAACATGAAGGGACGTTTCTAGTTTTGCTCAGTATATATATAGATGAACCTATGCAATAATAAATATACATATCACTGCCCACCCCTCCCTCTGTACCATACACAATTCCGATGACACCATGTGCATGGACTAGGACAACTTTTAACCTCTACCCGCAACTCCCACTGTAGTGGGCATGTGGAATGAGATCCCGGGTGATGTGGAGTTGTCACCGTTGGGCGTTTTGAGAAATTCAAGATGGCCGCCATAGGTCAACCAAATCGAGGAATGTTCATATGCATTTGCAAAATATTTATGTAAATGGCGTTGGTTTGATATGCTTTTATCTATAATGCCAGTTACATTTCTTGAAAACTGTAGATAGATACAGTGAGGACATTTTATGTCATTCTCAAATTCAAGATGGCCACTAACAACTCACAATTTAAGGAATTAGTAACAGTTGAATTTAAAATGATATTACATGTATATACAATGTTCCTGTAGGGAATATAGTTGTCTGTATATTTAAAACATAATTAGACATACTGACATTCCAAGATGGCCGCCATACATATGCATCATGAGGTAAAACTGATAGGCGCTAAGCAACTTGACACTTGAGTAACCACCTGTATACTTTGACATTGTCATATCGCAAAGACAGGCGATAGAACAAATAGCTTGTTAAAGTTAAATTTTAATATACGAACAACAGCGTTATTATGTGATTGTGACTAGAGGTATGGATCAGTAAAGGTTGTTGTTTGCCCTACATTCTCAACCAATGAAAATACTGCATTTTGCGTCCGAATTAATCACTAAATATCTGTAGATTACGGCGATGGCGTTCAGTGTTAAACATCACGCGTCATGTGATGTTGTACCTAAACACATGTGTGTCATTTTCTAAAAATATTTACAGAAACTGTGATATTGATTGTTTGTAAATAACATCGAAAGTTAACGAAATTTTCATAGCAAATGTGGAATACCATTCATCAACTTTTGACATCATTCATTGAAAACATCGTAAATTTTGTAAATGTTTTTTGTGCAATAACGCACATGCATTTAGGTACAAAATCGCACGGCTTGTCTCAAATAATCAATGTGGTCCAGACATCAGGCCAATGAGTGCATGCACCATTGTTCTGGCAGCCAATCAAATGGTACTAAAGAAGGCTGTGTTTACAAACCCATGAATGGGAGGGCGAAGCAATGAGTACGTTATACTTCAAATATTGAATTGTTAGTAAACTAGTTTTTTTTTTGTATTTCAATTTTTAATTCTCTGTGTTACATATAATACATACATGTACATACACAATGTTTACAATGCATTTGTATAGAAACGATAAAAACACTTTATAGAGATAATATATACATGTACATACACAATGTTTACAATGCATTTGTTCACAAAATGTTAAGCAATTTATGAAGATAAACAGTGTTTTGTGTCTTAGTATATGTGTATGTGTGCGTATAAAAAACTAATTTGTGGGTACTTTGGAAAATTTTAGTTTAAGCGAAAATCATTCCATTTTGCATTAAATTGCATCAATTTATCTTTCATTGTCGCGATTTTTTCTTCAATCAGGATTGTTTTTTTGTAAATACATATTAAACGAGTTTAGTATTGGCAATATAGAGCAACATTACATTTGAAGATAAAATATTTTGCTAGAAGGATAATGAAATTGACTAGAACTGACTTTTGTTTGGATACTACGTTAATATTACAAAATGAGATGTTTTCGTAGTTTAGATTCGTATTGTAATTTATTTTCGATTTCAATAGTTCATCTATTTCCGACCAAAAGGTTTGGATAGTTTGACATTCCGAAAACATATGTTTATTTGAGTCTACGTTTCTTATTACAAAACTCACACAGATTTGATGGTTTCAAGTTACATGCAAATAGGAAGGAGTTGTTTGGTATTATTCTCATTAGATATTTGTACTGGAATGCTCTTAGTTTTGTGCTAATAATACTTTTGATAGGTGATATAAATATTTGCTTCCATTCAACATTTTGAATATTTAATTCATTTTCCCATTTAACGGTGTGTTTTAGAATAGGTAATTGCATTGCATCGATTTGTTTATCATATAGCATCTAATTAGCCGTTTTATTTTTCAAAAGTTTTGAAATTAGATATTCAGGTGTGACTGTGTTAATACTTTCTGTTTTCTTTAATATTACCTATTAGTGTGAAGTACTTTAAAAAATCCCCATTGTTCAAATAGTACAAATCTTTCAGTTCATTAAATGTATAGAAGTGTTTTGTTCTGTAATCGTAAATATTTTTTATATACATTATCCCTTTATCGTACCAGTCTTTATAGAACAATGTATTGTTGTTTTGTTTGATATTAGTATTATGCCATAATATTTCATCAGCTATGACAGGATGTTTATGTCTGTAGTTAATTTTACTCCACGATGTAACAATCTCACCTAAAAAAGTATACTTTTTGATTATCAGTTTTGCATCAACTTGATTAAAATTGCATTTGAACAGTTAATCACCACCATGCTTGTTCAGTTCATTGTTATAGGCTGTTTTCCTTTGATTTTGCGATCCCTTTAATCTTTTTATCCAAGATGCTTTTAATGAATGCAAAAAGGCGTGAATATTTATCATTTTTAATCCACAATTTTCGTAGTTTTGAATAATTGTTTTTCTACATATTTTATCAGGTTTTCCATCCCAAAGAAAGTCGTACATATTTTTAATTTCTTTAATGATTTCATCGGAAGGATTTTCTAGTACTGTTAGCGGATACACCCGTTTAGGGAATGCAAACGTTTTTGATACCGCTATTTTTTCCTATTAGTGTTAGGTTCCATCTTTTCCAGTTATTAAGGCAGTTCTGGAATGACTTAATTTTGGGTGTTAGATTTAGTATTTGCAGTTTTGTTTTATCGTTTGTAAAAGTTATTCCTAAAGTAGAGGCTTGTTCATTGGACCATGTATATAAGTTATTGTTGCACCATTTATTATTGTTATATCTAGTTACTCCCAATTTTAAAATAGTACATTTTCCTTTGTTTAATTTCAATCCAGATACATTTGCAAAGTGTTCTAATGTACTAGCAAGTTCTTTAAACAATGTTTCTGTTCCATCAAGTGTGAAGCTTGCATCATCTGCGAAAAGTGTTTGTTTTATTTCTTCCCCACCAAAAAATTTACCTTTAATATTTGTATTACTGCTAATTTTGCGTGACAATAGTTCTATGCATAGAATGAAAATGTATGCTGATAAAGGACAGCCTTGTCTGACGCCTTTTTTAACATTAAAGAAACTGGATAAATGACCGTTATTTGTGATACAGCTTTAGCATCTTTGTAAAATAGCGCTACCCATTGAATTAGCGAGTTGCCAAAGTTGAGATGCTTTAGACATTTAAATATATGGCTTGCTAGACTATCGAAAGCTTTTTGAAAGTCTGCAAAAAATATCATTCCCGTTTTAGTGTTCTCATTTGTGTCATCAATTATTTCCATAAGGGTTCTTACATTTTCTCCAATATATCTTCCTTTAATGAACCCTGTCTGGTTAACATTTATCAAGATGTTCAATTTTTTTTTTATTCTGTTAGCTATCACCTTTATTGCAATTTTATAGTCAACGTTTAAAAGTGATATCGGTCTCCAGTTTTCAATAAAGAGTGTATTCTTGTCCTTTTTTGGTAATAGAGTAATTATGCCTTGTTTTTGGAGCTCCGTTAGCGTTCCATTTTCATACGAGTAATTTATCGAGTTGATATAATATTGCTTTATATCATTCCAGTATAGTTTATAAAATTCTGCTGTTAAACGATCGGATCCAGGACTTTTCATGTTTTTCATTTCTTTTAAACCTTATTGACATTCGTATTCGTTTATGATACCGTCACATGATTGTTTCTCATCGTCATTTAGTTTATGTCCTGTCGAATTTAAAAAGCTACTATCATCTTTATCCAAGTTCAAGTCCTCGCTATAAATACCTTCGTAATAATCTTTAACATGATTCAAAATATTGGCATGGTCTGTTTCGATGTTATTCTGTATGTTTAGCTGTTTAATTGTTCGTTCTTCTGATCGTTTTTTTCTCAATGTTTGAGAAATATTTTGTATTTTTTTCAGCACCTTCCACCCATTCAGCTTTTGATCTTAGAAGTATTCCTTTTGTTTTTTCTTCGTTTATGTTATCAAGTTTACTTTTTTCTTAATTGAGTTTGTCTGCTACATCTGGATTGGTTGGGTTTTCAGTTATTTGTTTTTCCAACTGTCGAATTGTTTCTTCTATTTTAGTTTCTTCCTCCCTTTGTTTCTTTTTTAGTTTACAAGAGTATTTGATTGCTTCATTTCGAATTGAACCTTTTATTAGCTCCCACATCGTGTTTGGGTTACACCCGTTATTATTGGTAGCAGTTTCGTGTATTGTATCTTTTATTGTTTGTTTAAATTCATTTTGTAGTAGTAAACTATTATTTAATTTAAAATAGCCACTTCCTCTGACTGTTTGGCATACATTCAAATTTAAAGTAATTGCCGAATGATCTGAAAGAAATCCGGAAATTATGTCGCATTCTATGACCATATTTAGCATATTCGCTGTTATAAGAAAGTAGTCTAATCTACAAAATATGGGTGGTTTGTGGTTAGAATGCCACGTGAATCGTTTTTTGTCTGGATGCCTGACTCTAAATATATCATATAAATCATTGTTGTTGATAATATCGTATCTTTTTTGCGAACATTTTCTATATGTAACATTATTTCCATTTAATTTGTCGACTTCGAAATTGAGTACATTGTTGAAATCTCCTCCTATAACCATACTTTCACTGTTATTCTCTAAAATTAATTGTTCTATTCTTGAGAAAAATGTTACATCATCATCATTTGGTCCATATATATTTAATAATATTATTGTTGTATCGAATAATTTAATGTTTAATATCTCTAGGCGCCCCTGTATTACTTCTTTATGCTCAAGTACTTCGTATGTCGACGTTAGATTAAGTAAAATACCAATACCTTTGCTATTGGAGCTGTCTCCACTTATAAAAATGTCTTGACCCCATTGTTTCTTCCAAATTTCTTTATGTTCATAAATGTACAGTGAAGTTCTTAGAGGAAACATATCGAGAATTTCTTTTGTTTTAGCCAACTAAATACTTTTTTTACGTTTAGTTTGATGTCCAAGCCCATTCACATTAAAACTGCATACTTTTATTTGAGTACCCATAATTTATTGGAGTTTGAAAAACATGATTTAAATGTCAGAACTGCTTGGGAAACTTGTTTATTTGCATTATTCACCAAGATATTATGAGCTATGTTTGACATACTTTTGTATTGCCATATTTGTACCATGTGTGAGTAAAACATCGGGATGGGGACGGGGGACAAGTAATGAATACGAACGTGTCTTATGTCGTGGAGTAGGTGCATATTCCGTTGGAAGAGGTTGTCGTGTGTGTTTTTTACTACAATGGTATGTGTCTTATACAATTAAATGGTCTAACTGTGATGTTATGTGTGATACTACAACAGTTTTTTTTTTCACAATGAAGTAGTTTACTAGTTTACTAAAAACTAAATATTTGAACTATAACTATTATGTGTAGATTCAGCTCAGTCTGTGAACGGACCCGTGCCTGTACAGTTTGTTATTCAGTATCATCCATAATACTGCGCAGCCATCTCTGTAAATGGCATCTACATTAGCTGTTGCTTCAGATTGAGAACTGGTGATATCAATTCAAGAGTTCTTCAAATTTGATTTGGATTTGGCTTCTCTGAGATATTCTTTCATTTGATGGGGGATATGGTGCCAGTTCATAAGAGAGAAACTCATCTGTGTCAATGCCACGAGAACTGGACTGTAACCCCATTGTCCTAGCATATGCAATTTCTGTATCCAATATATGTTCATCACCAGCATGTGCTTTTGAGAGACGGCCAATGTGATAACAGTTTTTGGAATCTTCTGGTGACACAGCTTCGTCAACATTAACTGTTTTATTTGTTACGACCTTGCCACTCTTGATGTTTACTATTCTAACATTCTCTGTGTAGCAGGGTCATATTTTGCCCATTTCTACTATTTTTTATCTTTTCGTATTTTTAGGGACAAGAATTGTCTCCCTTTGACCATTAGCCGTAGGCAAGCGCCAGTTTGATAAACTGCGCATGCGCATTTGAGTGAGTTATTTTGAGTCCGTGATTTTCAACTATCAGACACTTGCTGAGTTATTTCCCTACTGAACAGACGACTTTATTCTTCTTACATAGGTAAGAAACTGGTTATTGTAATGTTTTGTCGTTTTTAGCATTTCTATCGGTTCAATTTACATTGGGTTTGAGTCGCGTTGCAATTTGTAATGGGTTTTAAAATGCATTGAACCGTTTGTTTACAACTGCAATTTTCCCAAAATGGCGGTCTATTCGATTACTTGCACCACATATCGCGGAATCACTATCGATTGTTGCATGGCATTTAACAGTTCTAATTAATTACAGCACCCCCCTAACCTCACTGAGAAAGACGAGTACGGATGGATGGATGGATCACCCAGATTTACTATTTGGTAGGTATTTACATGTATTGCTAATATTGCTAGTATTGCTAATATTCCATTGGAATATATAATATTCCATTGGAATATACAGTCATTCCATTCATTGATAATTACCCATCCGATGTATAAGCCGGTTAACACTAGATAATTAATATGCACTATAATCTGTGTAAATGGACTGTAACGCATCATTCCATTTGGTTATCTAATGTGTGTCTATGTACTGTTAACCACCAATTCATTCCGTTAATTAATTGGTTATACCGCCACCCAGTTCAGACATGTAATTCTTAAGTACCCCATGTTTACATTGCAAATAGACCAGTCCATGTTTTAATCTATTAAAGGTATAATTTGACAGACCTGATCAGAATAAGCACCGACACCTTTTTTCACTTGCAATTGACAATAAAATGTATATTTAACGGGTTAATACTGTTCGCTTGTGGTCAGTAAATGCACACTCATACCTGTAATATATATTGTATTGTTATATTTGCATCTGTATTGTATTGACTATTTGTGCGTGTGCCGGTGTGTCCTATAGGCTATTGTTAATACGTAATACTTAGGATTGGTTCTGTACTTTTGTATTACAGAGTGATGACAGTTCCTATAGGAGCCTCCATCGGACCCCTACATATATTACCGTTTTTACACACGGCACGCAACACATAGTCCATGAATGATATATAAACGATCGAACTTGCAACTTTCTTAAGGTTTTCTTCATTTACATCCCAAGTGGAAAAAAGCCAGAAAAGTTACATCTGTATGCTGAGATTGGTCAAGGGGGTCGATGGAAATATTTTTTTATTTTTAATTTTAAGAAAACCACGAAACACAGTTTCTATAAAATTTGTAAATTCTCATCTGCGTTCAGTTATAATTCCAATTCTTCATGGAGTCTGTCTCCTTATGTCTTGATGGCATCATATATTATCAAATGTGTTTGTGCGCGTCCAGTATTAGTGGAGCACGGGTCACTTTGTTGACATTCTGCGCCATATCGAAACTTGAATATACATCCTTCAGACATGATTAAAATTCATATATTGTAATTCCTGATGCTGTAGTTCAACGTCAGTGTATGTGTCTCATGGAAGGAGATATGTTAAATGTATCACGGCACATAATTCAGGTAGCCTTCTTGAATGTGTAAATATTCTGGAATATGTTAACACAGGTCATGTTTCTATACACCAGTTATGTTCTGTCGATCCGAAAATAAAAACCGTGTGTACCGTGAGTCATATTATATTAGCATCCGTTCACAGGACAATGTGATGGTTTTATTGTATATGGCAGACATCTTGGATTTTTAAAGGTGTGCTTTTGTTTAAGGGACACAAAATCCAGGCTTATGAAGTATTTAGATATGCAAATGAAAAGTCATATGCCATTTTGTGTAGTATATATCGATGATAATCACTTTTGCACAATACTGTATGTATATGGCGGCCATCTTGGATTTTATGCTTGAATTTGTTTTAAATACACAGCAATCGTCATTATATGCACTCACATATGACAGTGCAATATTATTTAAACACTTACCGTCCATTTTCTGTAAACTAAAATATGATTTCTAAATTTTATTGATATATGGCGGCCATCTTGTATTTCTCAAAATGCCTAAGGGTGACAACTCCACATCACCTGGGATATTATTACACATGCCCTAACCAACAATAATCAGCAAAGAAACAAACGTTAACCAAGAATTTTGGGTCACCGCCCGATTCCTCCAGACTACTGACCAATAATGGTCTTCCAATACTGGCCACAGCACCCCATATTTGTTTTCCACAGGTCGAGGTTAATGATATGTTGTAGAACCAAAATGGACATCGTTGCGGTGTGGCCGGGCGCCGTGCACGAGTGAGCGACGCGTGTCGGAGTGTCGATAGCTGATGCCGTTATTTGGACCGGCAGTAAAGCGCCGGCATTGGTCCCCGGTAGCTGTTCGATCACAGCTCTTCACCTCTACACCGACGCATATGAAATTGTCATTACTTGCCGGAGGAGGTGGTTTTCCCCGGGTACTCCGGTTTCCCCACCATTCATCTCACGGAGTAATGCAGTTTAGACCGGAATTGGCCGTCCGCATTACTCTGATTAAACATTATAGACTGTATTCTGCATCTTCTAAAATCAAACTTTAACATTTTGGACCATGACCGGTGGTATGGTACGTGACCATTTCCTTATCAATCTAACCAAATAGTAACAGATAAATGCCACACCTGAACTCGAATAATAACATCTCGTATACAACGATAAGCCGCGAAACGACAGTAGCTGGGCCCGAACAAAGCTAGGTTAAACAAGCTAGGTTAAATGGACCTCCTCATTGCCTCCTTCATTTAATGCACATATTTTGGCTGTATGGCAAATATTTGTAAATTCGGAAACAAAGGGATTGGCCTGCCATTTTTGGGCTCAAATGCCAGGGTTTGGAAGGTCCTCGAGCCCATTCCTACCCTTAAATATAAGATAATAATAATAACAAGAGGGCCATGATGGCCCTAATTCGCTCACCTGACTCCATGAACACCAGAGGAGAATGCGACATTGAGTTCATGTGTTTTAAAAAAATTGTGCTATTTTTAGACGGCGGTCATCTTGGATTAAGCGATGACTGTCATTTTACCAAATCTGAAAATGCTTCACCCAAAGATCTTAACTTCCTATGAAGTTTGGCCAGCATCGGCCATGTGGTTCCTGAGAAAAAGATGTTCAAAATATTGAATAAATGGACCTTTTGGTGGCCATCATGGATGACATAATCATCCGATTCCGACAAATATTGCACCAGAGCAATCGCCTCATCGATACCTTCAATTTGATATATGGCATGAGCATATTCGGTCAAAAATAAAATTTGACCCCAATTTGACCCCACGGGCCATGCCCATTTTTGACCCCGGGGTCACCATTTTCACAACTTTGAAAGAGCATTGTAAATCGATCATTCCTACCTAAATCCGGCCAGCGGTTCATGAGAAGAAGATGTTTTAAGAATTTATGCTATTTTTAGACGGTGGCCATCTTGGATTAGCGATGACCTCCATTTTAACAAATCTGAAAAGGCTTCACCCATGGACCATAACTTTTAAGTTTGGCTACCATGGGCCAAGCGGTTCATGTGAAGAAGAATTTTGAAATCTCTAATAAAAGAACAACCTTTTGACATTTCGGCGGCCATCTTGGATGACATAACAATCCGATTTCGACTAAAAATGTACCATAGTGATCGCCTCATTGATACCTTCGATTTGATATATAACATGACCATATTCGGTCAAAAATAAAATTTGACCCCACGGGCCACGCTCATTTTTGACCCCGGGGTCACCATTTTAACAACTTTGAAAGAGCATTGTACATCGATCATTCCGGCTAGCGGTTCATGAGAAGAAGATTTTTTAAGAATTTATGCTATTTTTAGACGGCGGCCATCTTGGATTATCGATGACCTCCATTTCAACACATCTGAAAAGGCTTCACCCATGGACCATAACTTTTAAGTTTGACTACCATGGGACAAGCGGTTCATGTGAAGAAGAATTTTGAAATCTCTAATAAAAGAACAACCATTTGACATTTCGGCGGCCATCTTGGATGACATAACAATCCGATTTCGACAAAAAATGTACCAGAGTGATCGCCTCATTGATACCTTCGATTTGATATATAACATGACCATATTCGGTCAAAAATAAAATTTGACCCCAATTTGACCCCACGGGCCACGCCCATTTTTGATCCCGGGGTAACCATTTTAACAACTTTGAAAGAGCAATGCACATCGATCATTCCTACCAAGATTCATCGAAATCCGGCTAGCGGTTCATGAGAAGAAGATTTTTTAAGAATGTATGCTATTTTTAGACGGCGGCCATCTTGGATTAGCGATGACCTCCATTTTAACAAATCTGAAAAGGCTTCACCCATGGACCATAACTTTTAAGTTCAGGCTACCATGAGCCAAGCGGTTCATGTGAAGAAGAATTTTGAAATCTCTAATAAAAGAAAGACCATTTGACATTTCGGCGGCCATCTTGGATGACATGACAATCCGATTTCGACAAAAAATGTACCAGAGTGATCGCCTCATTGATACCTTCGATTTGATATATACCATGACCATATTCGGTCAAAAATAAAATTTGACCCCAATTTGACCCCACGGGCCACGCCCAATTTTGATCCCAGGGTCACCATTTTAACAAGTTTGAAAGAGAAATGTACATTGATCATTCCTACCAAGTGTTGTCGAAATCCGGTTGGCGGTTCTAGAGAATCAGATTTTTGAAGAATTTGTGCTATTTTTAGACGGCGGCCATCTTGGATTACGTGATGACGTCATCATTTTAACAATTTTGTAATCCCCCTACCTAAGGACCATGACCATGAAGTTTGGTGACTATAGGCCCAACCAAGGAGAAGACGTTTGAAAATGTTCACGGACGACGGACGACGACGGACGACGACGGACGACGACGGACACATTGCGGTAACAATAGCTCACATGAGCTTCGCTCAGGTGAGCTAAAATACCGCAGTATTACCCTGCTGTACATTACTATGACAGCTGTTTGGAAATCAATCATGAATCTTCACAAAATGTTCTTTATAGGAATTAAGTAAGTGTATAATTGTGTCACTATTCCACCAGTTCAAAACAATACAAGTGAATTATAGATATAAAGAGCAGTTTGTGCCGACCGAGTGGGCAGGTACACGCCCACTCAGTAGGCACATAATGTTTTTTTTTATATCATTGACATAATCTGGGACATTTTCTGGCAAAGTAAACATTCATTCACCTTTACCCCACGTATTGATTAGCATTATTATACATTTAATATCAGACTTAAATTTCCACACTGATATCAGGGGCGATAACCGTGTATCCTTAAATGTTAACATACATTACTGTTTATAATCTGTATTTATATTTTGATGTTCAATGATCATACTTTATAATCTGTTGAAAATATTATTTGTTCAGGTGATGCATTTAATTAGTATACATAATTAAAACAATGTCATGCCTCTTTTCCATATGAACATTACGCAAACATTGTATTAGCGAACCAACCTCACCATACCCCCGGTTACCTATGTAAACAGGGGATTTGATGAGGTTGCCACGCAATAGGTAATGCGGTCAAATAGGTCACGATGCAATGACTATTTTCAATCAATAACTTATGTTGTAAGCGATTTTAATGTGTATTTTCAATATTTATATTATTAAAATGTATCATATCGGTACCCCTTTAAGTAATATTTGTATATTTTAAATGTAATGATGTTGTCATGAAGCGCATGAATATAATTGTATTAATTAATCCAGTTTATATTGAGGCAAATCACACAGCCTAAGAACATAGTGCTGGAGTATAAACCATAGTATCGTATATTATTCATAAGTATATCACTATTAAACATTAATTACAATATGTATGCATATTATTAAAACAGTAGATGCTACCGCTGTTTCGCTGTATGTGATATTTATAACAAAATATTTTTTTTATTCGTCCGCGTACGGATTTCTGTCACACAAAGCGCCATTTTCAGTTCATATTTTGACCTGTGCATATGAACCGGACTAAGTTTAAACAACGCTCGATTCCGTCCAATTCAGATTTCTCTGCAGAATGTTCAGACTAACTACATATTAAGTAATGTTGCTAAATAAGTGTTAACGGCTGGAACATGGTTATCACTAAAAGGAAGAAACCACAGTCGTATTATTGAAAAATAAGATTTACCTGAGACCTCATGGAGGCCGCCATTAATCCAGTGTAAACAATAGACCGTGTGATACCATTTCCTGAGTAGCCCCCGCTTAGTGAAACGATGTGCTAATCATGATATTATGTTACCCAATAATTGGAAACGGTTTGAATTTCTCGGTAAAAACTACGAAAGTCATAAAAAAATAACGATGTATATTTAACATTGAATACGCTTAAACAGTATTACTCTCTCATCGGATCGTCAGTTGTCGTCGATAGCGATTTAACGTACTGATCTGGTCTTAATTTATTTACTTTCAACGCCATTTACAGATTATATGGCTAATTTTGGAAATAAATAACGACAAATTACGATGACGTCTGCTCTGAAATATCTGTCAACATGCGGACGTAATTTAAGAAAATCGATTATATTTTAAGGCTACATCTGTGACTAATTACGAATTTATGTATGGTCTTTGGCTACACCCGACACATTACACATATCTAGTTGTAAATACACGTCGCTTTGTGTGGGAAAAAAATCGATAATGCGTAGTTGTGTGTGACGAGGTGTTGATCTGATGACACCACACAGCTGTGACCCTTAGGCAATGTTTTGAAATTGACGTGTCGTTTTGATGTGTGCCGCAACACCTCACTGTCGGAGACAACATGACAATTAACGATATACTCTCGATTATACACAGATCTATTAGACGGCTGGTTATTTAAAATAAAGAGTAGTTCAGTACACCTTCGCCGATATTGTTTTTAGAAAATCAGTAATATTTTCCGGAAATGGTGTTGAAAAGTTGACAAAAATTCTATCACCGTATTTAGTTGTGCCGATATTGTTTTAAAAAATCAGTAATTTTTTTCCGTAAATGGTGTTGAAAATTGACAAAATATATAGCCGCATTTCTCCGATATTAGTTTAGAAAATCACCAATATTTTCTGTAAATGGTGTTGACACAAAATGCAGCGTTCACGCGGAATTCAAATAAAATACAAAATAATAATTTAATAAATAGACGCCGATGGCTACTGTGTTTGCGGCCAGTGAATTCTGGTCGTGGTAGCCACAGGCGCAGTTCGAACAGTGTTGTGAGCAGATGGAGGACAATAATTATTTCAAATTCATAAAAAAATGTTTGCTATCCGAAAATTAATTAATTGTGACAGCCAAAAAAAAATAGATTTTGGGACAGTAAAACATTATATGTTATAGACAGTATAGACAGTACCTGAAACTTAAAAAAACTGTAACAAACTGTCTGTGTATATATAACTTAAACTTAAAAAATCAGGAACAAACTGTCTGTGTATATATTGCTTAAAGACAGACACTTTAATTGTTGGTAAGTTTCTATCAATTTATAGGTATTTTTATTAAAATCATAAAATTGTGAAAATATTAAAAAATATTAAAATCACAAAAATAATATATATGGAGAAAAAAAAATTATACCACGTCGAGGTTTGAACCACCGACCCGTCCGGGAATCGGTAATTAAATCATTGAAGTCGGCGACCTTAACCTCACGACTGTTGCGCCATTTACGACAATCACAGTTATACAGAAGTGCTATCAGTATTACGCCACCATTTGAACGTAATAATTATTAAATTATTTGCAACTCCATCTACAACAATACCGTTACAGAGATACGCTATTGAAACAACATGTATTAGTACCCATAACATAACGAAGTAATGTATCATTATATATCACAGGAGATAGCTTAAAACTATATATACTAATCATAAACAGAACAATCCGCTTGGCTCGTATGAAAATAGTTCGCATGATATTGATTATCTCCCTTGCCGAAAGTAGTTCAGTGATTTATTAATTCCAAATAAGACGTGTTTGCGTAATGAAATAGCCTAAATAACTACACCGCGCGTCACCATCAGTAAAATAATTATTTATAAATGATTATATCTGCATAGCGGACACTCGTAATTTTTAGAACTGGTGGAATAGTGACACGTTTACACACTTAGTTAATTCCTATAAAGAACATTTTGTGCCTAATGAGTGGGCATGCACCTTTAACGTGCACATTTAAAAAAAAACAAATATATTCATTGTGTATTAATTGTATATTAAATTGATTTGAGATGGCAGTATGACTACAAGAATTACGGAGGATACAACCTCAATAAGGAGAACTATTTAAATGGCACGTGCACGTCATGTTTAGTCTGATCCTCACCTACATCAATCTGTTCTCAATCCATCTAATAAATCAGAAACATGAGATGCCTCACTTACCGCATTGATAGTAAATGAGACAAAAGTACAACATTCTGAGTCCAAAAGTGGGTGATAATCCATGGCCTGGTGTCAAATCAAACATCGAAACTCACTCTGCGCATCTACATATCACACAGACTCTACATACCAATTACCCCCACATAGTACGGTTAGTTTTAAGAGTTACAAAAAAACTTGTGACATTATAGGTCCAAAAGATAGAGATAATCCATGACACGTGCTTTGAATCAAAATAAAGTTTCTACATCTACGTACCAAGTATCAAGACTTCAGCGTTTACGAGTTACAAGGCATGATAGTGAAATTAAAAGTCCAAAAGCGGAAGATGACCCATGATACCGGGTCATTGACCTTGATCTTCGACATGGTGGCAGCTTGGATGGGGCGGGAAATGAATGTATGGATGATGACAAATATGTTCATGAAATTTCAAACCAATTGGTCAAGTTATAGCCGAATGGAAAAAGTGACAGACAGATGGCCAGGTGGATGTATAAAGTTTCAAACAGAAAGGCTTATTTTGGCGCATGCTATGTCGATACTATTACCAGTAAATGTGATAGCCCTGGGTTTTCACGAAACAATATATATTCAGATAGTAGAAAACTACGTGCACACTACCCGCTACAGTGTATACCTTCAGGCACTGTCTGCCGATGTAGGACCGTCGTCCCGGCGGTATTGGTGATATTCACGTGATAGGTGCCGAGTTCAGATTGATTGTTCAGTGTCAGGATAACTGTAGCCGTGGTCCCCTGTGTTGTCACCACGCTACCATATACCGGCAGTTCTATTTGTGATGTCTCAGTCGTCACCTCTCCGACTGACGCAGTCTGTGTGACGTTGTTGACAACCCGGTGACAGGTCACGGTGCTGTTGGCAACATTGGAGTAATAGGTCATACTGAAGGTGGATGGCACGCCAAGCTGGATGGCCACTGGTCGTACCGGCTGGGCTGTCCGGATAATGACCGGCTGGTCTGAAACAGGGTGATTATAAATATGGTACAAGGCGGTAAACCAGAATTGCGGTTACATGATATTGGTAACAGGTACTTAAGCGGACTGGTGAGGGTGAAATAATGATACGATGTATTAAAGGTACTGTGTCTCAGATGAGGTTGGAAAGTAAGGTATGGAGTTTTTAATTTATTTTAACTGACTATTGTATTGGTTTCCATGTGAGTGATCTGAGAATGTAAAAAAAATATGATTTTTTTTTATTATCAACAAGAAATGTGGCCTGTCGGCACACGAATGCCCCCCGTGGCAGATTGGAGAAACTGTGGCAAAGTTAATTAACCTAAGTGATAAGTATTCACAAGCAAATTTATGAAGGTCAAAAGGTAAAAGTCAAATTAAGGGCATTGTGGATGTGTGGCATTTGTCCACAAGTATGATGTACTGAAATATTAAAGTAATCCATCAAGGAATATAGAAGTTATGACAGGAATGAGAAACTCTGGCAAACTTGTTAATGTGTGAACAAGTTCAAAGTTATGAAGGTCAAAAGGGCAATGTCATATTAAGGGCAACATGGATGTGTGGCATTTGTCCTCAAGTATGATGTATTGAAATATTAAAGTAATCCACCAAGGTATATAGAAGTTATGACAAAATTGAGAAACTCTGGCGAACTTCTTAATGTGACTTAACAGTTCAATGTTGTGCAGGTCAAACGGACTAGGTCATATTAAGGGCAGCATGGATGTGTGGCATTTATCCACAAGTATGATGCATTGAAATATTGAAGTAATCTATCAAGGGATATAGAAGTTATGACAGAATTGAGAAACTCTGGCGAACATCATAATGTGGGAAAAGGTTCAAAGTTGTGAAGGTCAAAAGGTCAAGGTCATATTAAGGGCAGCATGCATGTATGGCATTTGTCCTCAAATATGATGTATTGCAATATTAAAGTCATTTTGGCGGCCATTCAGGTCGCCATTTTAATTCCCGGATTAAGCTCCAGTGGGATTCACGGGGAGTTTTGATATGTTATTACTAATGATATTTTGGTTATTGTTTTTTTTTCGATCTCAACCCAAATACTCTTCGCCTACTGGGCTTAGCGGGGGTTGGAAAATCGTGGATTTGTCACAGGGCGGTAGAGGACCATTCAATCAAGGTGTGTATGAAAAATCAAGCAGATGAGTGCAAGGAAACAGAAATTATAAAACACATACCCGAACGTTAATATTTCGGGGCGGACAGACGTACGGACGATCTACAGACGCCGGTTACACCCCCCCCCTCCCCCATCACCATTCGGTTTGTCTTTGTATCGTATCTGCAGCAAAGCAGTAGTTAGTGGTAATAGTCAAGTCGAATTGGGGGGTGAAACTTGTAGTAGGGCACTACTAACGTTCTTTGATTGATTTTGGTAGCTGATGATGTGGATAGTCGAAAACTGAATGATGATTGACACATCGTCAACATTCATTTTCGAATTACTAACACCAACATATACCAAAATCAATCACCAAACGTTAATAGTACCACACTGTAAGGTTCACCAAAAGTTCCCATCCAACTACTTGACTATACAATAATTCAGCCACTGAAGCGGTGTCGCGCCTGCCGAGGCATTTGACCGTAACATGATAATAGGCATGTGGTAAAGTAAGCATCACAAAAACCGTTAGAGAAGTGCATGTTTAAAATACAAAACAAGGTCAAGGCTGAAGAAGCCACAACCATGTGAAGGTAAAAATGGTCAAGGTCATGTTAATGGTGGCACGAGTGTGTTCCAGCTGCCTAAATACATCAAGTGTCCAAATATTGAAGCAATCCATCAAGTAAAATTAATGTTATATCATGATGAAGAAACATGTACAAACGTATTGACGCAAACAATGGCTAAGGGTTTCCGCAAACATGTGAAGGTACAAGAGGTCAAGGTCATGTTAATGGGGCATGAGTGTGTTCCAAATGCTCACACGTACCAAGTATCCAAATATTGAAGCAATCTGTAAAGTAATATTCCTGTTATATCATGATGAAGAAGCTTGTACAAACGTTTTGACGAAAAACAAAATGTGTTTCCGCAAAAGTATGAAGGTAAAAAAGGTCATGTTAATGGCGCCATGAGTGTGTTCCCAATGACCATACATTTATCTATCAAGTGTCCAAATATTAAAGCAATCCGTCAAGTAATATAAACGTTATACTACGATGAAAAAACTTGTACAAACTTCTTTACATTTCGGACGAAGATGACGCGGACGACAACGACGCCGCCGACGACGATGGAAAAAGCAGCGACAAAAGTCGCGACCTCTGCTAAAGCAGGCGCGACACAAACTGAATCGCTGAAAGGAATTACGTCACTGATAGCGGGTTTTCCAGGAGATGTCGAAATTCAGCCAACTTAAATTTAGCATGGAATTTTCTCAACTTGCTGTTTACGACATGGAACATTGATATTCAAATGCGATAATTAGCCGACAAACGCATGTGACCTTGACCTTGGGCGGTCAGACGTGGGTCGCATGCAAAACAAAATACCACCCGCAGACACGCATTGTGGCCAAATATTATCAAAATTGGTGAAGAGGTTGATGAGTTATTTAAAAAATAAAAAATACTTTAATATTTTTGCCTTACAAACGAGGTGAACTTCTATTTCAGTTGACCTTGAAATTGGACACATGGGCTGCATGCATGGGACAGAGAATGGGTATATGGATGATGATGAGCATATAAAGTTTCAAGCCAATCCGACTTACGATTACAGAGAAAGAAGGTACGTGAAAACTTTAATGCAAATTTTGACAAGAACTTTAATGCAAATTTCTAAGTCTTTTATCCCTCGACATTGGGCACAGGGGCCACATGAGTGCCACATAGTAGGTATGTAAAAAGAGCTTAGCGCACATTTGGACAAATACTTTAACGCACAATTCTAAGTTATTTGACCTTGACCTTGGGGCTCAGGGGCCGCATGAGTGGGACACAGAATGAATATATGGATGATGATCAATAAGCATACGAAGGTTCAAGGAAATCTGACTTACGGTTACAGATATAGTAGGTATGTGGAAAGCTTAACGCAAATTTGGGCAAATACTTTAACGCAAACTTCTAAGTCATTTGACCTTGACCTTGGGGCACAGAGGCTGCACGAATAAATGGCTGATGACCAATAAGCATACGAAGTTTCAAGCAAGTCTGACTGACGGTTACAGAGATATTAGGTATATGAAAAGTCTAAAGCAAATTTGGACAAACAATTCAGGCAGACTTTATTTTACCTTGACCTTGGGCACCGGGCTGCATGAGTTGGATACAGCATGATTATATGGATGATGACTAATAAGCATATGAAGTCAATGTGACATAGGACTGCAGAGATATAAGGCGCGGTATACACGCACGGACGCACGGACACCCGGACGTCATTGTGATCACTATGTCCCGCTTTCCGCAAGCGAGCTTGACACAAATTATAGGAAATTTAGCTGAGCGGGACGGATGGGACGACGTATAGACACTGGTAACACTACATGCCCCCTCCCCCCCCCCCCCTCACCATTCGGTGGCGGGGGCATAACAATTAACTATGCGCATCTACACATCATAATGAAGCTATCAAGTTGTTCATCTACAATAAAGAAGCTACATACCATGTTTCAAGTATATATATACGTCGGTTTAAAGGTGTTTCGAATTACTAGGTTTGTGATCGACGTACAAGAAGGGATGAAACTGACGGACAAGGTAACGAAATTCCCCGTCCACTATCGTAATCAGACATAAACATAGTATTGACCCGAAGCACATGACACACTGTCACCTCATCTACAGACGTATATTGAACCGTCGTAGAAACAGGTTACAGGGCATGGACAATCAAATGTAACTTCCTCTAGCACTACTTCCGGGACAAGTATCATACTGTGAGAGGACTGTTTTCTACACCAGCAACACTACTCACACCCATCATAGACACGAGGATCAGACTGTGAGATTATTGTTTTCAACTCTAGCAACACTTCTCACACACATCTTTGATGCGATGATCACACTGTGAGAGGACTTGTCTACACTAGCAACACTACTCACACACATACGTGACATGCGGATAAGACTGTTAGACGACAGTTTTCTACACTAGCAACACTACTCACACACATCCTGGACACGAGGATCAAACTGTGAGACGACTGTTTTCTACACTTGACATGTGGATCAGACTGTGGGATGACTGTTTTCTACACTAGCAACACTACTCATACACATCCGCACACGAGGATCAGACTGTGAGAGGACAGTTTTCTACACCAGCAACACTACTCACACACATCCCGGACACGAGGATCAAACTGTGAGAGGACTGTTTTCTACACTTGCCATGCTACACACACACACATCTTTGACATGCGGATCATACTGTGAGACGACTGTTTTCTACACTAGCAACACTACTCACACACATCCTGGACACGAGGATCAGACTGTGAGACGATTGTTTTCAACACTATCAACACTACTCACATACATCCTGTAAACTGTGAGAGGACTGTTTTCTACACTTGTCATGCTACACACACACACATCTTTGACATGCGGATCACACTGTGAGAGTACTGTTGTCTACACTAGCAACACGACGCACACACATCCTGGACACGAGGATCAGACTGTCAGAGGACTGTTGTCTACACTAGTGACTGTCAAGGTCATTACCAAGGTCATGAATGATCGAGACAAATTTTCTCCCCTATTATCATACGAACCAAGTATACTTCAATGTTATGACGTTATGGCCAGTATAGCTTGATCTGACGAACGAAAAGTGGTAACAAGTAGTTGAAGTGTAAGGGATAGGCTAGAGTACATAAGTACACGTAGTCACTTAATCACTTATAATGTACACTATATTACATGGGGAACACGCAGGAATACATGATACATTGATATGCGAACATCACGGTACGGTGCATGATACTATTCAATTACAAGGTTGTAAGCCAATCGACTGTTATACTCTAACGCAACTTAAAAGCTATAGACGAATAAACTCAGTATGTGGTATCTCAATGGTCCCGTAGTGGACAATAGTATGAATACACAAGTACTTTGATGATCGCTAATCAAAGTGAAATAACATACAAGTACAACATGGCAGAACGAACATTGGAGGACAAATGACAATCATCTGAGCTACCCCAGTGCTGGCGTATCTCAATAGATAGTGGTAACCTCTGAGTATCAAGGTCCCAAGTTCTGCCTCACCCACAGTATGAGGTCTAGTCAACAATACTGCTATAATCCAACTTCAAGTGGATTAATCAATAAACAATATATGTAGTCGTACTACAATCCCTTAGCCATGATATGCCATTATAGGAGTATTACCATACACTATCAAAGTATACATATGTATTGCCTATGCAATGTATTTCCAAAGTCTGAATGTCAAAGTCAAAGCCGGATGTGGTTACATCACATGGTAGTCAACAACGATACTGTTCCGGAAGCTGGTACCGGAAGTAAAGTTCCAAAGGTAGACTGTCGCGAAGTATTATTTCCGGAAGTGGTGGACCAGATGTAAAGTTCGTATGGTATCACTCGACTGTAGCAACCCAGACGTGGTGGACCTGATGTAAAGTATCCGTGGTAAATAAATTGGTTGTAACACCGGAAGTGGTAGACCGGATGTAATGTTCCGATAGAATACAAATTGAGATTATCGCGGGAAGACGTCGGGAAAAGATTCACATGGGTGACATTTAACTCGGTGGTAATATGATATATGTGTATGGTGTTTCACTTCACTAATCGATGGATTTGACTGTCCACTGAACGCGATGTAGCAATCACAAACTGCTCTATTCGGGCCTGTACCCGGAGCTGCTACACACACTGCGCCTGACAGACGTACGGACACTCGGACGACCTGGTACTCTGCACTGACTGGGGTCTTCCCTCAACGAATGGACCAAAACGTCCAATGTGGTTCGCTGGAGCGATCTCGAGAGGCTACAAAATGAAATGAGCCTCCAATTACTGGACGAATACGCACAGACGGACAGACAGGATGCACAACGGACTAAAACGGGAATCAAACAACGGCAATTCACAGCTGAAATAAAATGTTGTAGGTACATACCAAAATCCTCTGTGTCACTGGTGAATACAGCACTATCCTTCTGCTACCAGCAAATATGAGTCCCAACGACACATTGCGAGACATCGCTTATATACGCACCAGCGAATCCACGCACGGAATAATGAATATGCCTAACCTAGCTCGACATCTCAGCATAAATATTACAAAACCATGGCTTTTGCCATTTCACCCGCGGGTTATATTTGGCATAAATATATGTTCCCACGCCATAAATCCAACCAAACTAGTGTACAGCCCTCGCGGAATAAATACCATCCAACATGATATATCCCACACTACCATAAATATGCACACTATAGACCCAAATCTCATAATGCGAAATGGACTCGACTGGTCTCGACATACGAGGGTCGCTATTTGGCCCCGCCAAACGCGTCCATATCGGTACTACGGGCTGTACACTGAAATGAGAGTGTAGCACATACTAAACTCAAATATCGTGGTTATTTACGGAAATATCACGACACAAAGCATCACCAGTATTGGATCTGATATATCCGTGTTGGCCAGTACCAGGCTATGCTGAAACACTAACCCGTAGCATACATAACAAGGCAGACCATGGTATGGTCTGCGCTATATGTATTTAAATCCGCAAAAAGGACACACATAAACGTATTTCCACCAATACAACATAAGCCCCGTTATTACACGCACATTGTACATGCCAAATGTACATGCTAAATCACAAGTATGTAAAAATCACAGGTATGTGAAATCACAGGTATGTGTAATCACAGGTATGTGAAATCAATAATACGCACAACAATACAACACAGTACCACACATCACAAACATACAATTGTACGGGAATCCGGAATATACAAGAATGCACGTGTCACGCGACAGTGACACTACTCACACACATCCTTTGCAATGCGGATCAGACTGTGAGACGACTGTTTTCTACACTAGCAACACTACTCACACACATCCTGGACACGAGGATCACACTGTGAGTTGACTGTCTTTTTACACTAGTAATACTACTCACACTCACTAGACATGAGGATCAGACTAAGAGGACTTTTTTCAACACTAGCAATACTACTCACGCACATCGTGACATGAGGATCAGACTGTGAGAGGACTGTTTTCTACGCTAGCGACATTACTCACACACATCCTGGACGCGAGGATCAGACTGAGAGAGGACTGTTTTCTACACCAGCAACACTACTCACACACATACTAGACATGAGGATCAGACTGTGAGAGGACTGTTTTCTACACTAGCAACAATACTCACACACATCTTGAACGCGAAGATCAGACTATGAGAGGACTGTTTTTTACACCAGCAAAACTACTCATACACATCTTGTACATGAGGATCAGACTGTGAGACGACTGTGTTCTACAACAGCAACACTACTCACACACATCCTGGAAACGAGGATCAGACTGTGAGACGACTGTTTTCTACACTAGCAACACTACTCACATTCGATTGTGATGGCGGATGTAGACCCCTCCTGGTAGGTATCGTTATTGGGTACGCCGTTACTGGCCCGACACGTGTATACTCCTGAGTCTTGGTACGTGAGATTGGTCCGTGTGAGATTCTGCCCGACCGACAGGCCTGCCTGGGATATCTCTGTACCGTCCGACCATGTATGAACCCAGCTGTTGTAGTGGTACACATGCGGGACTCCGGCCGAGGAACACAGGACGGTAATCTGGCCACCTTCCACTGGCCTGCCTTGAACTTTTGCCGTTCCGTCTGGTGGGTCTGAAGGGTGTCAACATGGCCATCTATATACATATGTGTACACGTTATATATACAGTGTAGTGACTTGATATCTGGGGCAGGAACGCACAAACTGGTCTTGGTCAGGTCGAGTATATGAGCAAGTTTCAGCCGGGTGGATCAGCCCATCTGCATAAGACCACCGGGGGCTTTCCTGACCCATGGTGACTGTGAATAAAATTACGGTACTAATAGTACAGTTATTATATACATTGCTAAAAGCTTGAAACAATTGTTCTATTATTTTAAAAGACACAACTCCGTACCTGTATCGTCACCCCATCCTCATCTCACCAATCATGTTGAGGATTTTGTGTAGTTGATATTTACGCTCTATCTTATTGACAATTATGTATATAGTGTATTCTTATACATGTACATGTACGTGTCTTTAATGATAAACGTCATTATATAATTGTAATGTGAGGGATCTACGAGAAATTTAATGTAATATAGTATGGACATGTATAATTATCTACAATTACCTTGTAAACAATAGCGAATAAAATAATGTATATGGATAAGTTTGAGATACTTGATACTTGAGAATATTCTAGTAATTCTGGCTCAATAAAATGGTATAATTATAGGCCTCCACTATTGAGTCTACTCGAGTTGTGTCTAACCAAACATTATTTAAAATATTAAAGCGTATTTTATATATTGAATCTTGTGGATTTTGGAGTTTGTATTAGCATAAGAATAATCTTGGTCAGTGTGGCGGATAGCGGAGCAACTGAAGTATAGAATATCACATGTCGACTAGTTTATGAATACATGTCAATATTGACAACGGTGTTATTGTTTGGCATACATCATTTAATTAAATAAGCTATTCTGATTGTATTATGTGGATTATTATTATGTCTTATACTACATGCTCTAAATGGTTCTGTAGTGACGTTACACTTAGTTTATTTTTCTCAATGATGTAAATAAACTGGGACACAACATTGCTCGCAAACTAATTCACATTCAAACTGAGTTTGTATAAATGCATATTTTTGGAACACGTTGATGATTTGTGGGGCTTTTATCAATTAGGAAAAAGAAGAATACATTATTAGCATATCATACGATACCTATATAAAGTATACAGTAGCATGGAAAACATGGGGGGTTCCCAATAATAATTATGTCTGAATACATATACAGACTTATCTAATTTTAGAACAAGGACATTACAAAATGTGACATCACTCTCATGACGGTAGCTGCGGCAACAACACTGGTGCGCCATGCCTCGGTACTGTCCGACATCATTTTGTTATATTGTTGTATGACGTGACCTCACACCTGTGCACGCATGACGATCACCTGACCACGTATGATTAGACATGGATTCCCGTAACATTCAACAGAGATTCTACTTGCACTTTCAAAAGTTAGATATTTTCGATAGGTTTTTTTTCAGTTCCAAACATGGATTGAAATACTAATTGTTTATTTGATATAATTTGTCAATTTGCATATTCCTAAGCTGTATGGGGGCTTGAATTGTCAAGCAGCTGCTTCTACAGTGAATAATTGGACGGCACATATAGGACAATAATTTCACTAGCCATTCACAGTCGACCACTGTACACAATTGCTACATGGATTGAATACTCACAACGGACAATCAGCGTGACCGATGCCGTGTTACTGGTGTCACAACCAGGCAGCGCTATCATGTTTGTTGCGACACACTTGTAGACCCCGGCGTCCTCCCGCCTGGCGGAGTTTATTGTGTGGGTCCTGGTGTAGCGGTTGTCGCTCGATGACGGCGATAGCTGTTCTGTGTGTAATGTCTGGCCATTGTGGTACCACGCTATGTTCCCCGCGGGTTTACTGTGGACGGAGCACTGTAGTCTGACGTTAGTCCCCGCGCCTTCTGTTACCGGCCCAGGTGGAGATACGGTGACCGCGGTGGTGGGGTGGACTACACGGAAATACAAGGACATGCGCGTTGCGATGTACATGGGGAAGTACATGTAGAGATGTGTATTTCAATCAGAATCTCTTCTGGCCTTATTGCCTTCATAGCCAGTGTAGAGCCAGATATGCATGTGCATCGTCAGTTTGATCAGGGTCTTCGATGTCTGCCACTACCTCAGAGACAGGTGTAAAACGTGTGGAGTAAACAGTGGTTAGAACAGTAAACATTACTGTCATGTTGTGTCGATGTACAAGACGATAAGGCTCCAGACGAGTCAAATATTACAAAAGTTGTCATATTGTAGCTCAACTGGCTCAAAATGCAGATCAGTATGAAAAGGAAACTTGTTAGTACATGTAGTACAAATCCAGAGCTCCAGACAAGGTGCGTATTGGCGTATTTTATGCAATAATTTTAGTTGAATACGCATTGATTATCAAACGTGGGAGTACAAAATGCGCACAGCAATGTGAATTGATTTTCAAATAGAGTAGTGGAAATACTGTCATAAAGTTGAAAATTCACTAAGTTAAGCTGCAAAAAGCAAACAGTGTTCTGCTTTTTGCAGCTCAAATAAGTGAATGTTTACGTTTGTTATATTTGAATAATTTGTTCCCTATTTAGTAATGAAGAAAATCAATAACCCGTTTGTAAAGGTAAAATACGCAATGATTTTGAAATCAGGGGGTATAGTACGCTTTAGACACAAAGCTTATATGGAGTTCTGCAAATCAAACAAGTCATTCCAGAGGTGTGAGTGCCGTAGGATATCAGAACAGCACACGCTTCCCATACTTATATATATACATGGATTTACACATTCACACATATGTGGTCGAATACAGACATGCATATTACAGCAATCGAACAGAGAAGTATATTGCCACACACAACTGAGATGGCCATTAATGAACCTGGACAATGAATACTTCCAGGGAATAATGAATGAGGAAATACCCAAAATCAGAACTGAATATCTACATAAAACATATTCAGCCCTGAAATTAGAATAAGCTCATCTGGTGCCAATACAATTCTTCACCACACCACAGTCACTTAGCCCCACTCCCCACAAGTAATAGGATTAGTATTAATGTTACTATTTTTACCCTTGAATCAGAATATGAACAACAACATATTGCCACAACAAACCATTTATTTGATGTATTGCTGTTTAACGGCCTATCGACAATTAAGGTCATTAAGGCCGGACCAACGGGCTCGATCCCTTATTTTACCTGCTGTATTTGGGGAAAATCCCAAAATGAAAACGGAATATTTATATCCAGAACAATATATATATATATGTTTATTAGAATAACCCGACATGGAGTCAGGTCCATACCACACTAAAGTCACTTGGCCCCTTACCCTAGAAGTAATAGAATTACGAATAATTGTAACTCACATAAAGGGTATAACCAGATTCAACTGTCACATACAAAAATGCCAAAGGCGTATGTGAGGGTCAAACAAGGTCTCTGGTCGGGATTCCTTTAAGGACGAACCCCGATCGTTAAATTACCCATCGCATGCCACAACAAAACATACATTCATATATGACCATGCATACATATAATCATTTCTAAAATTAGTCACTTTACAAGTGTCATACATTTGGAAATATTTGAAGCTCGACATTGAAATTTCACATACACAGGGGCGGCGGAAGAGCGCAGGGGGGGGCAGGGGCGGTCAGCCCCCCCAATAATTCTGTAAAAAAATTATTTTTTACTGTAATATATTTGTGTAATCATGATTACTGGGAACCCGACTCTGACTGAGCCAACTCATTTAAGAGAGGGAGGAGCAGTTGGGACCTGCCGATCCGGCCTAACCGTCCATCCACGGAGTTTAATCGTCGGTTTGGAGGTGTGAGACAAAAAGTAAACGCCGATTTAATCGCCATAACAACAACAACAACAACATATAAGATTGGGAAATATAGAAACCGTGTTGAAATATGTATACAGAGACAGGAAAAATTAGAGTAATATAATGTGTTCAAACATTGCTGAGAATGCAGGAAATTGTGTTTCACACCACTTGGATTTCAAAAAAATTCAGGGGGAGCATGCCCCCGGACCCCCCTAGCGAATTCGGCCCCTTCGGGCCCTCACAAAGTTCGCCCCCCCCCAATTAATCAATTGCTTCCGCCGCCCTGATACTACCTACGTTACTTTGCACAAGATAATCATTCATGCAGACAAACTGTAGTAAATAAACATGTTGTCATGGTCGACTAATATGGTCATGTAACTGGGTCAATGTGATGTAGATTATATACATTAATGGCTATTCAGACTGTGGAAACAACTCATGTAAGTCTACATAAATAATACATAGACGGGCAGGGGAGAAAGGGAGAGCTCCAATTGCTGTTTCTGTTGTTCTGACGGGGGTCCATTTATACCGTTATTTCCTATGCCCCATGGAAGCTATTTATCTCACCCACCCGTGTTTGTCACAGCTCATATCTACTGCTCACATATTGTATATTTACATAACATTTACGAATGACAATATAATTATAATCACCAGTGCGGTTATGGGCATAGCATTTGGAAATTGGTTAACAACCATGCATATATATATATATATGTATGTATGTATGTATGTGTATGTACGTGGTGTATACGTGTATATATATATATATGTGTATATATATATATATGTGTGTGGATATATGTGTATGTATATATATCTGTATATATATGTGAGTGTATATTAAATAAGTGTATAATTGTGGCACTATTCTACCAGTTCTAAAAATTGCGAGTGCCCGTTATACAGATATAATCATTAATCAAAAATTAAATACATATAATAAGTTATTCACCTGAAAAAACATTATTTTCGACAGATTATAAAGTATGATCATTGCACATCAACAAATAAATTCAGATAATAAGTTAGTAATGTCCGTTAACATTTTAAGGAGAAACGGTTATCGCCGCTGATATCGGTGTGGTAATTTACGTCTGATATCAAATTTATAATAATGCGAATCAATACGTGGGGTAATGGTGAATGACTGTTTAGTTTGGTAGAAAACAAAATCTCTCTGATATAAAGAACAGTTTGTGCCTACCGAGTGGGTATTTACCTTTAATGACAGCACATCGGTTTCTAAGTGGTGAAGCAATCAACAAAGAATAATAAAAGAAACATTTCATCCCAAGTAATGAAGCACAAACTCTCTAGAAATGGTTTAAAACAACTGGATGTGATACTCGTAATTTTAAAAGGTGATATATTGTGCTATCAAACGTGAAATGTAACGTAATTTCTGCACGCGCAAGATTGTGAAGTTTTACCATATCCAGCCTATTTGTCAGACATACAGACATAAACCACACATGCGTAGTCCATATATTTAACAATTTAACACTTCATTACAAGGTGTCCATAGCAGTAACTGACATGACAGCCAGTCAGACATAAACCAAACAGTCCATACATTGAACACATCATCACAAGGTGTCCATTGCGGTAACTGAGGTGACTTTCAGTCATACATAAACCAAACAGACATAACCCATACATTGAACACATCATTACAATGTGTCCATTGCAGTAACATAGATGAGAGCCAGTCAGACATAAACCAAGCAGACATTGTTCATACATTGAACACATCATTACAAGGTGTCCATTGCAGTCACTGAGATGACAGCCAGTCAGACATAAACCACGCAGATACAGTCCATATACTTAACTCATCATTACAAGGTGTCAATTCCAGTAACTGAGATGACAGCCAGTCCTACATAAACCACACAGACATAGTCCATACATTGAACACATCATTACAAGGTGTCCATTGCAGTAGCTGAGATGACAGCCAGTCAGACATAAACCACACAGACCTAGTCCATTCAATGAATACACCATTACAAGGTGTTCCCTGCAGAAACTGAGATGACAGCCAGTCAGACATAAACCACACAGACATAGTATATACATTGAACACATCATTACAATGTGTCCATTGCAATATTTGAGATGACAGCCAGTCAGACATAAACCACACAGACCTAGTCCATTCAATGAATACACCATTACAAGGTGTTCCCTGCAGAAACTGAGATGACAGCCAGTCAGACATAAACCACACAGACATAGTCTATACATTTAAGACATCATTACAAGGTGTACACTGCAGTAACTGAGATGACAGCCTGTCAGACATAAACAACACAGACATGGTCCATACATTGAACACATCATTACAATGTGTCCACTGCAGTAACTGAGATGACAGCCAGTCAGACATAAACCACACAACATGGTCCATACATTGAAACACATCATTACATGTGTCCACTGCAGTAACTGAGATGACAGCCAGTCAGACATAAACCACACTGACATGGTCCATACATTGAACACATCATTACAATGTGTCCACTGCAGTAACTGAGATGACAGCCAGTCAGACATAAACCACACAGACATAGTCTATACATTTAAGACATCATTACAAGGTGTACACTGCAGTAACTGAGATGACAGCCTGTCAGACATAAACAACACAGACATGGTCCATACATTGAAACACATCATTACATTGTGTCCACTGCAGTAACTGAGATGAAAGCAGTCCAGTCATGACATAAACCACACAGACATGGTCCATACATTGAACACATCATTACAATGTGTCCACTGCAGTAACTGAGATGACAGCCAGTCAGACATAAACCACACTGACATGGTCCATACATTGAACACATAATTACAATGTGTCCACTGCAGTAACTGAGATGACAGCCTGTCAGACATAAACAACACAGACATGGTCCATACATTGAACACATCATTACAATGTGTCCACTGCAGTAACTGAGATGACAGCCAGTCAGACATAAACCACACAGACATGGTCCATACATTGAACACATCATTACAATGTTTCCACTGCAGTAACTGAGATGACAGCCAGTCAGACATAAACCACACAGACATGGTCCATACATTGAACACATCATTACAATGTGTCCACTGCAGTAACTGAGATGACAACCAGTCAGACATAAACCACATAGACATGGTCCATACATTGAACACATCATTACAAGGTGTCCACTGCAGTAACTGAGATGACAACCAGTCAGACATAAACAACACAGACATGGTCCATACATTGAACACATCATTACAATGTGTCCACTGCAGTAACTGAGATGACAACCAGTCAGACATAAACCACACTGACATAGTACATACATTGAACACATCATTACAGGGTATCCACTGCAGTAACCGAGCTGACAGCCAGTCAGACATAAACCACACAGACATAGTAGCACATTGAACACATCATTACAAGGTGTCCTTTGCTGTAACTGAGATGACAGCCAGTCAGACATAAAATACGCAGATATAGTTAATACATTGAACACATCATTATAAGGTGCCCATTGCAGTAACTGAGATGACAGCCAGTCAGACATAAACTACGCAGACATAGTCAATACAGTGAACACATCATTACAAGGTGTCCATTGCAGCAACTGAGATGATAGCCAGTCAGACATAAACCACACAGACATAGTCCATACATTGCACACATCATTGTCACGCAGAAATCTCAGCCAGTGTAACTGCATGTTTTCTTCTAGGAAGATGGGAATAGTATTGGTTGCAATTATATATTAGAGGGGCTATATGCTGTTTCCAGGTATATTGTAACTAGATGCAAGGGTTACTTTAGCCAGGATTTGTGACGAGCTCAGGGTATTGTGTAGAATGATTGGTAAGTTTCGCCTAGGGCAAAATGGTCAGTGGATGTATGGTGTTAACTTGATTATTTGATTGGAAGGTGAGCTGTGGTTGTGTTTTATACTGTGACTGTATGGCAATCTGGGGAGTTGCAAAGACAGTTTTGTGTCGATAGGATGTGTGGTAAAGAAAGATATTATATATAACACTAATTCATCATGGAATTAGCATTACGCACAAGTTCTGAATGGAATTTGACTATAGTTTCATAAGAGGGTGATATGTTTATAATTAAAGTATAACGCAGACAGTCTGAGGAAATATTGAGCATAACTTATGGTGGAGAGTGAACCGGAATGTGTGAACACTGTATTGATGATGTGTGTTACAAATTGACTAATGAACTGACTATATATTCTTTTCCTTAAATGTTGGACTATATATTTATTATAAATACTCAGGTTATGAGACACTGGTGAAATAATAGTGTTAAATAGGGTCATAGCGTCTGATATGCGTAACAATCATTACAACGTGTCCATTGCATTAACTGAGATGACAGTCAGTCAGACATAAACCATGCAGACATAGTCCATACATTGAACACATCATTACAAGGTGTCCACTGCAGTAACTGAGATGACAGCTAGTCAGACATAAACCACGCATACATAATATATACATTGAATACATCGTGGATTTGTCACAGGGCGGTAGTGGACCATTAGAGGAGTGTGTGTGTGTGTGTGTGTGTGTGTGTGTGTGTGTGTGTGTGTGTGTGTGTGTGTGTGTGTGTGTGTGTGTGTGTGTGAAATATCAAGCAGATGTGTGCAAGGAAACAGAAATTATAAGACATTTACCTGAGCGTTACGGTTTCGATACACCAAGTAGTGGACCTTTACCAAAGAAAACGAGGCACATTTGAAAACACAGAGGGCCAGAGAAGCATGGATTTGTCACAGCATGAAAGCGTACCATCAGAGCAATGTATGTGTGAAATATTAAGCAGATCTATGCAAGGAAATTATAAAACATTTACCTCAGCGTTAAGGTTTCGGGACATACGGGACGTACGGACACCATTCGTGGGGCACAAATATTGTTTTATTGCCGAAAATATGGTGAAAAAGTATAAGTTTATGAGGTAAAATTGTATTTAAAAAAAAATAAAAAATTGCACTTTGACCTTGAATATGACCTTGTCATTGCATCAGCTGATTTAATTTCATTATTGTATATCAGAGTGATCTTTATGGCAATAAATATAATAATGGCATAACAAACTAAATCTAATTTTGGCAAGTTCTGTACAACCCCATTTTTAGTTAACATTCATATGCTTAAAATTGACGGACATTTTGGACTCCGTCTTGAATTTCAGACTGTTGACACCACTTCCCAAAATGACACTCAGGTCAAAATGACATCACTGTAACATATAAATATTTCAGAACGTTTCCGTCCAATATCGGTACCAAAATACAATGCAACTGTCTGTGTGTTTCATAATTGATTTGCCAGACAACCAGACACATCAACATCCCATGGCCACGGCATAATTAAGCTTCGATACGGATTTAATTATTATTGATATCATTAAATATGTTTACTTAAATCCAAATAATGAAGAGGGTGGCATATAATGTCCCACAGATATGGCGTCAATAATGACGTCAACTGCATGCATTTTCAAGTTATTTTGGACAGAATGGACACAATTGTGTAGCAATTAATCTGTTAGTATCAAGTTACAAGTACAAGTTGTTTTAGCTGATCCACGGTTAATATCAATACTCTTAGCTATCTGCTCACATAAATATCGTCTACCAACTCCACATTATACGTTTTTGTTTTCTATATAAAAGTTGAAAACGTCATGTTTTTACCAAATTAGTTTTATAGTTGCTCAGCACTGCGTCCATGACACTTGACATATGTGATGATGACGTCATGTCAATATGACGTCATACACTACGAAATGACATACTCTCACGGTGTGGGATCACGCGTTTCCGAACGGCGTGAGATGATGTTTTTCAGATGGGTTCCAGTAGATTTCCATAATATCTTTCTAAGGGAATGACATATTTTTATGAAATATACCGCAGTAAATGCGGTTCACGTTGCCCTTTATTGTATAGGCGGCTTTCATAATTCCGCTGTTTTGACGAAGAATCGATTACCATGTAAATACAAATTAGAGCACGCGAATGTAAGAAATATACGGTACTCGATTATTTGTGAAATAACTTTCAGTGCACCCATAACACATTATGCCATCGTATTTGGTGCGCTACGTATCATCAAAGTCCGTTAGGGAGATTTTTAAGAAAATATACTGTAAAAATGACATCACAGACTACGTCACGTCGGAAAATCGGGTTCAGAAACCATGTGATCCCACACCCTGACTATGACGTCATTGACAAATTATCAGTATAAGTATTGCAGCATGCAAACATTCATTCAGATATATGCACTATATATCAACTTACATATTCATTTTCAATATTTGTTGGATGACCCTCGTATGTAGCCGAATATTTTCAGCGCAAATCTCTGACAGACAAACGGTGTGTCGACTATATGAATACTGTAATGATACGGGAGCCATGGGTAAGGCGCCGTTTTATAATGAGAAAACCCCATCTATGCAATAATAAGTGAGTACATAATTAGCTGCATTAGCTGCATCAGCTGCATCAGCTGCATTGTGGAGTTTCTGAACATTTACACGAAATAGTGTAAACTACCCAAAATGTAACCTTGAAATCACCTTACCCCAGTTAAAAGACAATCAACAATGTATTTCTCCATTAAAGCAGAGAATAATATAAGCCATACGTACAGTGGAGGTCCAATGTGAAGGGCCGACTGGTCACCGACCCGACAATGTAGTCGACCGTACACGTGATGATGTCGCCGTCGTCGTCCCGCGTGGGCGTGAACACCAGGGTGGTCTTGGTAGACGCTGGCTGAGTAGCTCTACCCGTCATGGATGTCCGGTTCCAACTGATGAACGTCACCTCAGGGCTACCATCCACAAAGGCACACGTTAGTGTCAGCTGGTTCCCTTCGGCTGTGAATGGATTACTACCGGTCACATTGACCGATTCAGGAGCATCTGTAATACAGGGAGACATAGAGTTAATTCCCCCGTTGGCTGTAAGTTGACCATACATGTAGGCAAGATGTATGTGGCAAGATCCTGCGTACTGTGACAAATAGCATCTACTCAGCATAAGGAAGCTACCTACCAATATTCAGGTCTGTAGCTAGGACGGACGGACGGACGGAGGGACGGGCGGACGGACGGACGGACGGACGCGGGTCGGATCAACCTAATTTAGGAATTAAAACGATTTTTGTCGCCAACAACTGTATTTGGCATGTAACGTTATCGTATTATCCCATACTGGCTATATTTCATAACATACATATTTTGGTGCTGATGTCAGTTTATGGACCTTGGACTGAGACATTTTATGGCAAGCCAAATGCACAACAATTCCTTATACCATGGTTTGGAGCTTAAACCATAGTTTATGCTCCTCATTGGTTTTAAAGAAATAAACAAGAATGCCGTCAATGGCAAATATCTCATTGCTTTGGTGGTTGGATCATAAACATGCATATTGATACGGTAAACAATATATATGACAATTTCATCTATTGAATGAACAAACGTGCATATCACGTTTCAAGTCAGTCTCTCGTACGTTGATGAAGGTATAGAAGAATGGAGAAACGCGCATACCAAATTTCCAAGTTATGTGGGGTGAACAATGAAAACAAATCGATGATGATAAGCATGCATACGAAGCTTCAAGTCAATCGGTCATATTATATGGTAAAGACGTTATAGCAGAATGTAAAACTTGACGGACATATGGACACACAATGGTTGCATCGCTTTTCTCGCTACGCGATGGGATAATAAATTGACTATCTAATTCCCTCCTCTCGGAATTAACTTTCCCTCTCAGTCCCAGGGTTGGGTGGAGCGTTTTCCTATGCAATATAAAGTACGTGTGTCATATGACACATTTGACACATATATGATACATATGACACATTTGTATTACATGTATTCTAATTCAATAAACTTGCTCAATACCCCTTCTTCGTGTTTGTTGTTATTTACTATTACCAGGGAACTATTATTATACATGTGTACGACTATACGGCTATTGTGTTTTACGGGTCATTGCTTCCCGATAATCCGCTTGCGTGCGCTCTGCGCGTTGACCTATGCAGTAGCCAATACACCACGTATGTGTGAAGTTATCACTTTACATATTTGAAAATAATCCTGCTATAACCCAGTAAATATATGTATATATATTTCCAGGTATGTTCTATCTTCTTTATTATATATTCCTCTATAATTGTGCATTGTTTCAATATTGGGTGTTATGTAGTTATTTAGAAATGAAGCTGCAACATAATTCTTGACTAGCACTTGGGTACTCTACACGTGCGCCGCCATGTTTACACAGCATGTCGGAGTTGTTATCATTTGTTAATGTATTGTTTTAGTCACGTTGATATTATAATCATGTCTTGTAATTGGGACCTAGGCAGTAGTCAATACACCATGTATGTGTGAAGTTATCACTGCACATATTAGATAATAATCCTGCAATATAACCCAGTAAATATATGTATATATATTTCCAGAGATCGTTGGTCTGTCGTATTTATAGAACCCGTGGGGGTTTCCTGAGACAGTAACCGCTTTTAGAGAGCATCTACAACCAATACACGTGATAGTTGATACTGTATGGAATCACCGTAGCGCGTGGACAATGGTGGCCAGTGTGGACATGTGTAGAATGTTGGACATGTATTATCACCACCTGTGGTATGTGTAGCTTACTAAATCCCGCGACAGTTGGCTATTATGTTACTATACATATAATTGCAGTAAACCATCGTTCAGCATTTCAGGCGACCAGCAAAGTTCTCGGGCACAGCCACTGAATTGAGAGACAGTCGCAGCCAGTACGGCCCGCCTCCATAAATAACTCTTAGCCATATTTTACCATTGATTCGCTTTGCTATCCCCTCGCCGATAGGCAATATGGGATATCAATTTGTACGTACGTTCGTGAGTTAAATCACTGTAGCAGTTGCGAACTGTAGCTCTTACAATCTGCTGCTGTGCCATCCATAGCCACGGACGGTACTGGAGTAGATTGCAAAAGTTACCGTTCGCAACTACTCGGGATGGTGACATGTTTTGTATGCGACCAACGTCCGACGTATGCTCATCTTGTTTGTAAGACATGTTAAAGTTTTTTATTATTATTAATAGCAAGGCAAGGGGATTAGCTTCAACGTGATAACGACGTCCCTTGTTTTTATAAAGAATAATGTGTGAAATGTAAGAACATTTTATTTAACCAGGTGAGCTAATTATCTTGAAATAATGTCCTCGTGCTTGGGCCCTACTGCTACACAAACTCGTTTCGCTACGCTCGCTCGTTTGTTTAACATAATAACCCAATCACTCGTGCATCAATTCACGATAATCACGACATAGAGTTATTAGTATATACATTATTTGACTGTGATTGTCGCGCTACATTGTACGTGAATACGGCCGAAGTTTACATCGTCGGTTTGCAATGTGATTTGTGTTGCTTGCAAAAACAACGTCAATGTTTTCTAACAGCATATGGTCGTACGTTAGTATAAGACATGTTTGAACTAATAGAAAAGGGTTCCACAAAATGTTTTAGAGATTCCAATTTTCCTCTATCACATGATACATGTTCACAGTTTTGATGGGTAACGGCTGTTACCGCATCATGTGTAATACAATCCCTTCGTTACTGATATATGTAAGAGTTTACTAAATACAAAATTGTATTCACTAAATGCAATCTGACACACATAAATGAAATTACAGATACGCGTATAAAGCAAGGGAGACGCTATGTAAAGTTTACGACTACATGTATTTTTTATTAGCTTTCACACTAGCATTAAATAACATGTTATCCATATAATATCACATATATACTGTGCATAAGTATGTACAATCTCGGTAAACAATATAATACTACAGACATAAAACATTATCGGGTCCATACGCAAACTGGGCTGCCGACACAACATGTTCACATGCTTCTGAACATTACTCGTTTCTGATCATTTATTTTCATAGCAACCCCGAGAACGTACATTTATAGTTTGACATAAAATATTTTGTTTCGCTAATGGTACACCGACTAGCATACAATAATAGATATATACCGTTCTTCATTATCAGCTGTTAACAACGACGTCAGCTATGTCAAAAGCATAAATGGAAGCGACGTTTCCGATGTCATTTACTCGATAAGGTAGCTTTTCGCACGACGCGGCTCAGATATATATATATATTATTTTGGATTAAACACATATTGCAAAATAAATTATGTCAGTTTAAATTATTTCAATTCCGATAATTAATATTTGACTGTGACGAGAGAAATTTGGCTTATGGCATTTTTGAACAATGTTGTTCCTGACAAATAGCACACCCATGTAACAATAAAACTGGAATTCTACCGGCTAATATATGGAGATAAAACGATGGCTTCGATCGCAATGCTCGAAGGAGAAGCAGTGCTGAACGCATTGGCATTCAGCGGTAGCAACTTTCTATTCTCGACTCTGCGAAGCTCGGGCGAGGATGATGAGCGCAAGCGCAATGATTTAGTTGTAGAACAACTCAAGGTCGCTCAGGCAACATGGTCCCGAAAACGGACTAACCGTCTGGACTGGATAAAACGTGGAACTTCGCCGTCAGGGTCACGCCGTGCAACATTTCCGGGACGTCGACGCAGCCATCCGCCAGTACGTGCTGGTATCTCCGCAGAAACGTAAACCTCTCGCACAGCTGCATCCCAAGCCCCAGCTTTCATATTTCCATGTGCCGTCACATGCCCAAAAAAACCGCGATATCGCGTTCATCGTTCTTGGAATTACAGCGATATGTCGTGTCAGCTACTTTATTGCGAAGCAATAGCGTGTTGGGGACTGATCGAGACAGATTGGATAAAAGCTCAGCTTACTATACTACAGTCCCCGCGGCTGCTGGGACGAACTCGCAGCCATCAAGAACATCGCCAAGGTTTCTGAAAACGCGGCCAATGACTGGCTCAAGAAGATCTGGCAGATCTATTTGTCCGCGGTGCGCAGTATTCCACGACCGAAATCCGACATGCCGGTGCCGAACGAAGTCTACCAACCCGACCTCCCGTTTCTCCCTCACAATCGCCAACCAAAAGGTCGTAAGACGTACAAGTACACCATGACAATCGTTGACGTCTCCTCCCGCTATAAGGAGGCTGAGCAGCTGACCAATAAGGATGCCATGGAGGTGGCTGAAGCTCTTTCCCGCATCTATAAACGGAGCCCCCTTAGATGGCCAAAGCTTCTCTAGGTCGACCGGGGGCGGAAATTCATGGGCGCAGTCTCTGAGCTACTGACCAAGCACGGGGTATCGGTATAACGCGGTCGTGTGGATGTCCACCGGGATCAGGGGATCGCTTTAACAGGACCCTGGCTGAGCGGCTGTTCAGACACCAATATATAGCCCTACGACGCCATCAAGGTTAAAACGTTGCCCCGCAAATCCCCCCATCTGTGGTCACCGTGCGGTCTGTTGGTTTGGAGGAGCATACACTCTCCTCGGATGTTGGTGTTCGGTATCTCTACCAGCCTGGAGAGCTGCGTGTGGTCCATCAAGGTGCATCGACTTGGATGCTCGGTTCGCAACAAATACATCCCGTCGCGGAATGTCTTCTTGTCGAAGAGGGCCTACTTGTATTGCTCATGGCGGACTTGCTTCTTCACGACCGACTTCTTCACTCCCTTGACCTTCTTGATATTATTTCCGCCGGCTTGCAGGATCGAGTACATCTTGGGGCGCCAACCGACGAATTTGGCGATGGGGCGCCCAGTGAACTCATCCTTCATTTTGCCTAGGACCTTCTTGTTCACCGTGCAGTGGAGCGAGTGGTCCTTCGAGACGAATTTGGCGATGGGGCGCCCAGTGAACTCATCCTTCATTTTGCCTAGGACCTTCTTGTTCACCGTGCAGTGGAGCGAGTGGTCCTTCGGGTAGTCGGACGTGTCATAGAGGCGGCTGTGTTCCGCCATATCATTGTACACATCTTCGGTCTGGATCTCCAGGAGGAGGGAGTCTGTGTCTGCGTAGAGGAGCTGGCAGTTGTCCCCATACTGGACCTTCAAGTCGTTGTAGTAGAAGTCGTACATTAGGTGCTTGGAGAGATCGAGGACGCTCATACCAACATACACAGGCCGATTGAGCACCAGGCGACAATTCTGCATTTTGATCGCCGCAATGTCATCATCGAAGACGTCGGCCCGTGCGCAGGCAGGGCTGATGATAAGGCGCCGCAGCTTGCCTTCTTCGTTTGCACGCAAGAGCTTGACATTAACTCGCTTGCGGAGTTTGTCCATGGTCTTCCCGAATACATAGTTGTTCATGAGCTTGTACAGGTCCTTCTCAAAGTCGCTGGTTGCTTCTATTCGGAGCTCGGTATTCATCCTGATATAGGGCTGCATCCAAGGGCTCTTATCGAAGCGGACCGCTGGGTGAGTCTTTTTCAGGCGCATGCCGAGGGAGACTTTCAACTGCAGATTCATGTAGTGGAGCACATAGCGTTCCTTGTCGTGGAGGTTTGTGACCAGCTTTTCAACCTTTGTCGGTGCTACCCCAACACCTAGAACGTTGCGTTGATACTCAGACATCCACTCTTTATGGACAACCATGCGCGCCGGCGCCAGTGGGTAGGCATTGTGCGCTTCATGCAGCTCTGTGGGTATTCCAGATCCACCTCGAGGACATAGGCCTCTGGGTTATCTGCCTGTTGACCCGCTATTACTTCTGTGAACCCATCACAGTCTTCCACTTGATGCCGCCCGTAGGCAAAGGCCGGCTCATTGCCCACCAGAAGAGGCTGTTGGGCGTGGAAGGGTCACAGCCCTCCGCGCTTGGATTATTGGCTTTACAATATCGCTTCGAGACCATCGACATGCCACCCCGCATCCCCTTCTCGATGAACAGGTTCTGATCGTAGTTCGTGAGTAGCTCTAGCTCAACACGAACCCGTTTTCTTGAGCAAGGCATCCCAACGGTCGTAGAGGTCGTGGTAATCCCCCATTGTACGGCATCCGAAGGTCTGGAAGACCTTTTGAGCGTGAGCGTAATCGGCCTCCGATGTATGTCCGTCGGACAGCTTGCTATATAATGCTTCCCTTGGTGGGAGCTTCGGCTCAGCGAACCGCTCCCAAGAGTACATGCCCTCGTGCAGCAAGAGATCGCGCCTTTCCCGGCTGGGCTCGAACCTGGCCGTTATTCGAAAGGCTTCAGGCGGGTTATCTTCGATTAAATTCTCAGGCAGGCCGGCAGAAACTGGGCGATTTCGATGAACCGGAGTTGCCAGAGGGAGGAGATGTACTTCTCCGTGTTGTTGGGGATGTATGTGACCCTACCCGCCACCTTGGAGATGGCTTGAATCATGAGGCGGGAGTCATAGCCCATCGGGTTGTGGAAGACCACCGGTATGGTCGTGGTCTTTGGACTTTAGATTTTAGGCGTTGTAGGCGGCGCCTCCGTATTTCCGGATATATGGCAGTTTCATGTGGAGTCCTCTTCCAGTGGCTTGCTGCAAACATTGCATGTAGTGGCTGTGCTATAAGGTTATCAATCCTCCCTGGTCATCCGCATGGGTGTGGGGTTGGCAAACACAACCTTGATTCTGCGCTCCTCTTCCTGGATTGCTCTGAGGAAGTGCTCAGCTGCGTTGGGCCCTCCATATTCCACCGGGGGCTCTGCCTGACTGGGACTGGGGGACTGGGAGCTGTTTGTGGTGGTTTTGGAAGATCACCTTGTTCTTCCCCTCCGCTGGCATCTCCACCCTCAGTGCCGTCTTACCGATCCCACGGCACTCGGGCTTGTGGTCCTGCAGGAGGTCTTCATTTGATTAACCATTGAAACATCTCTCACAGAAGTGCTTCCGCATGTTGTTGTGATTTGAAGTCCTTTATCCATGTGTAGTGAGATTTACCCGCCTTATCGATCAGCAGTAGGTTGATTCTAGTCATATCTTTTGGTTGCTTGCTGAGCTGGTGGACGATGACACATTTGTCCCAGCCGAAGACGTTTATGGCCAAGTTGTTCTGTTGTTCGACCCTTGCGATCTGTGAGATCCTGTGTGAGATACTTGGAGGGTCTGTCCTCATGGTCATCAACAGGAAACAGGGCTTACCAGAGTGCCCATCTGAGACAGTGTTTTTGACATTGACTACGGCCTACCTGTTGTTCACTGCTGCAGGCAGTGGGATGTATGAAGCCCCTCTCAGTGGATGATACCTGGCGATATCCAGCCATAGAGTGGTGACTGTATCAACAACCCATCCTGAGACTCCATGTGTCCATTTTCCGAGCATCTCCATGAGGCGTGGGAAGGCTTTGTCTAGCTCCTCGTCGATCTCACCAACCAGCAGGAGAGCCTCCTGCTTGTGACGGAGCACAGAGTCTGTGTACTCCTCACTACCACCTGTGTCTTCTTTTCGAAGCTGTGGCTCTAGGGCAAGCTGGAATTTGACTCCGTTGAGAGCCTGGATCTCGTCGATGAGTTTCTGGTGGATCTGGGGGTGCACTCCCTAGATGAAGGTCATTGAGTCTATGGCAAGGGGTGCCCCTGTGGGACATCCATCTGCCATCCCCTCATAAACTTTCCTATCACCCGGGGGTCTTGGGGGACGCCCCTTGGCATAACGGACTGGTACTTGTGCCACACTTCGCATACCTCCCAGACAGTCTAACAGTTTTGCCATATGTGATTAGGTTCGTCGAAGGCTGGGGGTGCAGTAGATTGTGGAGTATAACACATCACTTAGTTGATGAAATAATAAAAAAACAAGGCTAAGCGGGGTGGACACAAAAGGGTTTTGTTCTAGATCATTTTTTACTTATTATTATTTATTTTCTGTTATAATGATAATCGGGCTGCTCATATGCAAAGGAGTGTAGGTGTTGGTATTGTCACCACCATTGAATTTTCAATGAGAATCCATTGCTAAGTAATTGACTTACTCTGCAAGGGGCATGTCTATACCAGTATTGATGCTGACATCGGCTGTAAGTGGTGGTTGCATGTCATCGATTTGGTCCTGTTTACACCATTGTTCGAAACAGTGGAGCACGATTTTATTTTGATCTTCAGAGAGAATATTTTTCCAAAGAACCATAATCTCTCCAATGTCATCGGTGTCCAAAATATGTCTGATGCGTGCAGTTTCGTCATCGTTACCATCTCCACCAAATTTGAACACCACATTTGGACTTCGATTGCCGGTTGTTTCCATTGTAACCGTGACCAGCGTAACACCCTGCGATGGCATCACCGAATATGAAGCAAATGCCTCCACCCTCAATTTGCGGCCCATCCCCCAATCGGCTCGGGAGCTGATTGGAGAATTTGGGGGGGTGGATTCATTTTTCGGAATTTTGTAAATTCGAAAAACTGATTAACAATTAATTATGAGAATCTTCAGAACTTAACCGGCAGCTGGGTGTCAGAAGGCACCGCAAGAAGTTCTTCGCGATCAAACCCGCGCGATGGACCATCATCCAAATAGTAGAGCACGGGCTCATCGGGTTTGGTAATATATTGATCCAGATGATATTCATTGAGAGACCATACGGGATCAGTCGCGCGGCGGCGACCAACCTCGAACTCTCCCGGTTGATAGAGGTACCGGACGGCAACATCCGATGGAAGCCGTTTCTCCGCTAAACCAACGGGTCGCCCGCGCGAGACGGCGGATGGTTTGTGCGACACAGTTTTTGCTTTGATGGCATTACGGGCTTTTTACCAATCAATCTGGTCACTTCCCCATTCAGTGCGGAGACCACGGCGGGCAGCCTGCTCACCCACTCGGTCGATCGCGAATGAGGGTTTACCAGCTCTTTGGCGTATTGGTGTCCGAACAGCCTCTCAGCCAGGGTTCGATTGAATTGCTCCACGATCCCCTGGTCCCGGTGGATGTTGACGCGGCCGCGTGTAACAGAAACTTTGTGCTTAGACAATAGATGAGAGACCACACCCATGAACTCGCGGCCGGGATCGACCTGGAGAAGATTCGGCCATTTGAGAGGATTCCTCTTATATATTCGGGAAAGAGCCTCGGCCACCTCCTTAGACTCTTTAGTGGCCAGCGGCACAGCCCCCTTATACCGACTCACTACGTCAACGATTGTCAGTGCGTACTTGTACGTCTTACGACCGACGCGATCGTGAGGGAGAAACAGGAGGTCTGCTTGGTGGACTTCGTTCGGCACCGGCACGTCGAATTTCGGCCGCGGAATATTGTGAGGTGCGGGTAAACAGATATGCCAGATGACCTGCTTATTGAGCCATTCCTTGGCGGCGTTTTCGGAAACCTTGGTCACCGCCGCGAGGTTCTTGATGGCCGCGAGTCCCTTCCAGTAGCCGCAGAGGCTGTAGTATGTGTTCGCTAGCTTGCGCGTTAGGCGAACCGATAGTTTGGTATCAAGCTTGCGCGTGTCCACCGTATGCGAGGTATTCTAGTTGGGCGAACAATTTCCAACATGCCATCGCCAGATCGTCCGGTAACTGCGTCGTCGATACTAAATCTTTGTTGGAAGTTTCGCTGAGCTACTAGTTGAGTTCCAGCTCAGGAGCGGGAACTCGGAGGAATCTAACATTCGCTTTGCGAAAATGGTGGCCGTTTTTTCGTCCTCGCGCCACGTCTCTAGAGAGTCATGGGCCAGATGTATCAGACCCTTTGCGCCAGCTAAACGGTGTTTAAGGGCCGTGTAGCCTACATCGAGAGCAAAATAAAGCTCGTCAACTAACATCGTTCTATATATTATTTAAAAAAGATCTGTTTTTTAAATAATTATTGCTTATTGCTTTTGCTTATTGCTTTTCCAATAAAGTAGCTGACGAGACCCACCACACCCATTCCCACGACGACGAACGCGATCTCGCCGTATTTTTGGGCCTCTAACGGTACATATAAATCTGAAAGTTAGGGCTCGGGATCCAGCCGTGGGAGAATTTTCTGCGGATATACCCGCGCGTATTCGCGCATGGCTTCGTCAACGTTCCGAAAAATTTGCACGGCGTGACTCTCGCGGCGAAGCTCTTCATTGACCAAGTCCACACGGTTGGTTCGTTTTTCCAACCATGCTTCCTTTGTGCTATTAAATTGTTCTACAGCTAAATTGTGACACTTTTTCTCATCATCCGCGTCCGAGTCTTTAGGAATTATCGAGAATAAATAGTTGCTAGTGCCGTACGCCGCAACGCTCACGATAGCGCCACCTACTATTACTGCGAGCGTAACCATTTTATTTCCATATATTAGCAGGTAGAATTCCAGCTTTAATTAGATAATCTCGAGTCCCAACTGCGGCCGCTACATCTAAGGTCACGAGCCCTACGTCTCTCACGGTCATATCCAATTTGGGAGCGGACCCTCCGAAGGTCATCTTTGATAGTCGAGCAAACCCGATACTGAGACCCGATATCACCACGGCGTGATAAAGCGCGTTCACTATCATTTTACCATTGTTTTCAGCCATTATATTTATTGCATATACAAGGGATCGCGATTAATGTTTAAATGGGCCGCAATCGGTTTCGGAACCGCGGCTGGTTGTCTCGAAAGGTATTTCCGCACACACAGGAAAAATCGGGGATAGCGGTTCCGTCTCTCTCGCAGGCGCTTGTCGCTCCAGTTCCAATTCTTCCAATTTCTCCAATCACGATAGGTGTGTTGATGATTGGATTGGGGGTGCGTCTTGTGTCATCATTTTCTGAGCTTATAGTTCGTGGGCATATATGTTCAAATTGACAGTGCTTAGCCGTGGTCAACGCGGTTGTCAATGGAGCTAAGTATATTCCAAACTTGTGATAAATTGAGCAGCAGGCGGTTCTAAGAGTGTGTCCTACAAAAGGGTCTGTCTCGAAATCACAAATCAACCCCGCAGTGTCAGATATAGGGATAATTGCACTGACAGCGATAGCGTACAAATGAATTGCCGCCGCCCCAAGAGTTTTCGTCATCTCTGCCCCCAATTTAGAATCGTATCGTATCGTCGCGTCGTGTTGGCAGTCATGCCGGTTTCTTTCAGGAAAGATACCGTATCGGCAGTCGGTCCATCTTTCAGGAAAGAAACCGTGTCGGCAGCCGTGTCATCTTTCCTGAAAGATATGTTGTCGGCAGTCGGAGCGACTGTTTCTTACATTAGCTGATCGAGAAGTTCGTCGCAGTTCATTATTCCAACAGTGTTGGGTGTACTATTCTGACTAGTCTTATAAGTTTAAAATCAAACATTTTGTTATTAATTTTATAATAAATTTTAAGAAAATTATAAAATTAATTATAAAATTAATTATGAGTAACAGCATCAATTCGTGAATTGAAGTTGCGAATAATTCAGTAGATATTAGTAGATATCAGTAAATATTTAGTAGATATTAGTAAATATTAGTAAATATTTAGTAGATATTAGTAGATATTAATAGCTTATTCAGTAAATCAGTAATTCAGTAATTCAGTAATTAATTGATAACTTCATAATTTGTGGGTTGATCAGTCTTTAGCAGAAGCTTGGCGTGCTTAGTTTCCGAAAGCATCTGTCGAACCTCCAGGCGCTCCTCGCGCGTTGGGATAACGTCGTTCTCTCGAAGACAGTCATCAAATGAGTATCGGTCCTTGCAGTGGAAGAGGGCGACCCAAATCGTTTGATCCCGCAGATCCTTGAGGACGGCGTTGTACTTCTGAGTGGAGATCCATACGCTTTGCCCCGCATGGCGGCCAGAAAATGCGAGCTCGGAGAGCATGTCCTTCTTTTTTATCATCGCCGCCTTGGCCGAGCAGTCGTCAATCACGTATAGGGTGGGCTCGCCCTGAAATAATTGGTATAAACCGCGCAGCCAATCGTGAAGCCTATCACCGGGGTCAATAACGTATACCTCAGGGTCGGTCCATATCCACGGGCGCCGCTGATAAGTATCGTTGTGCCGCACAGTGGGACACAGGATCACAATGTGTCGAAAGATATCGCGGTAGGACCCCTCGATCAAGTCGAGGATGAAAACCGTTTTTCCGCATCCTGTCTGCCCACATATTATGGCAGAGTGGACATCACAAACTTAATTTTTATTTAAATCTTTAGATTGATTTATTAAATCAGTAGAGTGCTGAGACGTATCGACCATCTTCGATGTTGAGTTGTGCGTCTGTGATTATATATAAATACACGTTCAATGCGCCAGCTACATCTGCCTCTTTGGTTATCAGGATCGTCACACCCTCGCTAGCGTTCTCAACTAGGCGTCCACTACCGTGCATTTGGTCGTCGTCGCTGACTCGCATGTTTAGCCACAACGCGTATTTGTTAGTCAGGAACTGCGTGAGGGAGACGTCCGAGAGCTGCAGGTCTTTGGCAACCGCAGCAACGTACTGGGAGCGCTTAGAGCCGGCAGCAACCTGCTTTCTGGCTTCGTCCCACTGCTGGTGTGCCCAAAGTCCCTGTCTGTAGAGTTGATTGGGAACTCCCTCGATCGTCACCTCGACCTTCGTGATTTTGGGGTTATAGAATTTGTCGGTTTTTCTAACCCCGAGCTCGAACCGACCTTCCTCGAACAACACCAGTATGCCATGCCTTTCATCGAGCGTGCGGGGACGTTGACGTTAATATTCCACAATGTGTCGCTTTTGTCTTTCTTCATCTTTCGATGGCGAAGAACTCGGTCGTAAAGTATGGCAACGCGCCCGGCGTACTGGGTTCCGATCAATCGCGCGAGTTCGGGCATCGCGACCATGTCGTACTCCAGCGAAACATTATCGATCGCATACGTCGATGCCATGTCGGTGGCTATGAGAACTAGGCCGTAGTCGTTGAACGTTAGTTCGTATTCGAGGCGGTCAGCCAAAGCACTCTGATAGTAGGGCATGTGACTTGTAGAAGCGGTTGCCGTAAGCGGCCACGATCGCGTTGTCGCTCGCGACGTTATTTACCTTGTCACCAGCCCCGATTCTAAGTCTGGTTACGTTCTTATTTTCACTGGTGGCAATACCCTGATAGACCGCGTTTTCGCGCTCTTGCGCCGTCTTCCACAGGTCCTGATAACAATGGTAGACGTAGCAGTCGTCGATTGACATCACCTCATTACCAGAAATCTTCATCGTGGTCTTCTTGACGATGGCGCGACCCATGTTCTGAACGACGGTTCGGTCCGCGTCTGTCGACATCAGCGAAATAGTGAAAGCGAGGCGAACAGTCCCCGGCACAATGACGTCGCTAGCTCCGAGGTTGGGGAAGCGGACTAAGAGCTGTTGGTTCTGGTCGATCGTCGATGGGTTGTTCGTAATAACGACGATTTGTCTCACGCCTTTCGCCTCAAGGGGCTCCCGCAGTATGCGGTATGGATTGAGTTTGCGACCGTATTGACTCGAAGACATATTTAATTATTCTATTAAACCCGTATGTTTTTCTTTAATACGTCATTGAAAATGGAGGGTTACAATATGGAAGAATTCGATCGCGGCCGAGACGATGACATCGATGATGACATCGATGATGACATCGATGATGATAACGAAGATGAGGTCGAAACGTCCTTCATAGAGCCTCCAGTTCCAATTATAGAATTTGGGGAAATAGGTGGCGCTACCAACACCGTTGCTCTAAGTCATGAATTAGTCAAGTCAACTGTAGACGACTACTACAACAGTTTCGCAGAAAAAATGTGTGGTCCCATCTGTCGGCCGCGACTACTTCAAGTTAGAATTGGATCTGCGTGGTAAGTTTCGACTACGATCAGCACCAAATGTCCTGCTCATCAACACAAGAACCGGAAAACCCCTAGCGCTGAGCACCATTGCCGGAAAAAAACCTGGGCGGTGGCCAAATCGTACAGAATGAATTAGGATTCGTAGATTGGGCGCGGGGTAAAACAATTATGCCAGACCGCGTTGCAAGACCCTACAGTATACCGACAAAACGATGGCGAAGACGGCTGCCACAATAGAAACTGTCGAGCTCAGCGAGGTCCCTCGAGTAGCCACCTTCGCTGTTCGCACAATGGAGCTGAGCAAAAGAAAGATAGCTGAAATACTCAGCACGATGGATGACCCATCGTTACCTCTTCACGAACTCCGGGGACTCGATAAGGCTATGCAAACAGTCCAGGGCGAATTGGTCTATGACCTCTCCAAACTCACGGCGCTGGATGAACATATCGCTCTAGAAGAAAGAAAACTTGGGGAAGCCCGTGGCGATAGAGAATCTACCGAGCGGATCACCGAACGACTGCGGTCGTTGCGAGATGAAAGAGCCGCTCGCTTGGAGGCTGCATCGGATTGCCGTGAGGCGCGCCGCACGCAAATCAGTCGGATCCGCGAAACAATCTCGAGGGTTCTGCACGAGGAGACGACACTCGGTGAGCGTATTCGCACTCTGTTCAGAGAGCAGGGCGTCACGATAGTAAGCATCCTCGCAGCTCTCGGCATGACTATGTCAACCATATTTCTAGCTATCACTGGAGGCGGTCGTGTAGCGGCTGCACCACCGCCAGCACCACCACCCGCGCCATCCGGCGGAGCCAAGGAGTGGGCAAAAAAGCATCTAAAAAACCTCGCCAGTCTCCTGGCTAAATTAGACGGAAAGGCGGCTGCCGCGCTGCCTGGTTTGATCGGGAAGGGCGTCTCCTAATGGTTATCTATATTATCAAAAACAGCCGGATGGCTCGCCAAAAATACTTGGGCTTTAATCGTGGCGATCGCCGGTCTTCTACTATTCTCCACCCGAGAGTTCCTAACACCAAAGCGCGAGAAGTACGATCACCACGAGGGCGACGACGAGTCATAATTTCTCCTCCTCGTGGGTTGTGACACTAGTTCCCGCTCCTGAGTGGAACTTGATGGTGTGTCCAATTCGTGAATTGGGGGTGGTGGGGTGGGTGTATCCAATTCTTCCAATCGCGATTGGATTGGGGGTTTTATGAAATCTTTTTCAAATTTATTTGAATTTTCAACCTCAGCTCGCAATCGAGATTGGATGAACCCAACCGTCTTGGGGGTGTGCTTGATGATATCCGCGTTCACGTTCCCGCTGTGGCCGAATTTTTGATTGGCGGTGGCGATTACGATCAGATTATTGTAACCGTCAACCGGGTTGTCTCGTAGTATCATATTGCTCGGCGCCATATAAAGACCTATTCCAAATACATAGTCTACTGGGGTGCTGGCATTCTGCAAAACATCTTGATACCGTTTAATCGTATCCGGGAGGTCCACCGGAGATGAGATGGTGTCCTCGACATTTTCCAAGAACTGTTTTTGAACTATATCGGCGGCCACGGACGATATTCACAAGAGTCTACTATCACAACTTAGAGTATATGCCCTGGCTGTGACTACACAAACTCGTGAAGAAACACATACAGAATTAAATGAACTAGGCGGGAAAATAACCGAATTTCGGGAAGAGTCCCGGTTGGGGATTGAGGGAGTCCAAACGGGTATTGAGAAAGCCCGAGAAGCCCACCAGGCAGCCCTTACGGAGGCTTATGGTGTGTTGCGTCGATTAGGAGCCCGAGTGGTTGAATCTATCCGCGCCGTTCATGAATCACTTGTCGCGGTTGATGATAAAGTAAATCGAGTTCGAAAACACGCTAACAAAGCACTTGAGGAGACCTCTGAAAAGGATCGTGTTGAGGCCCATACCGCTATCGAGGAGCTTGCCGCATTGTTGGACACATCAGTAGAGCAGTTTAAGTTATTGCAAACACAAAAACGTGTCATAACAGTTTGTGCTGAGAAGCGGGGCCCATTGAATGAGGAGCTCTATGAATATTCGTTCGGCACCAAAGCGAGCAATACATATGGGGGATACGCCATGACAGCTCCAGGTACACTTCTCCGAATGGCGATCTGCTCGGTTAATTATAATGGTAAATCTGTGGGCGTGGTCGCCGTACATCTCGTACTGGATGGGGAAGAACGGGCGATTGGAGTCACTAAACTCGCTGGAGATAGTTCAGCGGTGGTTTTGTTCGCCTGTGACGATCCAATTAGACTTTCTGAAGGTAGTGTTATTAACTTTGTTACGAAAATCGCAGCGAGTTCTTCCACTGTTGTGACATTGTTGATTGAACTAAATTTGTAAAATACCAATATATTGGATAATATGAACGAATCACCGCTTCCGAGCACGCTTCCAATACCAACAATGTTGGACCCCAATCCATTAACACCCCAACCGCGATTAGAGAAATTGGATGATATTGGTTTTTGCGAAAGAAGTTCAGAATTTAGGTTGGAAAATATCTTAGAGATGCAGGATATTCTAAAACGAGAGGGGGAAACTCGAACGGTAAATGCTAAAAAATATAGACGAGCGGCAAACATAGTGGAAGGGGTGAGCACCGTACTGGCAGCAATTTCTATAATGGGTGGGGCCAGAACCGCTGCATTGTTATCTACAGTCGTGGCAATTCCCATTGCAGGGGGTTTGAGCGGGGTAGCCACTAGGGCTGGACTGCTGTGTATGGCGTTCAGAGTAGTGGGAAGAAAATTCGAAAATAAAAGTAGAAAGCACGACAGAATATCGGTTCTCGCAAGGTCTAAGAAAAATAGCATCGACGTTATCGTGTCCAAAGCGTTGGCCGATAACAATATATCAGACGCTGAATTTGAGTCGGTGGTGGAGGAGATGTCTCGATATGAGGATTTAAAAAATACTATTAGAACGAAGGCGCGCGCCACCCTTCCCAAGATTGAGAATACTGATTGGGATAAATTTAGGTTAAAACTGGGAGATAAAGTGGGGGGAGGGGGGGGGAAGGGGGGGGGAATTTACAACACCACCCTCAATATCATCCAATATATTGATAGTTGAAAATTGAATTCGGGAGCAGCACCAATGTCATATATATGTTAGCAAATATACTTTTTATAAATTAATTAATTAATTATTTAATTAATAATTTAATTATTATGTTTTGTATGTAATAGTAGGGGGTGTTCAGTTTTAAATTTTTAATAATTTAAATTAATTATGTGGTCTTATATAACAATAGGGGGTGTTCAGTTTTAAATAATTATTTAATTAATATTTTCATACTTCCTATATGTTAGTAAATATATATTTTTTTAAATTATTAATTAATTGATTATTTAATTAATTATTTAATTATTATATTTTCTATATAATAATGGGGGGTGTTCAGTTTTAAATAATTATTTAATTAATATTTTCATACTTCCTATATGTTAGTAAATATACTTTATTTTTAATTATTAATTAATTATTTAATTATTATATTTTCTATATAATAATAGGGGGTGTTCAGTTTTAAATAATTAATTAATTATTTAATTAAATATTTTCATACTTACTATATGTTAGCAAATATAATAATTAAATAATTAATTAAATAATTAATTAATTAATCATTTAAAAAAAAGTATATTTACTAACATATAGAAAGAGATTATGCCGACTGTCATAAACAATACGAGGAAATCTAATTTAGCTCACAAACCGGACAGTGAGTTAGTAGATGAAAAACCTCCTAAAGACCAAATCTCCACCCAGCGGCGGGTACCGAAAACTGCGCTCCTAAGACAAATAATAGAAAAGGGGGACGACATTCTGGAATACAACGCACAGACGGAGCACAAAATTGAGAAAGGCCGCCGCGTGGTGTCGATAACTCTAAAACGAGGCGTTCAGGGAAACATATCGAAACGAATAATGGATGAGGTTGCGCTGGTATTAACGGGAAGTTTCTATTTGAGATATACCTTTTCATATAAATTAGCGCACGTCCAATCCCCTCCAAAGGGTTGGATGGGGAGAATGACGAGCGGGGGAAGAAAACAATAATAATATTCCATAAACAACTGCACGGAAGTCCCTGGCTTAGAGAGTATGAGGAAGTAGGTAAGTGGGTTAATAAACAGGAGGAAACCCACTTGAACATCGACAAAATCGAACGCCCGAATACAAAATGGACGGTGGGTGGGTGTTACGGTTAAAATAATTCTGGCCTCCAAGCCCAACATTGTTGGGGGAGATATGGGTATGAAGTCCTCAGAAATAGCTGAAGGGCTGCTCCCAGAATGGTTGCGACACCGTAAGGGGATGAAACCATTGGACACATTCAACGACGACAATTGTCTATTCAGGTGCATAGTTCTCCACACAAATAAACTCCGGACGGACCGATGTTTAACAGCGACGCAAGCTTTAGCGCAAGAATATTTGGATTTCTGTAATACTAAAGGTTGGAAGCGGCCGTCCGGACCTATACCATTCGATGACCTAAAAAAAGTGGAAGAGTGGTGTAAAACAGGAATTGAGGTGTATGAGCCGGTTGAGGGCGGTACATGGTATTTAAGGAAAGTGGCGGCGCACTATGACGAACTCGGGACGAAGAAAATGAAAATAGGAATTTACAACAATCACGCGTTCTTGATTACCGACATGGACAAGGTCACCAAGAGATATTGTTGTGGCGCCTGCGATCAGAGATTCACGAAATCTATTAATTTAAAAAGACACGCGAGCACATAACTTGGGGTAACGAAGCTCACGTGCAAAGGCGCTCAGAACGATAGACCAGCATTTGCGTTCGAAAAGGCATTTTACCCCAGATCTCACGCGAGTAAGAAGGCGACAAGTTGGTTAAACTCGTTCACCGGACCCCATATTCACACTGCGCACTGCGGCCACGGTGGAGAGAGACTTGTGGCAGGAGCGCCAGTCGACGGATTTTGTGGAGAAACCAACACAGCTTACCAATTTCACGGGTGCTATTGGCACGGGTATCCTAAACACTTTGGGGGGAAGCATGTACAACTCAATAAAACTCGCATTAGAGACGTTGCAATCGCGAAGGAGTGTAAATTAGTTAAAATTTGGGAGTGTGCTTATACAGGCGACGTTGATCACGTCCAATCCTCGATTGGGGTTGCGACCCCTCCAACATTAATTTATCCGCACCAGATTGTATACGATTTTGAAGCGTATTTATCGAACAACTAGTGAAGGCGATAGTCGATGCAGAAGTAAGAAAGATAATCTCGAGTTTGTAAGCGAGCACGTTCCCATAAGCGTGAGTATCGGCGATACGTTATGCACCCCAACTCCAATTCGCGATTGGGTGGAATAACTCACATAATTATGTGAAACAGATCCCTCCAAATTGGTGGCGCTCTTTATGGAGGACATACAGAAACGGGGTAAGAATATACGAAAGGCGGTTGGTAAAGAACATATGCCCACCTATATAGATAAACTTTCCGTTCCCCAGCAACGCGAAATAAATAGATGGATCGATCAAGTTCCCATAATTGGGTTTAATTGTAGCCGATACGATATAAATCTCATAAAAAAACATTTCGTCGGAGTATTGACCGACACCACACCAAAGGTTCTAGTGGGCAAAAAGGCAAACACGACGATATTCCTATTTACACCCGAGTTCAGATTTATAGACGTAAAATTATACCTCAGTCCATACGAGTGGTTTGATTCCCCAGATAAATTAGATTATCCGGGGCTACAAGATATCGATCACTGGAGCAACCAACTTAATCCTAAAGAAAAAATAAAAGAAGCGCAGCTGGAAGAGTGTAATAGGATTTATAACGATAAAAATATGAAGACATTCCGGGATTGGTTGAGATATTATAATGATTTGGACGTATCCCCATTTGTAGAGGCGATAGGTAAGATGTCCAATTTCTACAAGACTAAAGGGATCGACATGTTTAAAGATGTGGTTACTCTACTAGGGATAGCACTGCAGTACCTTCTTAAGGGGACAATAAAAGAACATGTAAACTCTTATAGAACTAAGGAAAGTGAGGAGGCCGCCGCAGAATGTGAACCGATGTATGCACCCTCGGCTGAGGCGTACGAAATGTTGAAAGGGGCACTGGTCGGGGGACCGTCAATCGTATTTTCCCGATACGCAGAAGCCGGGGTCACAAAAATTAGATCAACACCGGAAGGTGAGGGGAAAAGTTGTGCCGCGGTATTGGGGCTGGACGCTAACGCCCTTTGTTTATTTTCATTAATGCAGGTGATGCCGTGCGGTAAGGAAGGAGTGTTCCCCACCCCAGAAAATCCGCACGATCCTGAATTCATAGACGAATTTACCAGGAAAATATTAGAAAGCGAATTCTTCGGATTTGTGGGGGTAGATATAGAGGTTGTCCCCATTATTTATTAACCGAGTAGTTGAGGAAGAGGAAGTGCCAGATCACATGTTAAAATATTTGAAAGATACGGGCAAATACACATCAGGCGTGCCGTTCAGATGGTTTGTAGAAGAAGTTACTGCTGCACGGAAAGCTGCCGATAAGGACAGTAGTAAAGCCCCCTATTAGAGCCCGGATGCGATACATACACTCGGTGTTTGTGGACTGCAATCGGAATTATGCTATTTGTAGTCAAACAGTAAATTTGTACACAGAATTCTTCACAAACTTCATATAACAGAATGACGAAGACTATACATATTTCATGAATGAGTTGCGAAGGGAAATAAGTAGTACAGAATTACGAAACCATATATCACCTTCTTCTACATTGTCTGAATTCAATTGGATTTAGGATATTGAGCCAATGTTGTCTTCTTCATGTATTTATGTACAATTATGTTATTTACAGCATGTATTACATAATACAGAATTCACACACACATACACACCATTCATACATATCATACATCAATATCACAGATATAATACAATTTAGTCTGTTTATGCTTCACTATTGTCACAAGTAATGATCATTGAAATTGGTATTTCCACATGGTAACACTATATATCAAAATACATGTAATTTAATCACGCCATGTAATTTAATCACGCACAAGTCACAGTTCCTTTGAATGTTTGATATACGTTAAATTGTACCCAAAGTGACCCCCTTACTACTATCACCACCTATCACCACCGTTAAATGTCCCACATACGTCCAAGTCCACGTCCGAAGTAAATGTTTTACATACATGTGCTTCAATGACTGAAGTATAAGTATACCCCAGCAGTCACCAATATTTAGTTCACTACTGTCTATTTATATCGCCGCTGACGTCACTATAATGCCGTTCTTCGTGAGAGTCACGTCAGGAAACCTCAATAAATATATCCAACTGTAGATAGGCGATGCATCTGCGTGCATCGTAGACCGCTATCTCTAATATCCGCCACCTCTAATATCCAACTGTAGATAGGCGATGCATCTGTGTGCATCGTAGACCGCTATCTCTAATATCCGGCACCTTCCCGACTCTTCTATCGACTACATCTATGGATCTATGGATCTAACTACTCAAATGCACTCTGGATCGTCCATCCGCTGAAATTAAAGAACGAGCCCGATATCCCATCTGCCTCTCTACTAAACTCTATGCGACGCACAATATTCCACGCGTATACAATACAGAGTACCTATTTACTATCTAATTAAACATACCTGATCATCTTCCATCAGCATGAAATAATCCAATGAGATTTTATGTATTTCTCCCTCTCTCTCTGATCAAGCTGCCAGATATGCCTATTCACACAACCATCTGTCACAAACATCCAACACACACTGTTCTACAAGATTTAAACTCACTTGCGAACTACCCACAAGTACTAAAAAAAAGCTCACTGACTACGGATTATCCTTGACCAGTAACAAAAGATTTCCCTTCAATCAAAATTGGTCATTTACCCCCAGGCCCCTGTTGTACATTGTAAGCTAATCCTACAGCACCTATCTCCCATTCTCATTACATACATACTATTGCTGAATTGTTATCCTTACCAGCCTAGATCGCTATATACATTTGTATTTCTCTGTGACTTAACTCCCCTCCAATGGACAAAAGTGTACCACACTTTTGTTTCACTCACAATTCCTCCATCTTTCTTCTGTACCAGAATCAACGGAGAAGCATATGGAGACTCTGACTTTTCAATCACTCCCAACAGTTCTATATGTTCGACTTCTGACTCTATCTGTTCTCTAAGATGATATGGATATCATCTACTACTACGAACTGGCTCTGGTGTTCTATCTTGATCTCCATCTCAAGTAAATCTGTTCTACCTGGCCTATCTGTCAATACATCCCTAAAATCACTCAATAGCTCATGTACCTGCTGTTTCTGCTCTTGGTCAAGTTCTTTCGATACCATTACATCTCTATAGGATTCCTTCTCTACCAATGGAAACAGTAATGGTCCTATTTCTTCTTGCCTCTGTTCCGTATTTACTCTTACCTCTTCTTGCAAGTCTTTCTCCGATTCTTCAATCACATCTACAAACACAGCTGCCCACGCTTGCATTTCTTTCTCCTCATCTGTACTTACCATTTCAACTGCTCCTGCTATCACTGGTTCTTGGTCTTCGACTGGCCTCTTGTTGAATATCTTCAACATGTTTGCATGGAATATTTTCTCCTTTCCATTCATGTGTACAATGTAATCCATCTCATTCCTTACCTGTTTCACTGGGAACGGTCCTTTCCACTTCATCAGTAATTTGTTGTTGTTAGTAGGTAACACTATCAAGACCCACTGCCCAACTTTGAACTTTCAATCTTTGGCCTTACTGTCAAAATACCTTTTGTAGTACTTAGCAGCATCTCGTAGGTTGTTCTGAGCTAATTGACAAATGTCTTCCAACCTTTGTTTCAAGTCTATCACGTACTGGTAAGTTGTCTGAACCTCACTATCATCTGATCGTTTTGACCACAACTCTCTTAACACCGTCATTGGTCCACGAACAGTCCGACCATATAGCAACTCAAATGGTGAGAACCCAATACTCTCCTGTGGCACCTCTCTGTACGCGAACAACACTGCCCCTATATACTTATCCCAATCCAATCCTTTGGCCTCTCTGCGCTCATCTTACGTAGCATGCTCTTCAGTGTCCCGTTAAATTTCTCTACTAGACCGTTGCACTGCGGGTGATAAGGGGTTGTTGTTACTGATTGAATGCATAATAATCTATTTACCTCTTTCATCATACCTCCCGTGAACTGTGAACCTCCTGTGGAACACCTACTCGACTAATCATATCTACCATGGCCTCTGCGACCCTCTCTGTTTCTATATGTAGGTAGTGCTACCGCCTCTGGATATCTTGTTGCATAATCGACCATAGTCAAAATGAAACGGTTACCTTTATCTGATACTGGGAAGATGGGTCCTATGATATCTACTGCACTCGCTTGAAGGGAGTGTCCATGAGTGGCACTCCTGCCTAGCTTTACCTTAGCAATTCTTCCCTTCGGTACTGTTAGCTGACACGGCTTACATGACTGACAGAACCTTCTAATGTCAGTTTTACACCCTGGTCAATAAAACTCCGAAATGATCATATCAGTGGTCTTACGTGTTCCCAAGTGACCCGCCATCATTGTCTCGTGACCCAACTTCATTACCCCAGTCCTAAGTGTCTTTGGCACTACAAGATGATAGTGTTTCTGTCCATCTCTACATTGGAACCGCCGATATAATGTGCCTTCTATATATGTCCAGCTGGTTTCACCTGATCTTGTTTGTTTCACGATTTTATTTTTTCCATTTTCTCTACATTTGTCTAACGTTTCATCCTTACCTTGTAACTCTCTAATCTCTTCTGCGCTTTTGTTCAGACCTACAATCTCTGGTACTTTCAACTGAGGATATTCCTTCTGCGCCTTATCGTACTGTCCTCTAGAAACTACAGCCTGTGTTACTGCTTTCAATTCCTGTATATCTACATTCTCACCTATTTCTGGAACTCTACTTGCTGTTGTCTCTACTGCTGTAGGGACTTTACCCACTATCAAGTCGCAAAGAGGACTATCCATGACCCAAGCTTCCACCGTGCCCTGTAAGTATGGAGTATCTATGTGAATTCTAGCAACTGGAACCACAATGCTTTGCCCATTTATCATTCTACATTCCACCTTCTTGCTTAACATCTGATCGTCGTAGACTAGTTCCCGTTTCACTACAATGCCATTACAACCCGAATCTGACAACACATTCACTAATCTCCCATTGACCAATCCAGGCGTAATCACTAGACCTCCCATGGTATGGCCACTAGCTATCCCTCCTAAGATACCTCGAGCTAAGATACATGCTCCCGTTACACCACCTCGACCTCCTCTTCGACTATTGTCCCGATACTGACCTCTGCCTCGCTGTGATCCATTTTCCCATCCACGACCTCGTGCCATTGGCCCATTACCTCTTCCCCGACCTCTTACCGGTGGTTCAAAACCATTCCCACGACCTCTTGATGGCGTTTCGAAATTATTGAATGACTGGTAATACTCACCTATTTCCTGACCCATGACTGATGCACCCCTGTGTCGTCCTGGACAATCTCGTGCAATGTGACCGTTACGTCCACAGGCAAAGCATAATATGTCACCCGGTCTACCTGTATTCCGGTTCGTCTGTGATGTCTGACTATTTCTATTTGCACTTACCCTTTGGTTATCGTGACCCCGTGATCCTCTTGACACAACGTTGAAAGCCCCACCTCTGTTATCAACATATCGGTCCGCCTGTCTCGTCATGTCACCAAAACTTTGTATATCACGTTCTTTCAGAAAAGTTGCTAAGTCCTTACCACATGTTTGTAGGAACTGATCCCGTAACAAGAAATACTGTAATTTTTCAAAACTGTGCTCTACTTTACCCAAGTCTAACCATTTTGTATGGTAGCTCTTCAACCTCTCCCCAAACTGCTCAAAAGTCTCCCCTCTCTCTGGTTTACTTTCTTTTACCTTCTTCCGTAATGCTTCCTCGGTCACCTCAAACATTTTCAGTAGGGCTGCTGTTAAACTGTCATAACTTAGAGACTGTTCTTAGGGAAGCCTGGCGTACACCTCAAGTGCCTAACCTTTTAGTAATGAACTCAGTTGTATTCCCCATATATCTCTGTTCCACTTCTCTAACTCTGCATATTTTTCAAACCGATACAGATAAGCATCGATACTATCTTTGGTTTCCGCAAAATATGGAAGCTTGGGACCCTTAATTCTGCATGTTTCTATCGACATTTGGTTCCCACCCTCAGGTAATCCCATTTCGGCTTTGGCTAATTCTATATCCCTCTTATTGTGTAACTCCTGCATTCTACAGTCATACTGAAACTTTTCCATAGAAAACTGCAACTCTATCTTTTCTTTTTCTAATACTCGATCACGTTCTTCCTTTTCTGCTGTTCTAGATAATTTTTCTAACTCTTGTTTCTCCTTGGCTGTTTGCATATATGCCTTTCTGTCAGCTTTATCCTGTTCTAGCTTACATAATCTCTCTAACCGTTCTACTTCTCTACACTCTTTATCTATCTCGAACTGCGCTAGCTTCACAACCCGTTCAGCGTCTACTGCAGCTAATCGTACCCTCTCGTCTGCTTCTAACCTTAACTTTTCCTCGTCTAACTTATCTACTCTCTCCTCCTTCTCTGCCTATAACTGAGCTAAATTTAACCTTTCTTCTACTTCCCTTGCCTCTTTATCTGCTTCTCTCGTCTCCAATCTAATCTGCCTCTCTCTAGCATGTTCCTCTTTAATAAATGTCAGTAGTGCTTCACCTTCCATACCTATTCATTTACCCACTGCAGAAAACTCCTGGATAGATGACATGGTCGCTGGCAAAGTCTGTTTATGCTTCACTATTGTCACAAGTAATGATCATTGAAATTGGTATTTCCACATGGTAACACTATATATCAAAATACATGTAATTTAATCACGCCATGTAATTTAATCACGCACAAGTCACAGTTCCTTTGAATGTTTGATATACGTTAAATTGTACCCAAAGTGACCCCCTTACTACTATCACCACCTATCACCACCGTTAAATGTCCCACATACGTCCAAGTCCACGTCCGAAGTAAATGTTTTACATACATGTGCTTCAATGACTGAAGTATAAGTATACCCCAGCAGTCACCAATATTTAGTTCACTACTGTCTATTTATACCGCCGCTGACGTCACTATAATGCCGTTCTTCGCGAGAGTCACGTCAGGAAACCTCAATAAATATATCCAACTGTAGATAGGCGATGCATCTGCGTGCATCGTAGACCGCTATCTCTAATATCCGCCACCTCTAATATCCAACTGTAGATAGGCGATGCATCTGTGCATCGTAGACCCGCTATCTCTAATATCCGCCACCTTCCCGACTCTTCTATCGACTACATCTATGGATCCCGCTCTAACTACTCAAATGCACTCTGGATCGTCCATCCGCTGAAATTAAAGAACGAGCCCGATATCTCATCTGCCTCTCTACTAAACTCTATGCGACGCACAATATTCCACGCGTATACAATACAGAGTACCTATTTACTATCTAATTAAACATACCTGATCATCTTCCATCAGCATGAAATAATCCAATGAGATTTTATGTATTTCTCCCTCTCTCTATGACCAAGCTGCCAGATATGCCTATTCACACAACCATCTGTCACAAACATCCAACACACACTGTTCTACAAGATTTAAACTCACTTGCGAACTACCCACAAGTACTAAAATAGCTCACTGACTACGGATTATCCTTGACCAGTAACAAAAGATTTCCCTTCAATCAAAATTGGTCATTTACCCCCAGGCCCCTGTTGTACCTTGTAAGCTAATCATACAGCACCTATCTCCCATTCTCATTACATATATACTATTGCTGAATTGTTATCCTTACCAGCCTAGATCGCTATATACATTTGTATTTCTCTGTGACACCCCCATTGGGAACATAATGAAATTAATAGGCAACTCGTGCTGCGGGAAGATAATAGAATCTCCCGAAAAATATTTGAATACGACGTACACGAAAGACGAGAACCATGTAGACAAAGCATTAAGATCCGCGTTCTTCCACGATATGGAGGAGATCGGCGATGCGTACGCGATATCTTCTAGAAAAGTTAATGCGGTTATGACTAGACCGTTCCATTGTGGGATAGCCGTGTACCAAATGGCCAAACGAAAAATGTTAAGGTTTTACTACGACTTCTGACAGAACAGATTTCGAATTAATACAAATGGATACGGACAGTCTATACATGGGAGTAAGCGCGAAACCGCCGGAAGGAAACGAGAAATACGGAAGTTTGGACGATATGGTAAAACCCCACCTGCGCGACGAATACGTGAAAGCTGACCGGAATTGGTTGGTGTGCGGTGAAAAGAATAACAGAACGCCTGGTCTTTTCAAGGTAGAATTTCACGGAGATCGGGCCATTGCTCTATCGAGCAAGTGTTACTTTGCGGAGAAATTACCGGAGAAAACGGAGGGAAAAATAAAACATTCCGCAAAAGGGTTGTCTGCCCGGCAGAACGCGTTAACCTGGAACGGATATAAGAAATCGTTGGAGTGGGGCCGCGCCGAAGAAGACACCGGGGAACGAGACATGGGTAAAAACCGCGGATTCCGAATGAGGGACGGCGTTATGAAAAGATATACGCAGCAAAAGTTAGGACTATCGGCCTATTACGACAAGAGGCGAGTACAACCCGACGGTATACACACGGTCCCCCTCTACCAGCACCAATCCTCCAATCAGCTCCCGAGCGGATTTGGAGAATTACCTATACCATTAATCGAGAATTGGAGGGAAGTGGGGATAATTGGACTTGATGGGTTTATGGGGTTTATTTAAATTTAAAAAAAAATATTTAATCAGTTTTTCGAATTTACAAAATTCGGAAAAATGAAAACACCCCCCAAATTCTCCAATCAGCTCCTCCAATCAGCTCCCGAGCGGATTGGGGGATTGGCCGCGAATTGAAGGTGCAGGCATTTGTTTCATATTGGTCGCCATATAAACCATAACCAATTTTTGATATTGGTGGTTACTTAAACACCCCCAAATTCGGCTCCCATTAGTCGCGGTAATGAACTGACTCCCTCTATGCTACTCGACCCCTATCCAGATTCTCCAATTCACCGTCCACCGACAAAACCACTGAACAACTACGGTCAAATCACCAATAAGCATCCATGTCAATAGACGCACCAGAGCGTGAAGAGATGAGTGACCAGCGCCGTATACAATATCCGATATTATCAAAATAGTGGGTGGGGTATAGCTAACGAAGTGAGCAAGGTAAACACAAGTGAAAATCGTCCAACACCACCACGCCTCCTACTCATATCAGAATGTAATCTTATAAATGTATAAAGTGTACCTTTAAAACACGATTCCTCCACAAATAGTTCTAAAATTATCTTTGAAAACAAATAAAGTCACGATAATATCACAGATCAGAATAAACAAACAAGTATCAGTTGAGGGTGTGGATCGTATATACATGTGTAGTAGAATACTGCACTGTAATAATATATCACAGTGTGTTTGGATTACGTCATTTGAACTTGTTGGTGTCCGGTTTATAGATGTTCCACTGTATTATCCTATGCTTTTATAGACAGCCTACTGAACTCGTCAAAAATCACGTTTTGTTGGGCATATTTTTACAGCACTGGTACATTTCCGTTACTTCATTTCTTTCATCAATTAAATAGTTGTGTTCTAATTTATTGACTACCAAGTATAAACAAGAGATACGACTTTATTGCCTTTGATTGTAAGTCGAAAAAGCGAATAAAAACATAAACACATATCGAATATGCGGTGCTTTGTTTCAGACACAGTCATAAACAAGAGTGCCGTAAGTCACAAAATACGCCCGTCGAAGGTGGGTCAGACAGCGAAGATGCAGAAGTGTAAAGCTGTCACCAAGTCAATACAAATTAATGAGAATTTGAAAATCTATAGCATTATTTTTTCCTCTTGTTGTTAAGTTAAAAAGGTGATATTTTTGTTTAAGCATATATTTTTGGCATAAAAGCACGAAGGTGCACATTTTCAATATGTGTAGAAGACGTGTGTATACTGAACGGTTGCAGAGGAGTTGCGTACACAAACTCTTTACCATATATAGAAGTATGTACAACAATGTAGAACAAATGGCTAAGTTAAAAAGGTGATATTTTTGTCAAACTAAATGTTTTACTCATAAAAACACGAAGGTGCACATCTTCAATATGTGTAGAAGACGTGCGTATAGTTTCAGATCGATTGACTGAACGATTTCAGAGGAGTTTGGTACACAAACTATGTACTCTATCTACACTTGAATACAAAATTGTAGGAAAAATAGCTTAGTTAAAGAGGTGATATGTTTGCTAAAAATATTTTTCGGCATAAAAACACCAAGGTGCACATCTTCAATATGTATACAAGACGTGTGTATAGTTTCAGATCAATTGACTGAACTGTTTCAGAGGAGTTGTGTACACAAACTATGCATTTTTGTCTGTCCGCCTCCCGCCCGTAAAACATAGTACGTACCGGTTAATCGTAATACAAATATTCGAATCGATCAGACATTTACCAGAGAAAACAAATTATCAGAACCATTTATAATATCTTTCTACAGCAATGTTAAAGGTGTAGTGTTTTAGATGATGTTTCCTATTTTCAATATAGAGACATGAATACCGGCGCAGTATTTTATTCCGCCCCCATCGTTTTTTACCGCGAATGTTATGGAACATCTGACTGGCCGACTGAATGAACCCATTAATTAGATAACCGACTATGACTGGCACTTGGGTAGCCTGGACTGACCATGCAGTATAATTTCGGCGGCATATCTCGGTTTCCGTTTTGACTGCGGAACATTCGATTCTACTCAGGCATGTATACGTTATTTAGTTTTGCTTAGGGTCAACCCTACATACAAGTGTTATGATAATCGTACCTGCATGTATACATACTGTAAGGTGGGCGTCATTTGCGCGTGGTGAATTTCATATGGGTTCTATTATGGGGAAATTCATTTGTTATATGGGACTTTCTTATTAGTTTGCACTGTTTCCGATCATGACTTGTAACATAATGTTTGTCATACATGTATACAATATGGTCTCCTTTTAACTCGTTTGTTTATATTTTCAGACGATATCATAAAATATGAAAAAACGGGGCTTATGTATTATGCCACCAGTGTAGTATCACATCCAAGTAGTCTGATCAGGGTCTACACCGTTCGCTAGTCTATGAATGAAACGCCCATCATGTTCATAAAAAGCAACATACATTGTAAATCGTTATTATCTTAAATAGGTGTTATATTGTTTCAGGAACTACACTAGTCATACATCACATAAGCCCAATGTTGCCAGCTGCAGTCACATTTATGTTGCTATTTTGTTTGTAATAGCTTTTTATGTCACTAACAAACTACAGTCGAACCTCTTCCGAACCGCCACCTCTCTGTAAAAGTCGATAATTTACAACAAAAATGGACAATTGCCTTTATATTTAATCTCCGTACAAAAGTCACCTCTCTACAACAGCCAGTTTTGTGCCTTGCCATGATTGGCTGTTATAGAGAAATTGCACTGTAATTAATATTTAACAAGGATGTGTGTGTCTAAACTTGATTCCGTGGTGTAAGATTCATGTCAGTTCCTATTTATTGCACGTGTCGCAATTATGATGTAATTCAGAGAGCACGTTCATTTGACACATTTTTGGAACATTAACATAGTGACAATTAACCCACCAATAGGGATAATTACATGTAGTAAACCTAACTACATTTTATGAACAAGTTCATAGTGACTAATGCTTGTTTCAGAACGAACATCTATTGAAACATGTTCATATTGACTGCACTACATGTATGTGATGAGTAACGTTACAACGGTCGTTGCACCGATGGATGTTGTTAATTCGGTCTTATGCACATTTTCATATAGTTTGGAGTCGAACAAACTTGAAGAGCATTTCATTTTATGCAATTACGTATAGTGATTGAGACATTGGTCTGAGAATATAATTGACACATTTCGTAAGTGCGTTTATGAACATTTTCATAGCTACTAATGTTTGTCAGAGTACTGAAATATTATGCAAATTTTCTTAGCGACTACTGTTTGTCTGAGAACGGGAATGTTATGAAAATAACATAGCGACTACAATATGTAAGAGCGATGGTACATTTTATAAACATTTTCATAGCGACAAATATTTTTCTGAAAACAGTAATGTTATGAAAATTTTCATAGCGACTTCAATATATATGAGAGATAGAGTGGTTTATGAACAGTTTCATAGTGAGAGGTAAATTACAGTTTATGAACGTTTTCATAGTAATATTGATATTACGCTTATGAAAATTTTCATAGCGAGAGGGATATTACATGTTATGAACATTTTCATAGTGAGAAGGATAGTACGGTTCATGAAAATGTTCATAGTGAGAGCGATAGTACATTTTATGAAAATATGTCATAGTTAGATGAATAGTACGGTTTATGGACATTTTCATAATGACTATTGTTGGTCATAACATAATGTCAAGAAAATTGTCATTGTGACTTCAATATGTGAGTAACAACGGTGGTTGATCTGGTGCTTACTGAGCAATTCTTATGAACATTTTCAAAACGCTTGCAGGCAAAGGAGGTTGTAGAGAGATAACATCTATGAAATCGTTCATGCTGACACCAATCAGTCGTCGGCAACTAAAATGTGGTGAACTATTATGATAATTTCCATAGTCAAGTCCAATCTGAATGTTTGATAACCTCCGTATGCATATGGGGTCTTTATTTTGAGCAACTGGAATTGCACAAACAAAACTGGAGCCTGTTAATTACAATTGTTGACAATATTAGCGCAGGCGGCGGTGTATTCAGGTATAATCGAACCCAGGCCGCCAGGACGAGTGAGGTGGTGATAAAACCATCCCTTGCTGACATATTAACTCATGAAGTTGTGACATACAACCCATGTTACGAGACCTCATAACCAGTGTTGATATTATTGTAAAATACTAACCCATATTAATTATTATTGTGACATACTGACCGTGTTGTTTTGACAGACCATCAGTGTTGTTGTAACATACGAACCCATGCTGTGACCCACTAAACACTGTTGTTGTGACATTCTGTGACCCACTCACTAACCCTGTTCTTTTGACATGCTGTGCCCCACTAACCCGTGTTATTGTGAAAGACAACCACAGTAACCCATGTTGTTATGTCGTACTAACCAGTGTTGTTGTGACATACTATCCAGTGTTATTGTGACATACTGACCCATGTTGTTGTGACATGTTGTGACCACAGGTGACTGAACAATAATCGCATGTCAGCATCGTTTCTAGTATAATAGTAATTTATATTTGAAACTTGATAATCAGATAATTATTTTCTGGTACCTGTGGTTGTGACACACTAACCCGTGTTGTTGTGACATTAAGTGACATACTAACCCGTGTTGTTGTGACATACTAACGCATGTTGTTGTGACATTATGAAACTAGATGGTCGGTAAATCCGGCAAATGTTCCCCGATGACGCCTGGATTGAAGTTCGAAGTCATTGACCCTGGGTATCGGTGTAGTAAATAGTGGTAAATGTGTATATGATGTTTCACATCATAATCTCAATGGTTAACAGAGATAACTTCTAGAAAGGTTTAACGCAATATTTTGTTTATTAGTCACAATAAATTGTTGGATGCTAATTTTAATTGAATTGTAACGTAACACTTTAACACAAGTTTAAAAGTCATTTGACCTTGACCTTGTGCTCCTAGGATAGGGTATACTATGAACATCTGTATGGTGATCACTGCGTAATTGAAGTTTCAAGTTGATATCGCAAACGGTCACAGAGATATAGCAATTCGAAAAATCTTTAACGTAAGCTTCAACAAACAAAACTTCATTTGACATTGACATTGGGCTCATGGGCAGGATGGGTAGGGTGTACAATGAAACTATGGATGGTGATCAATGTGTATATGAAGTTTCAAGTTGATATCACAAGCAGGCATATATATATATAGCAATTTGAAAAACGTTAACGTAACATTCGGAGGGCGGACGGCGAACGCCGGACAAAGCGGTAACTATATGCTCCCCCGAAAATATTGTTTTCGGGGAGCATAACAATACTGCCCCGTGTTGCTGTGGCATACTAACCCGTGTTGTTATGACATATTGTAACATGTTGTTGTGACATGTTTTGACACACTAACTCGTGTGGTTGTGACATATTGCGACTTTCTAACCCGTGTTATTGTGACATTATGTGACACACTAACCCGTGTTGTTGTGACAGACAACCCCGGCGTCCTCGCGGTGTCCGCAGTTGTGGTTACCCAATCCATTGTGATCACACTGCAGCAGTGAGTCCTCCGAGCCCGCACACCTCACGTCGTCTAGGTAGATCTCGCCCGCCCCCGCCCCGTATCGCGCGTTTGCAACCGCCTCCTGTATAGGATACACTTATACTTATTACTAGTCAATATCTCGCTAAAATATTCTTATGCAGTGAAACTTCTGTAAACCAGACACATTGGGGGTCCCCAGGGTATCCGGTTTAGATATGTTCCACTATAATACAGATACGAGAAAAAGGGGGCACACGTTTTATGAAATGCGACCCTTAACAAACTAGTCCGCCCGACATAGCATGCAAGGGACCCGGAAATGGCGTGTATACAATATATTGCATATAAATCAAGAACAGACATCGTTAAATGAAGCTAATCCCCACGCTGGCAGCCTTGATCATAAAACGAAAGAAATGAAAATACTTTAACATGATTGCCTTACAAAGGGTGTTCAGTTTATAGAGATTACACTTGAAACATATGCGTACACCCCAAACGTAGCCAAGCTGTCGACAGGCCACCGTGGCAGCCGAATTCACCCAGTAATCGTCACACACTGTGCCCCAGGCGGACGAGTTGGAGAGTCGCACTTCTAGCCGCCCGGAATATGGCGTCGGTCCATCAGCCAGTCGAACTTCGAGTTCTGGACCTAGAAACCGTCATTTATATGTCTATCATCGCTTGATGGGCATTATTGAATTATTGGTTGATTGAATCTGGTTTTGTGTCCCGTCAACAGCAAGGTCGTGAACACACTGGACTATTTCTACTCACGAGAATATTTCCAATTACAAAACGTTTCCAGCACTGAATCCACAGTATCCCTATCCAGTGTCAGACGCCCTTACTACCATACGCATGATCACATAGTTATCTAATTCCCACCTCTGGTGAATATGTATATTTATCAGGTAACGAGATCTGTATTGACCGAATACGTACTGACTGATAACATAATGTCGTATCAGGCATTGACCTGAAGCGAATATCCGGGTTACAACGAATTGAAAACTAACGTTTAATTGGTCGAACTGATATCAGTGTCATGACGCAAGACAAACACGTCCGTGTTCTTTTCAAAGAAAACCACGTCATCATTGCTCATTCTGTAGCGTAAAACGTTCCATGATAAATAGCATACCGTTGATATCACGTTAATCAAGTTCGGCTCGGAAGCGGAGGGAATTCCTACGTGTTTTCTAGCCTTGCCGGATAAACTTGATATCAAAAGACAGTAACGTGCCTGGTATTTTCCCCTTGTGTCACCGGTCATGGCACATGCAGATTAAACACTCTACATTTCGAACCTGGTGTTGATCAGTAAGGGTTTTTTTTTAGTTATGATATATACTATTTCACAAAATCTACAACGTTTAATGGAAACATGTTGGGTGACAGTTATAATTGCGTTCCCTAACACTAGTCGTGTAGATGTCTGGGTTGTTGTTGTTGTAGTTGTGGAGAGAACATTCATGTACTTTCATGTGTTACATAAAATGGGAATTTACAGTACATTAACAACATATTATTTAACATATTAATGCATTAAATGTAATAAAATGAGTTGTTATATTGCGTGACACTGATATAACATACCAGGTTCAGTGATCCGTACATATACAGTGGATGATGCAATGCATGTAATCTATCATTTAAGCAGCTGATTTCATTGTCTCGTTTCCTGTGAACTCAATAAGATAACTCGTTCAATATGTACATTTGTAATTTATTAAGTCTCTACTCAATGCAATATTATTGCCTGCCCTAGTTTCTCGACCAATGAAAGAACATTTCATGTGAACTAATCTCATACTGCGACGCTTTTGCCAATATGCATTAAATTAATAATTAAATGTTCATCCGCTATATTTAGAACTGATTTTATTCCTTGTTGTCATCAGTTCACGAGACGCAAAGCATATTACCACCCACACACGCGCTCACTTCGTGTCATACAGCCAATCACATGCTAGTATAGCGTTTCGAAATGCGTTTAGGGGCGGAGCTTCGCGATTGGGCTGTGTAAACAATAAGTACGTTATAGTTAACCTATTGAATTTTTATTTCACATATCACAAGATTTAATCCCAGTCAGTTACATAGTTTATGTACCAGATTTAATGACTACCTGTTTGACAAGAAATATACAACAACTACTCGGAAAGGAGACTGCATTATAAGCCTGGCTAATTATAAGAACGAATGCAAATGTATGTTATTGTTCATATATTGGACAGTTAAGGAACTAATGATGCGGTCGCTAGCTCTCCCTCGTATTTAAGTCCTTAACAATCAAATAGGTGAATACTAACGTATACATGTAAGTCCGTAATGAACGTAATATTGTTTGTTTTGTACACGCGCCGGGACAAATTAATATGTAGCCAAGAAAATCAGAACACATTAGGACTGTACATCGAGGAAACAAGTTCGAGACTGAAAATAGTTTAAGTACATTATTTTCATAATACTGAAAGTTCACATACAGACAAGTTGTTCCATTGGGTGGTGGCTGGTTACAAAACATACAGACCACGTGACCAATTACAGTGTCTGGTTCCGTTTGTGTGACATGATACAACACAATTTGGGACAGCTTTATTGTCTGTTTCACGAAATCTGCCCAAATTGTACGGCCATATAAAAAATGTAAAAACAGTATTTTGTTTCGATAATATTATATTGAAGCAAAATTTAAGAATGAGCCTTCTTTTTATTTGATTTGTCTATGGGAATTTAACATGGGGGTGTGTGGAGGTGCTGTGGGAGGAGTCAACAAACGAAAAAATTGGAAATTGACACCAAAACCTGGCTATATATCATGGAAATAATCTATATAAGAAAGCAAAAGTTCGATTTTGAAAATCGGTCTAGTATTTCTGAAATTCTAAAAATGTCCTCACGTTATATCGCAAATGTTCTTAGGCACAAAGTCACGTGGCGTGTCTCATTTTACCATGTTTATAGTTTGAAGTCGAGAGTCAAAAATAAACATGCTGTACATGCACGTACATATACACACACAGCTGCGGTACTTTTGTTAATACAGACCAGAGAGTCGGGTTTATTTGGGGCTTACATCCGTGTAATGCGCCTATACACAACAGCCTGCGTTAATCTTGCCAATATGTCAATGTTTTTGCTGTGCCTGAGCTGTAATACAGCACAGCCTTAGCCAATCAAGCGTATTACTTTCAAAACACAGTATTTATAAGAAACACATTTACAAATATTAGCAAGATTAGCACAGGCGGTGGTGTATGTTAAGCGTATTGTACATGTTGCACTAAATTAAAATTAGAACCTTCAGCACTGCAAGCTAGCATCCTGATATAGTAACAGGCACCAACTCCATTGACAGCAGGCGTGAATCTCCAAATGATTCCAAGTTGACACATGTACAGTGAAACCTCTCTAAATAGGGCATAGAGAAAAATGAGAGATGGAAATTGTGACATGTTTCATTGCGAGTTATCTCCTATTATACTGCCTGTTCATGATCACAAATCAGGCATATGCCGGTTTTACAATGGTACCTCTCTAAACTGGACATCCCGGGGACCTCCCATGCTGTCCGGATTAGAGAGTTTCCACTGTATATAAATCATTCAGGATGATTGTTCGCTAACCTTAGTATAAACATATTTATTCTATAACCTTCGCTAACCTTAAAGGTACATACCCACTTGGTAGGCGCAAAATGTTCTTTATAGGATTAAATAAGTATATAATTGTGTCAATATTCCACCAGTTCTAAAGGTTACGAGTCACCGCTATACATATATAATAATTTAGTAATGTTTATTTTACTCGTAGTGACGCGCGGTGGTATCATGATATTTTAATATGCAAATGAGGCATGATATGTTTTAATTAGTTATGCTAATTAAATGCGTCACCTGAACAAATAATATTTTAGACAGATTACAAAGTACGACCATTGCACATCAAAACAAAATACAGAGCATAAATAGTAATATCCGTTAACATTTTAAGGCGACACGGTTATTGCCCCTGATATCAGTGTCGAAATTTACGTATGATATAACATGTATAATAATGGCAATCAATGCGCAGGGTAATGGTGAATGAATGTTTATTTTGCCAGAAAATGTCTCAGATGATGTCTCATATTGTGTCTACTGAGTGGGATTGTACCTTTAAAACTGCACATATAATGCACCACTTAAATATGCTTTGTTCCAAATTCCCGTCGCGATGTATTATTTAAAACACTGTTTAATGGCGTGCCTAATTTGACGATTATAATACACTACTAGATGGCGGCGGCCCGCATATCGAACCCGCCGAGGCATTTGTACGGGGCGCCAATTGGGACTTGGCTCAATTTTGTCAACAAAATTCATGTTTGTACCTATAAACTTGACAAAAACAAAACAAAATTAAATGTATACTGATTTTGTCAACAAAATTCACTTTTGTGCCACAAAACTCAATTCTGTGTCAATTCTGTGTCAATTCGTGTCAATTCTGTGTCACAAAATTCAATTCTGTGTCACAAAATTCAATTCTGTGTCACAAAATTCAATTATGCATACGTTTCGTATACGTATTTGCATACGTTTCGATTCTGTTGCCCAAATATGGCACACGCATGTAAGAAGGACTACCATTGGTCAGAAACTGGACCGGAGAAATGGGTCACGGTCGCCGATCAGCGATCCAAAATGGCGTCTGAAGAAGTAAGTTTCAGAGAACGCTGGATGAAACACACTTGTTACTGCTTTGTAGCTTAGTGTTGCAAGGTATTCTTACCAAAATAACTGTCCATAAAGAAGTATAATATTGATATATTGGGTTATATTTTCGCATTGAAATATTTAAACCTGCAAGTGTACTCCACCATCTAGTAAAATGGACTAAGACCGATCTCAACCAATCAACGTAGAGATGACATAGACTATCAGTTACGCAAACTAATTTTTGTGGACAAATCTGACTTTTGTGGACAAAACTGAATTCTGTCCCACAAAACTTAATTTTGTTCACAAAACTCAATACTGTCTTACAAAATTGAATCCTTTATAACAAAAATGAATTTTGTATATCTGAATTTTACATAATTGTATTTTGTGATTTTTAGTGTTACAAAACTCAATTTTGTCTGGACAAAATTGGTTTTGTACACATAATTAACCTGTCCTGCATGGCGCCCCGTAATTCGAACCCAGCCGCCGACAAGATATTTTTCACTTTATAACACATTCCGCTCCTACTACACAAACTTTAACTCGTACGATTATTACCCATGTGAAGTTTGAAGTTAATATGTGAAGCGGTTGCAGAGATACCTGTGCAGTATACGTAAAACCTTCAACCGAATTTTCATAAAAACTTTAAGGTAACTTTCAAACCCGCACGGCTGGGTCTAGAATGAAAATATGGCTCATGATAAACACCCATGTGAAGTTTAAAGTTAATCGGTGAAGCGGTTTCAGCGATATCGTGTAGTTAAACAGATTAATGCGAACTCTGACGCACGTACGCACGTACGCACGTACTTCAATGTACCGACTATATCGCTATGTCCGCAAGCGGGTGCGATAAAAATCATGTACGCCGCTAAATACGATTTTACATAATGCATCATAACAAGGCTATATGAATTTGAAAGAAAACATATTTAAGAATTTTTATTTGATTTGCTATTGACGAATAAAACTCGAATAGCGATGACAAAACGGTGACACGTGAACATGGATGATCAGTAATCGACTGCCAAGCGTCGCGTGACACGGATCCATCATGATGATTATGTGTATTAACCATTAGAATACGAGAAACGTAAGTTGACGACTGAGGTTGTATGTTATTTTCAATATAAAATATGTTGACAACACTTTGAAATCATTTTTCAGTCTTACGTATGATTGAAAACCCGTACAGTATATTTAATACAAATGTGTCATGGACTAATGCAACTTACTATACTGGAACCTCTCCAAACCGGACATACAGACAAATGAGGAATACTTAATTTTGATTGGTTTCATTGCGAGTTATCTCAGATGATACTGCCTATTCATGATCACAAAGCACCCACGTGTTTTTTGAAGCAGTAATCGGCCTGTTTTACAGTGGTACCTCTCTAAACCGAACACCCTGGGGAGCCACCGGACACCCTGGGGGCTTCCCAGTGTGTCCGGTGGCTCCACAGTGTGTCCGGTTTAGACTTGTTTACACTGTTTGACCTTGACATTATTTGTATGGTCGCATACATGTACATGTAGGTGCGCAATTGCATTGGAATATGGCTGATGATATATACACAATTGGAGATTCAGGACGGCCTGCATTGTGGTAAAGGAAATCATTGCAAATCTTCCAAAAACGTTTTTGACATTGACGTTTGCTTGTATGGTTTGGTAAAGCTAGATGAAAATATTGATTACCGATGATAAACATATTTATATATTACATTTTACATTTATCCGACACATTGTTGCAGATATACAATGTTAACATTATTTGCACAGTATTTTCGCAAGAACGGTCACCAGTGTGGTCACTGTGTCCCACTTTCCACGAGCCAGCTTCATGAACAGAAGCAAGAATGGAGTCCGTGGCACGTCATCGCAGTATGCGCATTTTGTTCTATTTGTTTGCTAGTCGGAACAGGAGTTAATCCATGACCGTGTGTCGAATAAAACATCGAAATTCCCTTTCCGTTCTGCACAATATAAGGAAGCGACAAACCAAAGATCATGTCTCCAGCCATTACGGTTTAAAGGTTACAACACGATGGACTGGCATATGGATGAACGGACGTACGAACACGAACGTAAACATGTTTCTACATTCCACATCCTTATATGTAGGTAGCACAATCATCGATTTCAAACAAAGGAAATAAGTGTGTCTGTTAAGGATCGTAAACCATCCACGCGTGTCTTGGAACTTCCAGGGTGTCCGGTTTAGAGAGGTTCACTGTACCTCCTAAGACACACTAGGATTATGCCGTCACATAATAAGTTGCATTATTTCATTTTGTCTAACATTGCAGACCATACAATTACTTCCAACAACATAAAACCATAAATATGTGCCCTGACAGACAGACGGACACTCGTGACGAATAGAATGAACCAATTACTTTTAAACATTATGTATAATAAAGGCCGTACTGTATACATAACCATTTAATATGTGACATGGATGTAGGACCTCGATTCAGATCTGCAAAATAACACTGTGGACTACAACATTTCAGATGACCAGGATTTCCACGAGGATTAGGTGATGAAATTCGAAAAAGAGACGCGAATAACATATCCATGTAAATTTTAATAGATGTGGAAAATATTTGTTATGTACTTTGGCCGCCATTTTGTTTCTGTCGACCATCTTGAATGGTAGAATCGCATGGGTCTATCCTATTTAAATGTCAATTTATCAACAATATGTACTGACCGTTTATATGAAATCCGTTTATATGTGTGATAAATTCGAGAAATAGGTTGTAATGGATATATTTGTGTGTATTTCTGACAATCTAAGATGGCCGCCAATGGTTCAAAATGGCTGCCAGAATAAAATGACAGGAACTATTTATTTGGAATCCAAAGTAAAATAAGTAACACAACATATTACACAAAAATATAGCTGTTCTGAAGGTAATGGAACTCAACATCGTGGTTGAATAAATAATAAACTCATTTTTGGCGGCCATTTTGTTTTTTACGTGATATATTTGGAGGCCCAGTGCAATATATCGGATTAGATTGTATACGTGGGTCATTATCCCAACGGTTTAAGTCAAGAAACTACAAACATCATGTAGCACAACCCGATTTATATTCGCTTTATATCTTTGGATAAGGAGGAAACGTCACTAAATTTAAGATGGCCGCCAAATATCCAAGATGGCGGCGAAAAAAATGGCACTAATTTTGTTTAAGTTCAGTGTGCCCTAAATAACAAAGAAAGACCATAAAATCGTTTCTACTAAAATAATCCGACGGGAATACACAGGGGTCCCTACTAACTTGTCTGAAAGATTTGTGATGCGAGATGTTGTAATATTTGAGAGTATCAATTAATCGTGTATACACTACCGCCTGCGATATTATGTGACGATCTCCAATTTGAGAAAATCTGAAAATGTTTCACTGAAAGGCAATAATTATGAAGTTTGGCCAGCAAGTTTGAAGAATTACTTTTTACCTATCGGCGACCATATTGGATGACCTAAGCATCCGATTACGACAAATAGGCGAATAGTATTAGACATAAAATCGCCAAAGATCGGGAAAAAATAAGCCAAAGCTGAATGTTTAAGTATAGGTCCGGAATATCATTAGGAGAAACATATCAAAACTCCCCAAGAATCCCACTGGAGCTTAATCCAGAATTCAAGATGGCGTCCAAGATGGCTGCCATAAATTTAATAATCACATTAAGGTGACTATAATGAAAATATTCACACATAGGGTGGCAGAATATCACAGTACAATGCATATATTAACCTTTCCAATAATTATGAGCCGCTTAACCTTTAAAAGTTTGTTAAAAAACGTAAAATGTAATCTGATTATGATAGGAGAGATATATGTGATGTACATTTCGGATGGACACTCCCACGGACGGACGGACACATGTCACCATGATCACTATGTCTCGCTTTCCTCGATGGGCTCGACAAACAATTACTTTAGCTTCATTCTGGAATTAATGTGCATTAACTATATAATGTGTGTATAATGTTTCAGAAGTATCTTCCTTTTACCGTAATTACATGTATATACGCGTACATAGTAGACATAACGATACATTTCATGCGAAATAAACAATTATTTGTGAGGAACAAATCGTCGCTTTGCCTGTCAGCCTATATTTGTATGCATGTATTTATACATTCATCGTATCAGCTTGTATAATGATATTGTAAAATCTTACATTTTAAGATATTATATAATTATTTGATAAATTATAATACGTATTCAAGGTTCAGATAGCATGACCTTCTCAGGTCATTATCAGGGATATATATTGTTTTCAATTATGCTATATATTATTTATAAGTACACACTTTGATAAAATCATACAATACTGAACTTTCATTTCTATGAAAGTATGTGACACACTGTCTATGTCTCATTCCCGTGAAGTTTGATGTTGACAACCGACGCTTAAATATTCTCCTATCCGTGGGAACATGTTTACTCTAACTGACAAGCTGTGGTCGCTTGCATGTGAGCATGCGACGGGTATGTTAGCGGTCCGGGTCATCCTTACCATAGTCGTGATATCCCTGATTTGACCCTCAGTTACAATTTGGCTTTCTTGTACGCGAGTGCCGAAACCGGTTGTTCCAATTGTACGTGTAATGCGATTGAATTAGTGTACTCCGATTACGTTTAGGGGCTGGGACTAAGTGACTATTTTCCATTGAGGACCAGGCACCAGAACCAGGATATTCTCAATTGATTGCTGAAGGTATATTTTATTGACTTGGTGTGACCCATTAACCCGTGTTATTGTGAAATGTGGTAACCTATTAACCCGTGTTGTTATGACATGTAGTGACCCAGTAACCCATGTTGGTGTGACACCGTGTGAGCCACTAAACCCTGCTGTTGTGACATGCTGTAACCCACTAAACCTGTTGTTGTGACATGGTGTGACCCAATCACCCCTGTTGGTGTGACATAGTGTGACCCACTACAGTAGCCATGTTGTTGTAACATGCTGTGACCCACTAATCCATGTTGTTGTGACGTGGTGTGACATGTTGTGACGCACTAACCCATTTTGTTATGACATGTTGTGACCAACTAACCCGTGTTGTTCTGACATGTTGTGCCCGGCTAACCAGTGTTGTTGTGAAATGTTTTAACCTATTAACACGTGTTGTTCTGACATGTTGTGACCCACTAACCCCTGTTGGTGTGACACCGTGTGACCCACTAACCCTGTTTTTGTGACATGCTATGACCCATTACCCTGTTGTTTTGACATGTTGTGACCCACTCTAACCCGTGTTGTTGTGAAAGACCACCCCGGTAACCCATGTTGTTATGTCGTACTAACCCGAGTTGCTGCGACATACTATCCAGTGTTATTGTGACATAATGACCCATGTTGTTGTGACATGTTGTGACCACAAGTGACTGAATGTCAAGGTCATTACCAAGGTCAGGAATGATCGAGACAAATTGTCTCCCCCAATTATCATATGAACCAAGTATACTTCAATTGTTATGACGTTATGGCCAATATAGCTTGATCTGACGAACGAAAAGTGGTAACAATGCAGTTGAAGTGTAAGGGATAGGCCAGAGTAGATAAGTACACGTAGTCACTTAGTCACTTATAATGTACACTATATTACATGGGGAACACACAGGAATACATGATACATTGATATGCGAACATCACTGTACTGTGCATGATACTATTCAATTACTACCAGGTTGTAAGCCAATCGACTGTTATACTTTAACGCAACTTAAAAGCTATAGACGAATAAACTCGGTATGTGGTATCTCAATGGTCCCGTAGTGGACAATAGTATGAATGCACAAGTACTTTGATGATCGCTAATCAAAGTGAAATAACATACAAGTATAACATGGCATAACGAACATTGGAGGACAAATGACAATCATCTGAGCTACTCCAGTGCTGGCGTATCTCAATAGATAGTGTAACCTCTGAGTATCAAGGTCCCAAGGTCTGCCTCACCCGCAATATGAGGTCTAGTCAACAATATGGCTATAATCCAACTTCAAGTGGATTAATCCATAAACAATATATGTAGTCTTACTGCAATCCTTTAGCCATGATATGCCATGATAGGAGTATTACCATACACTATCAAAGTATACATATGTATTGCCTATGCAATATATTTCCAAAGTATGAATGTCAAAGTCAAAGCCGGATGTGGTTACATCACATGATAGTCAGTAACGATAATGTTCCGGAAGCTGGTACCGGAAGTAAAGTTCCCAAGGTAGTATTATTTCCGGAAATGGTGGACCAGATGTAAAGTTCCCATGGTATCACTCGACTGTAGCAACCCGGATGTGGTAGACCGGATGTAAAGTATCCATGGTGAATCAATGGGTTGTAATACCGGAAGTGGTAGACCGGATGTAAAGTTCCGATATAATACAAATGGCGATTATCACTATGGCTAAGACGCCGGGAAAAGTTTCACTTAGGTGACATTCAACTCGGTGGTAGTATAATGATATGATATGTGTGTATGGCGTTTCACTTCACTAAACTATGGCTGTGACTGTCTGCTGACGCGATGTAGCTATCACACACTGCTCTATACAGGCCTGTACCCGGAGCTGCTACACACACTGCGCCAGACAGACGTATGGACACTCGGACGACCTGACACTCTGCACTGACTGGGGTCTGCCCTCAACGAGTGGACCAAAACGTCCAATGTTGCCCGCTGGAGCGATCTCAAGAGGCTACAAAAATGAAATGAGTCTCCAATTACTGGACGAATACGCACAGACAGACAGACAGGATGCACAACGGACTAAACGGGAATCGAACAACGGCAAATCACAGCTGAAATAAAATGTTGTAGGTACATACCAAAATCCTCCGTGTCACTGGTGAATACAGTACTAGTCTTCTGTAACCAGAAAAATATGTGTCCCGCCAACACATAGCGAGACATCGCTTATATACGCACCAGTGAAACCATGCACGGAATAATGAATATGCCTACCCCTCGTACGACATCTCACATAAATACTATAAAACCATGGCTTTTGCCATGTCACCCGTGGGTTATATTTGGCATAAATATATGTTCCAACGCCTTAAATTCAACCAAACCAGTGTACAGCCCTCGTGGAATAAATACCATCCAACATGGTATACCCCACACTACCATAAATCTGCACACTATAGACCCAGATCTCATAATCCGAAATCTACTCGACTGGTCTCGACAATGCGAAGGTCGCTTCTTGGCCCCGCCAAACCCCTCCATATCGGTCCTACGGCTATACACTCAAATGAGAGTGTAGCACATACTAAACTCAAATATCGTGGTTATTTACGGAAATATCATGACACAAAGCATCACCAGTATGGGATCTGATATATCCGTGTTGGCCAGTACCAGGCTATGCTGAAACACTAACCCGTAGCATACATAACAGGGCAGACCATGGTATGGTCTGCGCTATATACTGGCTTCATCTACAGAAGGTCCCTTATGTGGTGAACAACTGACACGCGGACAAACTCGGCTGGCACGGATAGTGGACATCCGTAATACTAAAATGGGTCTTTTCCCTAGCGAAAACAGCACACGCAGTCAACGAGTTCTCTACCACACACATGCATAGTCTGTGGCAAATATGGCGTGACATCAGTAAAACATTGCTCCTAAAAAGGACGTGTATTTAAATCCGCAAAAAGGACACGCATAAACGTGTTTCCACCAATACAACATAAGCCCCGTTATTACACGCACATTGTACATGGGAAATGTACATGCTAAATCACAGGTATGTAAAAATCACAGGTGTGTGAAATCACAGGTATGTGGAATCACAGGTATGTGAAATCAATAATACGCACAACAATACAAAAGTACCACACATCACAAATATACAATTATACGGAAACCAGAATGTACAAGAATACACGTGTCACGCGACACTGAACAATAATCGTTAGTATCGTTTCTAGTATAAGAGTAATTTATATTTGAAACTGGATAATCAGGTAAGTTTTCTTGTACCTGTGGTTGTGACACACTAACCCGTGTTGTTGTGACATTATGTGACATACTAACCCGTGCTGTTGTGACATTATGTGACATACTAACCCGTGTTGTTTTGACATTATGTGACATACTAACCCGTGTTGTTGTGACATACAATCACGTGTTGTTGTGACATTATGAAACTAGATGGTCGGTAAAGCCGGCAAATGTTCCCCGATGACGTCAGGATTGAAGTTCGAAGTCATTGACACTGGGTATCGGTGTAGTAAATTGTGGTAAATTTGTGAAGTTTCACATCAGAATCTCAATGGGTAACAGAGATAACTTCTAGAAAGGTTTAACGCAATGTCTTGTTTATTAGTCATAATCTATTTGTTTATGCAAATTTTGATTAAATTGAATTTTAACGTAACACTTTAGCAAAAGTTTAAAGTTGTTTGACCTTGACCTTGGGCTCCTAGGTAGCATGGGTAGGGTATATAATAAACATATTGATGGTGATCACTGCGTAAAGAAGTTTCAAGTTGATATCGCAAGCGGTCACAGAGATATAGCAATTTGAAAATACTTTAACGTAAGCTTTAACTAACAATAAGTCATTTGACCTTGACCTTGGGCTCATGTGCAGCATGGGGAGAGTATACAATGAAAATATGGATGGTGATCAATGTGTATATGAAGTTTCAAGTTGATATCCCAAGCAGGCATAGAGCTATAGCAATTTGAAAAAAAATAACATCAAGTTCTTAGGGCGGAAGGCGGCCTCCCGAAAAAGCGGTAACTATATGCTCCCCCGAAAATATTGTTTTCGGGGAGCATACAAATACTGCCCTGTGTTGCTGTGTCATACTAACCCGTGTTGTTGTGACATATTGTGACATACTAACCCGTGTTATTGTGACATTATGTGACACACTAGCCCGTGTTGTTGTGAAATGTTGTGAGACGCTAACCCGTTTTGTTGTTGTGACACACTAACCCGTGTTGTTGTGACAGGCCACCCCGGCGTCGTCGGAGTGTCTGCAGTTGTGGTTGCCCAATCCCATGTGACTACACTGCAGCAAAGAGCCCTCCGAGCCCGCACATCTCACTTCGTCTAGGTAGATCTCGCCCGTCCCCGCCCCGTACCGCGCCTCGCCAATCGCCTCCTGTATGGGATACAATTATACTTATAATATTACTAGTCAATATCTCGCTAGAATGTTTGTTTGCAGTGAAATTCCTCTAAATCAGACACCCTGGGGGTCCCCAGGGTATCCGGCTTAGAGATGTTCCACTGTAATACAGATAAGAGAAGAAGGGGGCACACGTTTTGTGAAATGCGACCCATAACAAACTAGTCCGCCCGACATAGTATGCAAGAGACCCGAAATGGCGTGTATACAATATATTGCATAGAAATCAAGAACGGTCATCGTTAAGTTAAGCTAATCCCCACGCGTGGCAGCCTTGATCATAAAACGAAAGAAATGAAAAATACTTTAACATGTTTGCCTTACAAATTCCCAAAGGGTTTTCAGTTTATAGAGATTACACTAGGAACGTATACGTACACCCCGGAAGTAGCCAAACTGTCGACAGATCACCGTGGCCGCACTATTCATCCAGCGATCGTCACATACTGTGCCCCAGGCGGACGAGTTGGAGAGTCGCACTTCTAGCCGCCCGGAATATGGTGTCGGTCCATCAGCCAGTCGAACGTCGAGTTCTGTCACTAGAAACCGTCATGTATGTGTCTATCATCGCTTGATTGGTATTATTGAAATATTAGTTGATTGAATCTGGTTTTGTGTCCCGTCAACAGCAAGGTCTTGAAGACACGGGACTATTTCTACTCACGAGCATTTTTCAAAACTTTTCCAGCACTGAATCCACAATATCCATATCCAGTGCCAGACGCCATTACTACCTACCATACGCATGATCACATGGTTATCTAATCCCCACCTCTGGTCAACATGTATATTTATCAGGTAACGATATCTGCATTGACCGAATACGTACTGACTGATAACATAATTTCGTATCAGGCATTGACCTGAAACGAATATCCGGGTTACAACGAATTGAAAACTAACGTTTAATTGGTCGAATTGATATCAGTGTCATGACGCAAGACAAACAAGTCTGCGTACTTTTCAACGAAAACCACGTCATCATTGTTCATTCTGTAGTGTAAAACGTTACATGGTAAATAGAATACCGTTGATATCACATTTATCAAGCTCGGCTCGGAAACGGAGGGAATTCCTACGCGTTTCCTATGCTTGCCGGATAAACTTGATATCAGAAGACAGTAACGTGCCTGGTATGTTCCCCTTGTGTCACCGGTCATGACACATGCAGATTAAACACTCTACATTTCGGACCTGGTGTTGATCAGTAAGGGTTTTTTTGTTAGTTATGATATATACTATTTCACAAAATCTACAACGTTTAATGGAAACGTGTTGGGTGACAGTAATAAGTGCGTTCCCTAACACTAGTCGTGTAGATGTCTGGGTTGTTGTTGTTGTTGTTGTTGTTGTTGTGGAGAGAACATTCATGTACTTTCATGTGTTACATAAAATTGGAATAGTACATTAACACATATTATTGAACATCTTAATGCATTAGGTGTAATAAAATGAGTTGTTATATTGCGTCACACTGATATAACATACCAGGTTAAGTGATCCGTACATATATAATTGTGTATTCAGTATCGCACTGTCAAGTGATGGTGATTGGTTTCCGGATCAATCAATGTCGCTTGCCAGTGCTATACTGAACAGTAAATAATGCATCCATTAGTATAATGTGAGTGGTATATTCAATATGTATAGTGGTATATTCAATGTGAGTGGTTTATTCAATATGTATTCAGTATCGCACTGTCAAGTGATGGTGATTGGTTTCCGGATCAATCGATGTCGCTTGCCAGTGCTATACTGAACAGTAAATAATGCATCCATTATTATAATATGTATTCAGTGGTATATTCAATGTGAGTGGTATATTCAATGTGTTTTCAGTATCGCACTGTCAAGTGATGGTGATTGGTTTCCGGATCAATCAATGTCACTTGCCAGTAACAGTTAATTATGCATCCGTTATTATAATGTAAGAGGTAAATTCAATATGTTAATGTGCATTCAGTATCGCGCTGTCAAGTGATGGTGATTGGTTTCCGGATCAATCAATGTCGCTTGCCAGTGCTATACTGAACAGTAAATAAGGCATCTGTTATTATAATGCAAGTCGTAAATTCAATCGGTTAATGTGTATGCAGGTGTTAATCGAGTAGTGTATGTTCAGTATCGCACTGTCAAGTGATGGTGATTGGTTTCCGGATCAATCAATGTCACTTGCCAGGGCTATATTTAGCAGTAAATAAATCATCCGTTAGTATAATGTAAGTGGTATATTCAATGTGTTAATGGGTGTTCAGTATCGCATTGTCAAGTGATGGTGATTGGTTTCCAGATCAAACAATGTTGCTTGTCAATCTGATATTTAACACGTTGTCAAATCAGTTTGCATAATAAAGTCTTGTTTGCAATCAATATTGAATGCTACTGTGTGACGCACTGACAATTTATCGTTTCTGGTTTTCGGATCAAGCACGATCACATTCTCACGGCGTATGAAGTCGTTGTACAAATGTATGCTCCATTGTGCTATCTTCCTTTCTTTTATATTACGTTATATTCTAAATGAACACCAAAACCATTACTTTAGAACGTGAAGTATTGGATATCAACATTATTACGAATACGAAACAGTGAATATGCATCATGAGCCTCTGTAGGCTGGCTGTTATCATCAGTTGTAACTTCTTGTAATATGTATATGTGTAACAGGTTGCATTATAAATAAACTATATACCTACCTATACCTACACAGTGGATGATGCAATGCATGTAATCTATCAATTAAGCTGATTTCATTTTCTCGTTTCCTGTGAACTCAATCAAATAACTCGTTCAATATGTAATTTATTAAGTCTGTACTTAAAGCAAGATTATTGTCTACCCTAGTTTATCGACCAATGAAAGAACAGCATTTCATTTCAAATAATCGCATATTGCGACGCTTTTGCCAATATACATTACATTAATAATTAAATGTTCATCCGCTATATTTAGAACTGATTTTACGCCTTGTCGTCATCAGTTCACGAGACACAAAGCATATTACCGCCCACACACGCGCTCACATCGTGTCACACAGCCTCACATGCTAGTATAGCAATTCGAAATACGTTTGGGGCGGAGCTTCACGATTGGGCTGTGTAAACAATAAGTGCGTTATAGTTCATCTATTGAATTTTTATTTCAAATATCACAATATTTAATCCCAGTCAGTTACATAGTTCATGTTCCAGATTTAATGACTACCTGTTCGACAAGAAATATATAACAACTACTCGGAAAGGAGACTGCATTATAAGCCTGGCTAATTATAAGAACGAATGTAAATGTACATGTATGTTATTGTTCATATATTGGACTGTCAAGTAACTAATGCTGCGGTCGCTAGATCACCCTCGTATTTAAGTCCTTAACAATCCAATAGGTGAATACTAACGTATACATGTAAGTCCGTAATGAACGTAATATTGTTTGTTTTGTACACGCGCCGGGACAAATTAACATGTGTCCAAGAAAATCAGAACACATTAGGACTGTACATCGAGGAAACAAGTGCGAGATAGAAAATAGTGTAGGTACATTATTTTCATAATGTTGAAAGTTTACATACAGACAGTTTGTTCCATTGGGTGGTGGCTGGTTACAGAACATACAGACCACGTGACCAATTAAAGTGTCTGGTTCAGTTTGTTTGACATGATACAACACAATTTGGGACAGTTTACTGTCTGTTTCACGAAATCTGCCCAAATTGTACGGCTATATAAACAATGCAAAAACAGTATGTTTTTCGACAATAATATATTAAAGCAAAATTTAAGAATGAGCCTTCTTTTTATTTGATTTGCCTATGGGAATTTAACATGGAGAAAAGGAGGTGAAGGGGCTGTGGGAGGAGTCAGAAAACTAAAAAAATTGGAAATTGACACCAACACCTGGCTATATAGCTTGGAAATAATCTATATACGAAAACAAAAGTTCAATTTTGAAAATCGGTCTAGCATTTCTGAAATTCTAAAAATGTAATCATGTTAAATCCCCATACTAGACATATTCACTCTGTAAAGATGTCTATGGGGATTTAACATGGCGAAATTGTTTTTCGCAATAAAATCAATAAAAATAAGACTCAGTTTTAAATTTTCCTTTAATTTAATATTATCAAAATAAATATTGTTTTTGAATTGTTCAGTTTATGTAGCCGTAAAGTTTGTGCAGCTTTCATGAAATAGACAGTAGTGTATGTTTATAGCCGACAACTACAAAGCTTTGTATTAATGAGAGACGCCATGTGATCTTGTACATAAGAACATGGGAGATTTTTCATTAAATCAATTTACAGAAATTGTGATATTGTCTGTAAATGACGTCGAAAGGTGATGAAAGTGTCATCGTTATGAAAATTCCGTCAACTTTCGACATCATTTACGGAAAATATTGTAAATTTTGTAAATATTTTTCATGATATATCGCACATGTTCTTAGGTACAAAATCACATGGCGTGTCTCATTTTAGCATGTTTATAATTTGAAGTCGAGAGTCAAAAATAAACATGCTGTACATGCACGTACATATACACACACAGCTGCGGTACTTTTGTTAATACAGACCAGAGAGTCGGGTTTATTTGGGGCTTACATCCGTGTAATGCGCCTATACACAACAGCCTGCGTTAATCTTGCCAATAAGTCAATATTTTTTAGTATATATTGCCAATATCAACTCGCAATCAAACAATTTGATTGGCTGTGCCTGAGCTGTAATACAGCACAGCCTTAGCCAATCAAGTGTAATACTTTCAAAACACAGTATTAAAGGATTTTGTAAGAAACACATTTACAAATATTTGCAAAGGTAAAGGTACATACCCACTTGGTAGGCGCAAAATGTTCTTTATAGGATTAAATAAGTATATATATAATTGTGTCAATATTCCACCAGTTCTAAAGGTTACGAGTCATCACTATACAGATATAATAATTTAGTAATGTTTATTTTACTCATAGTGACGCGCGGTGGTATCATGCTATTTTCATATGCAAATGAGGCATGATACGTTATACTAATTAAATGCGTCACCTGATCAAATTTTATTTTAAACATATTACAAAGTAGGACCATAGCACATCAAAACATAAATACAGAAAATAAATAGTAACGCCCGTTAACATTTTAAGGAAACACGGCTATTGCTCCTGATATCAGTGTCGAAATTTACGTATGATATACAATGTATAATAATGGCAATCAATGCGCAGGGTAATGGTGAATGAATGTTTATTTTGCCAGAAAATGTCTCAGATGATGTACCTTTAAAACTGCACATATAATGCACCACTTAAATATGCTTTGTTTCAAATTCATACCGTCTCGTCGCGATGTATTATTTAAAACACTGTTTAGTGGCGTGCGTAATTTGATTATAATACACTACTAGATGGCCGCGGCCCGCATGTCGCACCCGCCGAGGCATTTGAAAGTACTAAAACAACGTTTAGTGCAAACAAGCTTTAACACGTACGCATATTACCCATGTGAAGTTTGAAGTTAATCTGTGAAAATATGGATGATGATAAACACCCATGTGAAGTTTAAAGTTAATCGGTGAAGCGGTTTCAGCGATATAGTGTAGATAAACACATTAACGCGAACTCTGACGCACGTACGCACGTACTTCAATGCACCGAATATATCGCTATGTCCGCAAGCGGATGCGATAACAATAATGCATCATGACAAGGCGATATGAATTTGAAACAAAACATATTTAATAATTTTTATTTTATATGCTATTGACGAACAAACTCGAATAGCGATGACAAAACGGTGACACGTGAATATGGACGATCAGTAATCGACTGCCAAGCGTCGCGTGATACGGATCCATCATGATGATTATGTTTATTAACAATTAGAATGCGAGAAACGTAAGTTGACGACTGAGGTTGTATGTTATTTTTAATATAAAATATGTTGACAAAACTTTGAAATCATTTTCCAGTCTGACGTATGATTGAAAACCCGTACAGTATATTTAATACAAATGTGTCAAGGACTAATGCAACTTACTATACTGGAACCTCTCCAAACCGGACATACAGAAAAGTGAAGGATACTTAATTTTGATTGGTTTCATTGCGAGTTATCTAAGATGATACTGCCTGTTCATGATCACAAAGCACCCACGCGTTTTTTGAAGTTAGCATCTGCATGTTTTACAGTGGTACCTCTCTAAACCGGACACCCTGTGGAGCCACCGGACACCCTGGGAAGCCCCCAGGGTGTCCGGTTTAGAGAGTGCCCACTGTACTTGTTTACACTGTTTGATCTTGACATTGGTTGTATGATCGCATACATGTACATGTAGGTGCGTAATTGCATTGAAATATGGCTGATGATAAACACACAATTGGAGATTCAGGACAGCCTGAGTTGTGGTAAAGCAAATCATTGCAAATCTTCCAAAAACGTTTTTAACACAAATGTTGAAGAAGTTTGACATTGACGTTGGGCATGTATGGCTTGGTCAAGTTAGATGGAAATATTGATTACCGATGATAAACTTATTTACATATTACATTTGACATCACTCCGACACATTGTTGCATGGATAAAATGTTAAAATTATTAACAAAGTATTTTCGCAAGAACGTTCACCAGTGTAGTCACTCTGTCTCACTTTCCACGAGCGAGCTTGATGAACAGAAACAAGACTGGAGTCCGTGGCGCGTCATCGACGTATACGCATTTTTCCTATTTGTTTGCTAGTCGGAACGGGAGATAATCCATGACCGGGGGTCTCCAGCCATTAAGGTTTAAAGGTTACAATAAACATGATGGACTGGCATATGGATGGACGGACGTACGAACACGAACGTAAACATGTTCTACATACCACATCCTTACATGTAGGTAGCACAATCATTGATTTCAAACAAAGTAAATAAGTCAAACACCTGTAAACCGGACACAATAACAGTTAGTTATAATTAATTGTAATCGGCATCATTGCCATTTATCTTCGCTGAGTATGTCTGTTAAGGATCGTAAACCATCCACGCGTGTCTTGGAACTTCCAGGATATCCGGTTTAGAGAGGTTCACTGTACCTCCTAAGACACACTAGGCTTATGCGGTCACATAATAAGTTGCATTATTTTATTTTGTCTAACATTGTAGACCATACAATTATCTCCAATAACATAAGACCCTAAACGTGTGCCCGGACAGACAGACGGACATTCTTGACGAATATAATGTACCAATTACTTTTAAACAGTATGTATAATAAAGACAGTACTGTATAAATAACCGTTTAATATGTGACATGGATGCAAGACCTTGATTCTCATCAGAAAAATAATATATAGAGACGAAAATGCGAGGTGTGTTCTGGCACGCTAATAGTCACACTGGTCTGAAAGATTTGTGATGCGAGATGTTGTAATATTTGGGAGTATCAATTCATCGTGTATACACTACCGCCCGCGATATTATGTGACGATCTCCAATTTGAGAAAATCTGAAAATGTTTCACTGAAAGGCAATAATTATGAATTTCGGCCAGCATCGGCCAAGCACTTCACAGGAAGAAGACGTTTGAACTCTCTAATTAAAGAATGACTTTTTTTCCCTATCGGCGACCATATTGGATGACCTAATCATCCGATTACGAGAAATAGGCGAATAGTATTAGACATGAAATCGCCAAAGATCGGAAAACAATAAGCCAAAGCTGATTTTGTATGTATAGATCCGGAATATCATTATGAGAAATGTATGAAACCTCCTCAAGAATCCCACTGGAGCTTAATCCAGAATTCAAGATGGCGTCAAACATGGCTGCCATACATTTAATAATCACATTAAGGTCACTATAATGAACATATTCACACATAGGGTGGCAGTATATCACAGAGCAATGCATATAGTAAAGGTACAGAGGGCACAAACTGTTCTTTATAGGAAATAAACAAGTGTATATTTGTGTCACTATTCCACGAGTTCTAAATATTACGAGTGCCCGCTATACAGATATAATCATTTATTAATATTTATTTTACTGATAGTGACGCGCGGTGGTATCAAGCCTTTTTAATATGCAAATGAGGCATGATATTTTTTAATTATTTATACAAATTAAATGCCTCATCTGAAAATAATAGTAGTAATGGGTGTCACTATGGTACGGTTTTTTAACATGTGTTTTTTACATAGACGGATTTTACCCTTGCACCGGTTGTCTATGTAAAAAAACACATGTTAAAAAACAGTACCATAGGTGACACCCCTTATTACTCCCATTAACAGGGTGGAAACTTCTTGTATTACGTTATAGTGGCTAAAAAAGTGTGCCATAGTGCCACCCTGAACCATTTTGCTGGAGATTCGTGAATTTTATCCGGGGGTGGAAACTTCTTGTATTACGTTAGTGGTTACCGTACCATAGTGACACCCCTGAACCATTTTGCGGGAGATTCGTGAATTTTATCCGGGGTGCAAACTTCTTGTATTACGCTATAGTGTTACCCTTAACATTTAGGGGTTGTACTGTTCCCTTATATAATTTTCAAATATTTTTGACAACTCCAATATTATCAAATACATATGAAAATATCCTAGAAATATTTTTCATCCACTTCTGACAACTCTAATATTGACAAAAGTTAATGAAAATAAATATTGATTGTAAATCAATATAATGGTATTTTTCAATTTATAGTGGGAAAAATTGAATACAAGATATGTAAAGTTTTAACAATATTTTATTGAACAACAACATATTTACAACATGGAATTATAGACCAGATATGATATTCATATTTGATCTTTACAAAGGTACATGCAATATTATGTTAACATATTTGCAACATGAAGTAATTTTGGTAAAATGCAAAGACATGGCATGATGATATTGTTGTGGTTTACAACATTGACACCCGACAGATGTTGAACTTTGCTGAGGTCCTTCGTAGAGTGTTCCGAAGTGATGTTTGAACCAGATCGTTATAGTCCTATCATTCTTGAAGTAATTTGATGAACTGAATGTTTGTTGAATACAGAGACGCAGAGTATTTCCTCTTGCAATCGCAAAACAACACACACACAGTATTTTCCACATGTTGTATTGAATACACTTTGTAATCTCTGTTTGTTAAATGTCCATTTCGTAGAATTGTTTGTCAAGAAAGACAATATTTCTGCGTGTAGTGGTGGTAATCCATAGGAGTCAAAGTAGATGGCTTCATTCTTCTGATCAAATACAATAGTTACCCAATGTTTTCCAGGTTGATCAGAATTATCCGTGTTGATTATGTACGCTTGGACGTCTAATGGTCTGTGATTTGGTAGCTTGTCTTTTGGGCATACTATTCCGTCCGTTTAATCTCTTCAGCCATATTTTCTCGATCCAGAATATACTGTAATTCGATGGTTTCCATCTTTGGATGTTGATTTCACCAATACGTTACTTTCAGGATTTGTTTTTGTTCATAATTGTCCAATATTAATAGTCGGTGATCATTTCACGAAGACTATTTATTTCAATCTGGTTATCAAACTCTGAGAACACTATGACATTGATGACTTTTTCAAGTGCTCTGGCAAACTGAAGCTCAAGGCGTAGATTTCCAGTTCTTATAGGGTGTAGGTGTCCCTCTTCACTGCCCTGGTCAGGTGTCAAGTCATATCCCCACAAACAATATCCATTTACATATTCATCTCTAGTAATATCAAATGATTTGTTTTGACCTAATGAAGACACAGCTTGATACAAAGACATGTATGATTTAAGATATAATTTATGTTCAAAATCCGGCTCAAATGGACGGTTGAAAATACCATGACCATTACAATTTACATCAATTTTTGATAGATTAAAATGCTGAAAATTGAATGGATTTTTTGCGTATTCCCCATTGAAACTAGCATTATCAACCATACCAATGAATATCCGTTTCGGTAATTGCCCCTAAAAAAGAAAAAGATGATTCTTCTATTTTTGAGCGCATTCCAGTTGCAATTGTGAATGTTTTGACTTCTACTCTACGTATAGGAATTTTCATATTCTTTTGAGCTATGAGTCTGTTCATGTCATTGGACACAGACGTAATAGCTCAACAGTTCTTACATTGAAACTAACATTTTCAAAATCTATTTTTGTCTCTGGTGCGTCAGTACCAGCCTATTAAACAAAAACTTTGGCGATGCTCTATTGAGTCTTATTCTAATTTCAATTCCATTGGGTAAATATTTTTCTTGTAAAAATAAATCCAAATGCAATCGTGCTTGAAGTTCGATTACTTTACTCCCCGAAATAAATGAATTAATTCCTCTTATTAAGACCTACATTTTCACCTGCAATGTCAACAATCTCATATTTACCAGCGGTATCTTTCAACCACATTTCACTAGCCGCTAATTGTGTTGATTTACATTCAGCGTTATATGACAAAAGATTTTCTAAATATGCCCGAAAAGAAAAGGATATGTATCAGAATTATTTGTTATCAGTTTATTGTTTAGATATAAATCAATATTACTGAAGATACTATGAAAGAAATTGTTAACTGGAGCAATATTATTATCGGGGTCTAATGTAGTATTATCTATTTTTAAAATTTTCAATTTCAAATACATGTAAGATTGAGATAAATCTGTCCATTTATCTGTTTGTGGTGGAATTACAAATTCTATTGGAGCATTATTGTTGAGAGAGGAAATCGGAAAATGTTCAATCCATTGACTTTCATGCATGGCAGTCATGGTTGGAGGTACTGATTGAACATCCAACTCAGTCTTACTACATTCACAAGAACCGTTTTGCATCATTTTTTATTTTAGTCAAAAATATCTAAATTTCTGTTAGATATTTTTCTCCTTTTTATACCTTTTTGATTGTTACTTGATTTATGGACCTTAACTCTACGATGTATTGAACGCGACTGATGTTTCCTCTTATTTTTCTTTGTTTTTATACCTAATTTCTTCAAAAATGATTTTCCTAGTGAATTCATTGTTTGTTTACCTCGTGAAATAATTACATCCTTTGGATTTTTGTGTTGAAGAAAAATATCTTGAGCTAAACCTATTCCTTGTTTCATTCCTTCATTTTTAAAAGAATTTACTCCATTTTTATTATTGGTTTTATAATTGGAGAAACGGTTCTAATTGCAGATTTGAACAAGGATCCTAAACCTGCCCCATACTGACGTGTAACTCCTCGATATACAGGATGCATTTTCAATCTATTTTTCTTTTCCTAAAATGTAACTTCACCATAGACTTTCCAAGAACAAAATGAACAGGATTGCCAGAATCTCCTCTTATATTTATATGAATTGTATCAAATTCAGATTTTGATATAGGCATATAATGTAAGTTTAAAAATTCATGGTTAATATGTTGACTACCTATATCATTTTCAATTGAATTTGATGTTTTGAATGGTACAACTCTTAAAATCGGAGCCTGAATATGTCCTACAATCGAATATTCAACAATATCAGAGTAAATAAACAAAATGATTAAACCCCTCATTTAAATTTGACAAATGTGGAAAAAAATCATTTGCATTACTGCTTGAAAAAAATGTATCGTTTACTAACTTTGGATCTCCACCTAACTTTAAAAACAATGTAGGGTTAAATTTAATTCCTGTTTTGCGAATTTTATGGAAACTAAATTTTGGACGTTTCATACCCGGAGAATATGAAACGTTAATCGCTTGCTTGTTTTTTTTAAAAATATCGCCAAAAGAATCTTGAATGATATTATCAATTGTTTTCCAATACATGAGCTATTGATGAATAGGATCCAGGTTGGAAATTAAATTTGATAATCCATTTATTTCGGGAGTACCATCTTCACCAAAGCCTATCTCATTTATATCAAATTTTTTATTTTTATTTATTTCTGAAACATCCGAGTAGAAAGATAAATCTTTTGTTATAATTAAATTAAATTCTGTTTCGTCTTTGGTAATATTTAAAAACTGTGAAGGAATAATTAATTCAGCTAATGCTAATTCCCAGTTTTCTTTATCGATTCGAACTGTTCGAGGTAATTTAACTTTAAAACAACATTGTATATTTGATGGATAAATATCCATAGAACTATCACTCAGTAAGGTTACTTAAAATGAATTCATTTTTTACCGTCTGTAAAATCGAAGCCTGTCTGTGGTTTTTTGCTAAATTTTAACCCAGGACTTGGTAAAATGTATCCAAGAGAACTACTTAAAAGAACGAGCCACAATTCACGATTAGGACTTTGGATACTTAAATGAATGATGGCTGTTGCAACAATTGCATATATTATAACTACTTGAGAAATATATTGAAATTGATTTTTGGGTATTCGTTTACCACAAAATGAAAACTCTTGTTTTTCTATTTTTCCGTTTTCAATTATATCTTGTTCATTCATATTATGTTTGATGACGAAATCCAACTATCAAACTTTGACGGATAACCCATCCAATGAATGAACTTTAGTTTCCTTGATTGTTTTATTACCTACACGTCTTGTACGTCGAGCAAGAACTGATTCAATTTCATATATTTCATCATCTTTTATACCTTGAATTTCCTTTCCGTAAAATGTACCCATTATTTTTTCACCATCAAGATCTTCAATTTTATAAGTTGGTGGTAAACTTTTATTAATATGAAATATTTTAAATAATTCTGTCGTCCAGTTTGGTAGATAACCCTTTTCAAATGTGCGTTTTGTTTTATTAATACGAACTAAATCACCGACATGTAATTTGTTTTTTGGCTGGAATAGCTTGTTTCATTCCATACAATGCATGTGTAACCTCAATTTCATTTGAGGTATTGACAGAAATTATTGGGGTCCTCTTAATACTACGATGGTATGTTCGGTTGTATCCATCAACAATATTTTTGTAAAATATCAATATATTTTCTAGTTTGATGATATGTGAAATATTTCCACATACGTGTTTTTTTAAAGTTCTTTGAAATCGTTCAACTATACTTGCTTTAGTTTCAGGGTTTTCGGTTGTGAAAAAATGAATGTGCTTAGATTTCAAGAAATGTTGAAATTCTTTATTTTTAAATTCCGTTCCTTTATCACTTTGTAAAGACCGTGGCTTTCGTTTTGATGTCTTTAGTATCAAATCAAACGCATTAATCAATGTTTTCCCCGTTTTGTTAGGAAGGGGTATGACCCATGCATATTTTGAAAATACATCTATTACACACAATATATATCTTTGATTCTCATTTTCACCTGAGAATTGTTGCATATCTGCCAAATCAGCCTGCCATTGTTGATCGATACCACCTACTATTGTCTTACGACGTGTAAAACGTCTTTGAATTTGTTTATGAAGTGTATATGTTTTCTGTCTGCTCAACCATTCTTGTATATGTTTTAATCTCACATCTGAAAATGTGTTTATTCGTTTAATTGAATCATACAAGTGTTTTGCACTTGTGTAGGCAATTGAACTTTTTGGATCATAATATATTTTCTTTAGTAATGAATTAAGTTTCTTCTCTTTGTGCTTTAATAAGGCTCCCATTTTTTAGATATGTTAAATCAGATTTCTTTTTTTTCTACCAGTTGGGGTGATTGAAATTTTTGATTTTGGTGTTTTACGATGTTTCATTACTGTTTTAGGTGTACTAAATATTGAATCCGACTCAATGTCAGATGTATCAGTTTGATATTTATGCATCCAGTTCCATCGTTGTCTATTACCAACTACGTCTTGTGGTATATTGAGTTCCTGTAAAGCTGTACTGAATGTCTCCCAGCCTCTGGGGTTAAATCCTTTTCTTTGACGTAAAGTGTCATTAACTAAATCAATAATATTTGATCCCCTTATAAGTTTTCCTTTATAGTTACTAAACCATTTTCATCCCAACTGATTTTTGATTATCTTTCAGCATGCTTAAAAGAAGTTCTGCCTTTCTTTGCATTGTTTTTGGTATACTTTGTAAAATCCTATCATTAAGTGGTATTTTTGTACTTTCATTTACTGAAACATGTTGAGGTTCTAAAACTTTTTTAAATGATTCCTGAAATTTATTGTAATGTTTCTCCGTGCTGTCTTACCTTTTCACTTTCCGATAAATCTGTTTCTTTCTAAAAGGTTAGATAAATTTTTTTGAAGTTTATAGCTGTATTTACAATTTGTGGATCCGGTGAAAGTTGAGGTTTTTGACTTTGTTCTATTTTCCATTTATTCATTTCTTCCAGTAAATGAAAAGGAACAAGTGCCATTTTTCGGACTGCCATTATTTAACTAGAGCTCGAATACCTGCTCGTGCACCAACACCAAGTGCACCACCTAGAATAGCTTTACCTATTAATGGAAGTAAAAATGGTAAAATACCTCCTGTCTGATTTATAATATTTTTCTTTTTCTTAATTGAAATTGATTTTGATGCAAGTTGTCTGAGATGTTTACGCTTAGGATACAATTTATGTTTCTGATCAGATGTAAGTGTGACATTGCCTTTTAAGAGATTGTGACAACATTCGCAAATACACTTATTATATGATTTGGTGCATTTTTTATTAATTTTTTCACGATATTTTTTTAGGTTCATTAGCTATAGCCCAAAGCATACCACCATGTTTTTTAATTAATGGTTTATTTTTACTGGTTTTATTCTTGACCTTACCCATCTTTATACTAACAATACTTTATATTGAATGACACAAAATTAATTAATAACTGTATTTTATACACCTAAGTAGCTTTTAATTTTTACTCTTAATTCTGGATTTTTAAACGCAAAATCTTTTAGATGTTTTATTTCCTTTTCTTTTTGAATAAGTTTGTTTCTGATAGTTTCTTTGGTTTTAGGAGATTTCAAAGGTGTTCTTAACGGTGAAAACCTAGCTATTGGATGTTCATCCAATGCATTATATTCCTGTAACAGTTTTTTCATGTTCTTTTGTTGTTTTTATTAACAAGTCTAAACCAATTTTCAATTTCAGGGCCATACTTATACTTCTTTTTTTTTGGAGTCTGTCTCTCAAATGAACCCGAATTACTGGGAAAAGATGTATTGTATGATGATCCAGATTTGCTAGAAGTTGGTGTAAATGGTAATTGTGGTGATCTAATGGAAATAGGTGTCGATGTGAACTGAGGTTTCCCACTCAATGAGGGTGTATGAAACGGTGATATAGATCTACGCGAATTAACAGGACTAGGATTTGTAGACATACTAGACATTGAAGAAAATCTTGAAGATTCATTTTGCTTTTTAGTTGTTTTCTTTTTAGTTGTTTTCTTTTGAGATTTTTTATTTCGTGTTTTCTTTTGTTTTTTAATTGTTTTCTTTTTAGTTTGTTTTTTGGTTAGTTTTATATTTTTCACGTTTTTTGTACCTGTCCAACGAAGTAAACTTCTAATAATTACACCACCTAAAAATATCCTCCTCCACCAGGTTTTAATATTATTTTTTTCTTTGTATTATCATCAACTGTAGGATCCGCTAATTGTTTAACATCTTTTTTATTTTTTTCTATAAAACGCACTGTTTGTTTTGTTAATTTTATTTTATTTTCAACTATATTTTGAGCAGCTACTGAAAACCATTTCAATATCTCTTTTAACCCAGATTTCAATATTATTTCTCTGTAAGTTTATGTTGTTCATCACTCAAATTTCTTAAAGCATGGATAATATTTCCTGATGTGTATGAGAAAGCCATGTTGGTACCTTGATAGAAATACAATACTGATATCTATATTACTATATTGGAGAATAAATAGTAGGTCCTCTAGTATCCTTATCTGTAAGCCAACGATGAAAAATGTCACTTCTTAAACGGAATTGTTTTTTAATTCTTGATTGAAAATCAATTAACAAATAACCATGTTCCTGAGAAGTAGCATCATTGTAGCTGAAATTAAGTGTGGACTTTGCATTTGACGTGATAATGTTTTAATTTGTAACCCATCACGTTCATTTCTAAATAAAATCATGTAACGAGAGTTAAGACTTATAGTTCTACTCGATTTATTTTGTTGAAACATATTTTGTGTAATATATATTACACTTGAATTTCTATGATGACCTTTTCTTGTAAACCATAATTTTATTTTTCTTCATCTTTTTCTCCTAACATATCATCAAATACTACAAGATGTGGGATTGTTACATCGGATACAATTTTCATTTTCATCATCCGGATACCTTCAATAAATTTAAGGAAATTGAACTTTTCTTGCATAATAGTATAACTGGGTTGCCATTCTTTGTAACACCATATTACTTTTTTGGGTACAATATTAAATAAGTCTTTACGATAATCAATAATCTTTTGTACAATTTCAGTTTTTCCACATCCACTCGGACCTGCTATATAAATGTTACAGGGATGTTGAAATAACAAAGACAATAGGTCTTCGTTATCCATTGTTTACAGTACAAGGTCCATAGTATAATGATATACTATCATGTGTATAGCAATGTTTTATTTGAAAAGGAATTCTGTTCGAATAGTTTGGGATGGCCCTGAAAAGGGCCGTTTGGGTAAAGGTGCGAGTACTGTTATTTTTATTTTTTAAAAAGACACGAGTACTGGTACATTTTTAAAATAAAAAAAGACACGAGTACTGGTACAATATTTTTTTTTTTTTTTTTTTTTTTTTTTTTTTTTTTTTTTTTTTTTTTTTTTTTTTTTTTTTTTTTTTTTTTTTTTTTTTTTTTTTTTTTTTTTTTTTTTTTTTAATTTTTTAATTTTTTTTTTTTTTTTTTTTGTTTTTTTTTTTTTTTTTTTTTTTTTTTTTTTTTTTTTTTTTTTTTTTTTTTTTTTTTTTTTTATTTTTATTTCCCACGAGTACTGGTACTATTTTATTTTCGTGGAATCAAATGATTTTCTTTTTCTGGACGAATGTGTTTACGATGTGCACCAACCCCACTTTTATGTGAATGTATTTTTTCGTCAACTGTACCACACAGGGCCCTTTCTGCATGTTGACTGATCTGCGCCACTGTTTTCTTGTCCAATTCAAACATTAATAGGCACTTTCAATGGTTTTGTGTTAAATGTCAAGTCCCGATTTTCACACTGTTTCTCTAGTTTTTTCTTTGATAATGTGTCTGTCATGCGGTCCAGTTGAACACTATGTCGTGATGCGATGTTCTCTAGTTTCTGTAATATTCTTTCTGTATTGTTGTTCAGTTTCTGTAGTTCTTTCAATATCATGGAATCTTCTTTCTTCTTCTCTAATGGAATGTATACAGGAACAGTTGGTTGCTGTTGTAGTTGTTGTTGTTGTTGTGGTGGCTGGAAGGATGGTTGATATATTTCATTCATCGTCTCTGCTAATATATCAAAATCTTGAACGCCAAAATCGTAACTTCTGTTGTCAGCCATAGTGTAGAATGTAAATTAATGATTTATGATCGTCTTTTATACCCATCAGAAGGATTGACCTACTTAGAAATTGATAAAATCAAGTGACCAATCACAGTGTATCTTACAAAACGATAGCTGCTAACCAATATTCCATTTACAGTACTCTTTTCTAACATTTAATTGGGGGGTACTGGGATAACTCTTAATAATTTTAGTTTCTATGTTCAAATCCCTCAAAAAGGAATTTTATGACTGTATATATGAAGCAAAGGTTTAAGATCCTTGTCAAAGTAAATCTGACTATCCTTCCCATATGTTCTAGAACTTACTAACCTATAAATTTTATTTTTTTCTATCACAGTTATCTTTGGACAAATACCAAACGGTATAAATCTAGAATTGTTTGTTATGTACCCTATGAAAGGATAATATTGATATTTGGGTGATTCATAAATGTTTACATTATTAATAGTGTATTCTCCGTTTACTATGCCTATAGTACAATTTTTAGAGAAAATCGAAACATTTACATTCTTCGACTTCCGGATGCTGATCACAATGTTTTCTTAGTTGATCGATTTTATCAGGGGGCTGTGCTCTAAACAATGTAATGCTTTCGCTTCAGAGTTCAGTAGACTAATGATATCCCTATGGAATTTATGGCTTATTTTATAAACGTCACGATGTAACGATAGTATAGAAGCTGTTGCAAAATGCTTAATGTTTAACAACTAATGATACAATATACAAAGTTAATAGGATATACATTGCAAAGTAATCTTTTCGTAATAATGTGTGGTGGCCCTGAAAAGGGCCGTTTTTGCTTAGAGTGTACAACTGTACAAATTAATATTCAATGGTAGTACGGCGCCATTTGTTGTTTGATTCTCGAGTTTTAACTTTCAAAACGCCTGTAGTGTCAGGTTTTGCTTCTGTCGTAAAACTCTTGCCGTCCTCCATTTCAAATTCTTTGTAAGCAGGTTTTGGCTTTTCCTTTATTTTCCTCAACAGGTCAGCCGTAACCATTTGTAACGTTTCTATGTCTTTCTGCATCGACCCTACGACTTCAACCAAATCTGCGATCCGTCTTCCCATCATATTGCTTCGTTCGGTATTCATTTCTTTGAGTGTTCAATGAAACATGTGAAGTATGTGTTAAAAAACACATGATTTTATACCCATTAAACGGATTGACCTACTTTTTATAGTTTAGTCATTTTTCAGATTTTCGTCCAATCAGAAAGCTTGTTGTAAAACGCGTTTTGTGAACAAAGTTTGTTTACACAAGCTTGACTGTAAAAACGGATTGAAAATCATCCAATGAGAGGGGTAGAATACTTTTAACCAATCAAATCCTCTAATTTTTACCCAATGAAATCATAGCTGAAATCATTTCTGGATTTAAAGCGTATAGTATTCATTCTATTCATTCTTACATACCAGAATGCAGATCAAGAAATTCTTCCACCGTTTGAGAAACATTGTATTCTCCAGGAAAAATGATGTTAAGGAAGACAAAGAGAGAAATAAAGAATTATTACAACAATTCTTTGCAAGACGTGGTTATCATTGGCCTTCCAAACAAAAAATTGTTTGGAAAGTTACATTGAATAACTTATATCCTGATCTGTCTGAATTCTATTAGACAGAGATCAAACGGTCCTTTTCAGGACCACAATATTTTCCAGAAAGAAACACTTGCATTTTATAAATCATATGAATTAACCATATGAATTATAAAAATGATAAATAACAAAACAAGAAAATACATTTCAACTTGTATTCATTTAACAATATTTTATTGAACAACAATATATTTACAACATGTGTAATAGTGTCTATTCAAAATTGTATTCATTTAACAATACAATAAATTCAATCAAATCTAAAAGTCATTTTTCATCTTCTTGACTGGAACCGCAATTTTCCTCTTCTTGATTTGAACACTCGGTTCATCTTGGCGTTTACGTTTACGATTGTTCACTGGTTTCTCGGTGGTCTTAACATCCACTGTGTTAGTCGTTGGTTTCTGGTCACAATCACAAGCCCAATGTAATTTCGATTTACAGATGAAACATCCAGCGTACATAACATTCCTTGGTAGCTTCAGATGACTCTCTTCGTTGTAATAAGACATGAATTTTCCAACACACAGGTCTTGGGTAATACTAGGAGAATCCAAAAATTGAACTTCATGAGAATATGGATTCACAAACACATCCATGTACTTTCCTTGTAGCTTCTGGCTACATTTATTAGCCCAATGCTCCGTTGATTGACAGATGTACATCTGTTAGGTGATATTTCGTTCCCTCCATATTTCTTCATCGATGCTGAATTTTGTAAACCTCTTTCCTGTAGAAATCAGGTACTCAGAGTCGCCCAAATAATTGTAAGATGTAAACGATCCAACAAAGTTCCCATTATAGTTTTATAGAATGGTTTTCGGTATGTTGCTGAATTCAACTTCATGAGTAAACGGATTTACATATAAATTCATTTCACATCCTTTGTGCCAATATTTCATACTTTCGAAATAGTCAGCAAAATATTCCTCGTGTTTTTGTAGTTGAATGGAAGATCGATCTGTCGCTTGAGAGTCCATGTCGTTTCAGAGTTCAGTAGACTAATGATGACCATATGGGATTTATGGCTTCTTTTATAGACGTCACGGTTTAACGCTAGTATATAAGCTGTTGTAAATTGATTAATACTTTATTATAAAATTCAACATGCCACTTGTACCATACTCGGACACCGAGAGTGAAACGAAGAGCCACCAGATGTTAGAAGATTTTATGATCTTATACAAGAAAAAAGTCGAAGATCAAGAAAATTCAGAACTGAATCATCAGTTTTTAAAACAACATTCAAGAAATTTGATGTAGACGAACACCCTCAAAATTTCGTTGGGGTGGGGTAATTATTTGATGATATCGTTCATCAAATCATCGAACGAATTGATGGTGATCCACACGACAAAATCAGGGTAACATTAAATCATCCTGCATTAAAGATGGGGATACGATTCCATTCTTAAATGTTGAAGATTTGAATGGGAATATATTGTTACTAAGAAATAGAAAAAGTTATACAATCGAATATGGATTTTAATTTGAACGATGGTGAGATGACAATTGAAACAACGTTTACCAAAATGCCAACAGGTTCTGGAAGAAAGAAGATGACCTCTGAAATTGATTCTCGAGTTTTCATATATGGTGGAGAATATCAAATTGATCCTTATACTGTAGATGGATTTCACAAAGAATCAAATACTATCTATGAGTTTCTAGGGGACCTATGGCATGGTTGTCCTAAATGTTATCCAAATCGTAATCTAAAAAACCCGATAAATGGTGAAACAATGCAAAATTTATATTCTCAAACATTTGAAAGATTGGAATATTTCAGTGTAAGTGGTTATAAAATTCATACTATATGGGAACATGAGTTTGATTTAAAAATGAAAACTGATAAAGAATACAAAAAGTTGATCGAACAATTCTTTCCAAACTGTGATCCGATTGAACCTAGGGAAGGATTGTTTGGTGGACGTTGTAATGCTATAAAAATTAAATATGGTATTGAAGAAAATTCAGATGATGAAATCAAATATGATATTTGTTCATTTGTATCCATTTGTATGTAAACACAAAGAATATCCGATAGGACACCCCGATATTTTAACAAAAGAAAATATTGATATAGAAAACATCCGACAGTATGAGGGTTTGATAAAATGTAAAGTTCTCCTCCGACAATCTATTTCATCCAGTGTTACCAACACATTGTAATAACAAACTCATGTTTCCATTATGTAGAACATGTGCAGAAGAAAGTTCTACAAAGTGTACACATACAATTGAAGAACGAGCTTTGGTTGGCACCTGGGTGTCAATAGAATTGTATAAAGCATTGGACTGTGGTTATACGTTGTTAGACGTGTATGAAGTATGGCATTTTTCGGAAAAATCTAATGATTTTTCTCGGGATATGTGGACAATTTTCTTAAAATCAAACAAGAAGCAAGTGGTTACCCAGGATGGTGTGTAACAGAAAAAGACAAAGAAAAATTTGTTAAGGATTATGAACAAGCTGAAGGTATTTGTCTTGATCCATCAAACATACAAACAAATACGGGGCGTAGAGCATTTGCAAAGATTATGTTAAATTGTTTATGGGGTAAATTGGCACAACGTGAAAATCATGACACAAACGGAATATATCAATAATCCTTCAAAATATTTTGATTTGATTTCAAATCCATGTATAATGGTAAAACATGTAGAAATATTTGTATGAATGTCCATTCATATTGGTTAACTATGAAACTAGACTTGAACACATTGAATCCCATGCAACATCAAACGTTATAGTGGGATCATATGTAACAGCATATGCAAGACTTGAACTATACAGTGTTTTGGAAAAGTTAAATGAGCGTGTCTTGTATTTCGATACAGACAGTTGTATGTACATACACAAGCAGAATTTATGGAACCCTCCATAATCAATAGTAGGCTTGGTAAGTGGACTGATGAAGAACCCGGAAATAAAATAATAAGTTTTAGGGGTATAGGGCCAAAGAGTTATGCATACAAGTTGATAACAAAAGCTGGGGAAATAAAATCCAAATGTAAAGTTAAAGGACTGACACTCGATTACAACACAAGTCAAGTAGTTAACTTTGATACGTATGTTCAAATGTGCAGAGGACCGAAGTACCGAAGTGAAAGTTGTATATGCATGTAAAATCCGGAGACATGTAAACAGAACAGTAACGAGTGAATGTCAAAGCAAGACATTTAGGTCTGTGTACACAAAACGTGCCATTGTTGACAATTTCAATACTGTACCATACGGTTATAAAACATTGAGATTTTGATTGAATATACAAGGTGTATTAAGAATTGTTGTTTGAATATCCAGAAATTCAGTCATGGACACATTTAATAATCTACAGTCGGTTAGCTGTGCTACCAGTGGAGTTACTGGTTATGTTAATAAAATTGTATCTGTCTGAGAGTAATGCCAAAAGTCTCGCACGCACTGACGAGCGTGCAAAACGCTTATGAAGATAATGCGTTTTGGACTGTCATGCTAAGGAAAGACTTTAGGGATCACTCATTCACAGTATACAACATGAGGCCATTTAGTGTATATAAATTTTCGCAAGATATAATACACAATTTTTAACTGTAAAAAACGTGTTTACAACACGCTTTCTGATTGGACGAAAATCTGAAAAATGACTAAACTACCAAAAGTAGGTCAATCCGTTTGATGGGTATAAAAGACGATCATAAAATCATTAATTTACATTCTATGAGAAGCATTACATTGTTCAGAGTACAACCCTGAGTCTACACATTTAGGATGATAACTTTAATATATTTATTTCACGAGTACGTGCTTAGGAATTTATTTCCTTACTATAATTTGAAATTTGAAGCAAGAGAAGCCTCGAATAGCTTCGTAATTAACTGGAACAAGTTCGATAATTTGCTGAACGATATCAACAGAACACATGTTTCACAGAACACTATGGAGAAGCCTACAGAAAACTGGGATAATGATGAGAGACGAGTGTGCAACCACAGCGAGAAGACTGGGATGAGGAGATCCGACGAGCTCCGGTACCATCATTTGCGATTCGTGGAAAAACTAACAAGAGGGCTACACACAGATTTCTCTTAACATGTAGAAGCTGTGGATCCAGGGACTGTGGTGGGCATGAAAAATACATCAAAAGAGTAAACAAGTATAATAAACAGCAAACTTGAATTAGACGATCAAGACAAAAGGCCCTTTTCAGGGCCAATACAAATATTTAGAATAGAAAAAACTTGTAATCAGTTGTACCTATATAAACGTTTTTACATTTTGTCATAAACCATTATCTTCAAGGTATTCGCTCTAGAAACAACAAATATTATACAGTACTTTTAGATAATAAACAATAAAAATGATGGGGCATAATTATGAGTTGTGGCTACAAAACGATGTTTGTCCTGATAAAGAAAATCCCGAGAAATACCTAGACAAAGAAAGACAATACATGACACATTCAATAAATGTATGGTTGAACAACTTCAATTATTAATTAAAAAAGAAGTAAATGACAATTGTTATGGATGTCAGGTTGAACATCCAAGTCAAGTACGACATCAACTGTGCTTATTCACAGATCAAGATGAACAAACAAATTTATTCATATTACCAGCTCTACAGAAATTAGATCCCTATAAAATTATGGAAGAATGGTATCCAATTCTCAAAGATATGACATTGGACGATCAAGAGAAATTGGAAGCATACAGACTGTGGGTACAAATTAAAAACAAAATCCGTTTTAGATCCAATGAATCGTGGTTGGATCAGGTGAAGAAACAAGTCAAACAATCATGGAAATAGATTGTTACTGAAGACTATAAAAGTAGGAACGGATTATAACTGAATCATTCTATGAATAGACACAGTTGAAGAAACCAATGAATCCTTTGACAGATCTAGCAAATCATATTGCAATCAGGAAACCAGTAACAATGAATCCTCGACAGATCTATTAAATCACATAGCATACAGGAAAGCATTGATACTTGCTTTCAAACTAAAAGTATCAAATGAACAATATCTTACAACTGGGATCATCAAGGATGAATTAGAGAAAATAGAGATGTTTGATGAGTTCAAGGAAGCCCTATTAGTAACGACAGGGTTCTTCAAAGATTCAAGGATTAAAGTAGAACAATTAACATTTGAACAATGGAGAAACGAAGTTGTTGAAAATGACAATATTGTGAATTTCTTATTTAAACGATGTGAACCGAACTTGCGGAATAGTGTAAAGACTGAAACAATATCAGGGCTAAGGGCCCCATTGCTCACGGTTCCTGGACAGAGAGAGATTATACCAATGGAAATAGTACAGATTAGTGAGACTGAATCAATGTGTGTGTGTCCCTCTTGTTCACGCTTCATGGACAGTGATCACAATACACGGACAGAGAGCATACCTCTTGAATGTTAAACATACATGTTATAAAATATGTTATTGTTCAATAAAATATTGTTAAAACTTTACATATCTTGTATTCAATTTTTCCCCATAAATTGAAATAAAATACCAATATATTGATTTACAATCAATATTTATTTTCATTAACTTTTGTCAATGTTAGAGTTGTCAGAAGTGGATGAAAAATATTTCTAGGATATTTTCATATGTATTTGATAATATTGGAGTTGTCAAAAATATTTGAAAATTATATGGGAGAACAGCACAACCCACTAGGATATCACAAAACGTGTTTGCAACACGCTTTCTGATTGGACGAAAATCTGAAAAATGACTAAACTATCAAAAGTAGGTCAATCCTTCTGATGTGTATAAAAGCAAAAAAAACATACAGCTATATTTCATTAGTCATTCAACTGTTCATCCAACTACATAAGAATGCAGAAGAACGGTGAATGCTCTATGTGCAGTGAACCCTGCTATATAGAGTGTAGAAAATGCTATACAGTGTTGAACACACAAGGGGAAGAACATAATTGCCCAGAGCTCGACGAAGGCTTTTTTGAAGAAGAGGACCTTAAAGACCTCGAAATTTGTGAGGCGTGCGAGTTAGTCGTCGATTGTATGTGGAGTAAACTGAACACTACATAGTTTACTAAAAGACACAGCCCTTTTCAGGGCTATACACTTTCTCAAGAAATGAATATCTTACATACTGCTCTTATTGGTTCAGGGACATTAGCCGGTTGAATAAAACAGGGGCACTATAGCGTGATACAAGAAGTTTCCACCCCGGATAAAATTCAGAATTCTCCCGTAAAAGGTTCAGGGGGTTTATGGACGGTTTTTAACCACTATAAGTAATACAAGAATTTCCACCCCCGGATAAAATTCACGAATCTCCAGCAAAATGGTTCAGGGTGGCACTATGGCACACTTTTTTAGCCACTATAACGTAATACAAGAAGTTTCCACCCTGTTAATGGGAGTAATAAGGGGTGTCACCTATGGTACTGTTTTTTAACATGTGTTTTTTTACATAGACAACCGGTGCAAGGGTAAAATCCGTCTATGTAAAAAACACATGTTAAAAAACCGTACCATAGTGACACCCATTACTACTAATAATATTATTTTCGACTGATTATAAAGTATGATCATTGCACATCAAAATAAATACAGCGAATAATTAGTAAAGTCCGTTAACATTTTAAGGAAATACGGTTATTGCCCCTGAAATCAGTGTGTATATTTACCTCTGTAATAAAATGTATAATAATGCCAATCATTACGTGGGGAAATAGTGACTGGATGTTTATTTTGCCAGGAAATGTCTCTGATGATGTCTCTGGGATAAAGAAGAGTTTGTGCCTACTGAGTGGGCATGTACCTTTAAACTTTCCAATAATTGCGAGTCGCTTAACTTTTCAAATATCCAAGATAGCTGCCAAGATTGCCAACAAATATGTAAAATTACATTTTCTTCACAAAATTGCAAACTGATTCTGAGTTACGTTTACTATTATTAAAGCTTGAAGTTTATATTTGAAATAATATGGCGTGCAATATGGCGGCCAAAATCGTTTTCCAATATACATAACAGAAGGCCACAGCCCGCATGTTGAGCCTGCCTAGGTTGTATATATGTGGTTATATATACATGTACATGGTTCTTAAAACGTTTAAATCAAAATTCGTAAGACCGTTAAAGCAATACAATTTGAAATTGACCTTGGGTATGAAGGCCAAATGAATGGTCTACTGAATGGATGTTAACAAAAACACGTTTGACGTTTCAAGTTGACACGACTTAGTGTTGCAGATCGACAGATGACGTAATTTAGAACAAAACGGAAACTTTGTTAGAAAACGTAAAACGTAATCTGATTATGATTGGAGAGATATATGTGATGTACATTTCGGATGGACACGCCCACGGACGGACGTAAATATGTTACCATGATCACTATGTCTCGATTTCCACGATGGGCTCGACAAATACTTACTTTAGCTTCATCCTGGAATTAATGTGCATTAACTATAAATTTGTGTATAATTTTTCAGAAGTATCTTCCTTTTACCGTAATTACATATATATACTAGTACATTGTAGATATAACGATACATTTCATGCGAAAGAAACAATTATTTGTGAGGAAAAATTCGTCGTTTTGCCTGTAAGCCTATACATGTTTAGATCACATTTTTACACTTACATCTATAATACGAAATAGAAAGGCATTAAATAAACAGACATTCGCTTGTATGGTTGATATGGTAAAGGCGTTTGATAAAACTGACCGTGATTGTGTGTTTTACAAACTATTATTCAAAGGTGTGCGTGGACGATTTTACGACATCATAAAGGCTATGTACACGTCCCCGCAGTGCTGTCTAAACATTAACGGTATGAAAACGGATTGGTGATACTCCGAGACGGGCGTCAAACAGGGAGATAACTTGTCCCCAACCATTTTTGCCGTTTTTATGAATGACCTTGCCGATGTATTAAGTCAATGCGATGTAGGCGTTAAGATCAGTGAATTGGTTATTAATGTACGCAGATGACATAATTTTACTGGCAGAGACTGAGCAGGACTTACAGTTGCTGCTAAACGAACTACACGGATGGTGTAACAAATGGCGGATGAAAGTGAACAGTTCAAAGACAAAGACCAATGCATTTCCAAAAACAATCAGTGGATATTACGGGCTTTGTATTTAAAATGGGTGATAACGCGCTGGAATTAGTCAGCAACTATAAGTACCTAGGCTGTACTATATGTGATCAATTGGATTTTACTGTTACGTCGAATCAGCTGTCAAATTCTGCAGGACGTGCCCTAGGAATGTTGATCAACAAGTGTAAACAGAATAACTGACTGTCTTATGACACATACACTAAGCTCTACGATACGTGCGTGACGAGCATAATGAACTATTGTAGTTGTGCATGGGGATTTAAACCATATTCTCGCGCCGAGACAATTCACCTGAGGGCAATCAAGTTCTTTCTTGGGGTTAACAAATTGACATCAAATGTTGCTACGCAGGGCAATATGGGATGGATTTGTCCTGTTGTACGACGCCATCTTAATATTATTCGTTTGTGGTATAGGCTAATTAAAATGGACGACAATAATTGGTGCAAGGATGTAAAATTTATTTTCACAAAAATCGGACTAGAGCAACTATACACAGACACATCAGTTGTTGGAATGTCCTTAGACAAGTTACTGGACATATGTCAGAATAAACTTTGTGAAATTGAAAAAGCGAAATGGAAAAACAATATGAATCTGCAACCAAAATTGAGAACCTATGTTTTGTTTAGATCTAAATATGAAACGGAGTTGTATGTTAAGCTGAACCTATCGATTAGATATCGGTCAATATTAGCACGAAAGCGATGTGGAGTTCTCCCCCTTAATATAGAAACTGAACTGATAGATATATACATATTCCAGAACATGAGCGTTTATGTGTGATGTGTAACGACAGACAAGTAGAATCAGAAACTCACGTGCTATTTTCATGTCCCTTTTATCAACGCATTAGGGAAACGTACATTTTCGCACGTTTCTCTAATAATTGCTACGAAAGCATGTCTGACGCAGAAAAACTTACATTAATTATGAGTAAACCAGATACTATTAGGAAAACATGCACATTTCTAGAAGAAGCTATGAATAAACGAAAAACTGCCATGTACATATAATTGGATCGTTTGCCGAATTACATGTACTGTTTTCTATTTCTATGTAAATATAAGTGTTTCACCATATGACCAGTATGGACCGGATCATTCAACGAGTACTCGTAGTATGATCGGAGTCTATACTGGCCAACATTCAAATAATGATGCTAAAGATCAATGACGAGCAGTGAGGATGCTGGCTGCCCGTGTATGTTCACGGGCCTGCCCGTATTCACACTGCCCATCATTGTGGTAAAATAGTCAACGTTCGATGTATCAGTCAGTATACACTCATTTTATAACTTCATTTCATACCACATGCAGACCTTATTGTCTTGTCCCATCTCTTGTTCATATGGTGAATGTTCAGTGAACCGTCCAATCGGGATGGTTCACATGGGCGGTCAGGACATGCGCACTTATATTGAGATGGGAAAGGGTCGTTATACCATGCATGTGATATGAAATGGGTTCATTAACCTAATACAACCGGTTGTCATTATTTATTATATTCAAAAAAGTGACTCGTAAGTCGACATATGGCTGGGTGCTGAACATCATATTATATACATGTATGCCGTAAGATAACATCTGCTATGTAAATGCATATATATGTATGCTTGTTCACATGTGTCACTATAATAAATGAATACTACTACATGTATGTTATACATGTATGCATACCTTCATCGTATTAGCTTGTATAATGATATTGTAAAATTTTATATGTTACGGTATATATATATATTTGATAAATTATAATACGTATTCAAGGTTCATATAGCATGACCTTCTCAGGTGGTTACCAGGGATTGTTTTCAATAATGCAAGTTATATAGTATGTGTAATACATATGGATTGCAGGGTAATTCATACATTATATAAGTACACACTTTTAAAATCATACAATATCGAACTTTCACTTCTGTGGAAGTATGTGACACACTGTCTATATCTCATTCCTGTGAAGTTAGATGTTGACAACCGACGTTTAAATAGTCTCCTGTCCGTGGGAACATGTTTAATCTAAATGAAAAGCTGTGGCTGGGCGCATGCGACGGGTATGTTATCATAGTCGTGATATCCCTTATTTGGCCCTCAGTTACTATTTCGCAGTATATAGGGAGTTAAAATGATACCACCAACCTACACACCACCCCTACGCTCCATCTACAGTCCCACACCCCTCGAATTTGTGTACAAACTGAATAGACAAAAAGAGTGGACCACCTATAGAATACAGAGCCAAGTTAGACAACTGTGTACTTTCTAAAGCGGGTCGTCCTTGTCAGAGTTGTCTCTCTTATACCATACATTTCCACCAACAAAAGTTAGGTTTATATACGAGAAATAAACACATATATATATGCTGGGACGCCATCAATACTCTCAGCGCTGAGACAGGTTTCGCCACATGAATTTCACTCTGGCTGCTTTACGCATTCTAGCGGATGGAGGTAATGAGGAGGAGGGGTCCGCGGTAACAGTCTAATGATGGGGTGGAGGAGATGTGAGCGTAACACACCTCGCTAAGCCTAAAAAAGAGAAGAAAATATATTTAAAGCGAAGGCTTAGCGAGGTGGCCCCAGAAGGGTTTTGCTGGCGCGAGTTCGAGCCTCGGCGGGACCTAAAACTGTTTTCTTTCTTTTTGGTTTGGCGCGTTATTACTGATAATTTAAATTGTTTACTGATTTAAATTGTTTATTGCACCAATATTATAAAATTTTCGGGATGGTGGTGCTGTAATATTTCCTCCGACTTTATCTCCAAGTTTTACCCTAAATTTATCAAAATCAGTACTCTCAATCTTGGGCATGGTGGCGTGCGCTTTGATTCTAATATCATTTTTTAATTCTTCATATCTCCTCATTTCTTCCACAACGGATTCAAACTCTAAATTTGATATTTCATTATCGGCCCACGCTTTGGACACTATAACGTCGATGCTATTTTTCTTAGACCTAGCGAGAACGGATATTCTATCATGTTTTCTACATTTTTTCTCGAGTTTTCGACCAGCAACCCTAATTAACATACAAAGTATTCCAGATACAACTTCAATTCCACTCAAAACCCCAGCAATTGGAACTGTTACAATTGTATATAGCGTTGCGTAAGTCCCCGCACCACTCATTACAGATAAACTTGCCAGAACCGTACTAGATGCCTCTGCCAAATTTGCAACGATCTTATATTTTTTAGCGATTCTTTTTCTATTTTTACATTCGCTAACTAAACTATCCTGCATAGCGACGATATTATCCAACCTAAAATCTAAACATCCTTCGCGAATTGGATACAGTGTTGATGGATTGGTATTGACAATTGGATACAGTGTTGATGGATTGGTATTGACAATTGGAAGCGGTGATTCGTTCATGATTACAAATCAAGTTCAATTAACAATGTAACAATAGTGGAAGAACTTGCTGGGTCAGCGATTTTCGTAACAAAGTTAATAACACTACCTTCTGAAAGTCTAATTGGATTGTCACCGGTGAACAAAACCACCGATGAAATATCTCCAGCGAGTTTATTGACTCCAACCCCCTGTTCTTTCCCATCTACTACAAGATTTATCACGACCGCGCCCATAGATTTACCATTCAGCCATTCGGAGAAGTGTACCTGTAGCTGGCATGGCGTATCCCCCATATGTATTGCTCGCTTTGGCACCGAATGAATATTCATAGAGCCCCTCATTCAAGTGGCCCCGCTTCTCAGCCCAAACTGTGATGACACGTTTTTGCGTTTTCATTGTTTTCAACAATCCGGCAAGCCCCCCGATAGAGGTATGGGCCTCAGCACGAATATTTTCAGAGGTCTCCTCAAGTGCTTTGTTCGCGGCTCTACGATACGTTTCAGTTTTTCGGAAACTTCGGTTATTTTTCAATCTAGTTCAATAAGTGCTGCAGAGTCCTCTGAGCGCAACACCCCATATGCCTCCGTAAGGGCTTTCTCAATACCCGTTCGGACTCCCTCAACCCCCAACCGTGCCTCTTCCCGAAATTCTGTTATTTTTTCACCTAGTTCAGTAAGTGCTGCTTCTCTATTGGGAGAGTCCTCTGAGCGCAACACCCTATAAGCCTATAAGCCTCCGTAAGGTCCGCCTGTTGGTCTTCTCGGGCTTTCTCAATACCCGTTCGGACTCCCTCAACCCCCAACCGGGTCTCTTTTTGAAATTTTGTTATTTTTTCACCTAGTTCAGTAAGTGCTGCTTCTCTGTTGAGAGAGTCCTCTGAGCGCAACACCCTATACGCCTCCGTAAGTGCCGCCTGGTGGTCTTCTCGGGCTTTGTCAATACCCGTTCGGACTCCCTCAATCCCCAACCGGGCCTCTTTTCGAAATTTGGTTATTTTTCCTCCTAGTTCAGTAAGTGGTGCTTCTCTGTTGAGAGAGTCCTCTGAGTGCAACACCCTATAAGCCTCCTTAAGGGTCGCCTGGTCTTTCTCAATACACGTTCGGACTCCGTCAATTCCCACCCGGGCCTCTTCCCGAAATTCGGTTATTTTCCCACCTAGATCGTTTAGTTCTGTATGTGTTTCTTCACGAACTTGTGCAGTCACAGCCAGGGTATATAATCTAAGTTGTGATAGTAGACTCTTGTGAATCTCGTCCGTGGACGCCGATATAGTTTTATTGATCAGGGCCTTGTTTTTTCCGGTAGTCCCCCTTCTGCCGGTTCCAAATTCTTTGAATCTGTCACCCAATCGGAAGAACTACCTGGTCCGTATATACTCATTTTCAATCATATATATATATATATATACATATATATATATATATATATATATATATTATATATATATATATATATATATATATATATATATATTACGAACATCCGTTTAATTCTAATTAATTTTAAAAAATTATAAAATTAATTAATTTTAAATATCTAGGACGACCGAAATCGGGTAATAGTTCTTTAACTCTCTCGCTTGATCATCAAGAATAGAGACCGTAAATTCGTGGATATGTCCCGATTCTAAAACTTTCATCTCGGGGCATGGGAAATCTAAGGTCACAGTCTCCCCAAAGAAACAATCACTGGCTTGCACGGTTTTCAGTAATGTGCTGGGAGATCCGTCTACTGTGTTGTACGATGTTTTCACCCGATCCAGGTGCACGCTGAGAGTTTTCGTGAAGGCGAAGTCCACCGGGTTATCAACAATCCTTTATTTGCGGCGTATGTCACTCTAAAACCGAGTCGAATACCCAACGCCGGGGAAATCCTTGCCCGGCTGTCTGGGCCGATGGTCATTGTTGCGAGCCCGGTAGCCTTCGATACTGTGAGGTTGGCTTTACCGTCAAGCTCTGAGGTGACAAAATCTTTGACCTGTCTAAAACTCCACAGTCCGGGAGGCAGCTTTACACCTACTGAGCGTCCATCCTTCACATACCCAAACCCTTCACTCTTCCCCACATTCTCCCACCCAACCGTGAAGGTGATTGATCTGAGGCCTACCCTGCGTTTTCCGCAGCAGTTGTCGATTGACTTCTGAAGTTCACAACTCTCTTTTTGAACATTAGTGATAGTAGCAAACATAATAACAATATCTTTCAATGGATACAAAGGCATTTAGCTTCAATTCTAATGCGAAGTACGCGTTCGGAGATAAATACACGCGCAAAGCCGTTGTTAACCCCCTTGTACACCCATCTATAACAGTTACATCGGACAATGCCTTTGCCACCAATTTCCATAACATGTTTGAACAATATAGGCTGCCCAAGATTACTACCATAGAGGTTGCGAACGGGTGGAAAGCAACACCGATGCAGAATCAGCTAAATTTCGCTGTATGGTGCGCAACAACCGGATGTGGAGTTTCACATCAAGACCATCTGACATCCAAGAATGGCATGCTCCGAAGAGTCTGCAACTTTCATGTGTATTACACCATTAGAAGACTTTTAAAGGAACTAGGTACTCCACTACCTCAAGACGGCGGGTGGAATCCCATTTCCAACACATACGACAATAGGGCGTTCGAAAGACTGTGTAACCAATTTAACGTTTCAAAAGATTCGGATTGGAGACAGAAAACATGTCCTAACAGCACTGGACTCGGGGACGTTCTCATTCGGGGCCAGTCCGGGAATTTGACGCAGACTGATTTTAGACACGATCATTCCGGCGACCACATTGTCAGTTGGAACGCCGGGAATTGTGACCCTGCGACGATGACCTTCGGGCCGGAAGTGTCTGGAGGTCGGCAATGCGGCGTCTCATTCTGCAATTGGTTACTTCCGAACCGAGCTCACGTCGATTACATACAACAGGCTGCCGCGGTCCAGGACGCTTGGGGTTTACGCAGGGTGGGGTTACCCGCCTCAACGACTCCATTCGCACATACGTCTGGGCCGTCCTCGGCGCACAAGCGCAAGCGCGCAGTTCTATACTAGGACACGGGAAGGCGTTTGACGCACAAAAACAGTTATTGGCAAATGTCGAGGACTCCATCTCATCTGCGGTGGACCTTCCGGATGCGATCAGGCGGTATCAAGACGTTTTGCAGAATGCCAGCGCCCCAGTAGACTATGTATTTGGAATATGTCTTTATATGGCGCCGAGCAATATGATACTACGAGACGACCGGGTTGACGGTTACAATAATCAGATCGTAATGGCCACCGCCAAACAAAAGATCGGCCATAACGGTAACGTGAACACGGATATCATCAAGCACACCCCAAGACGGTCGGGTTCATCCAATCTCGATTGGGTGTTGAGGTTGTAAGTGGAACCGATTTCATAAAACAGCAACCACCCACCCCAGTACCCACAATTCTTCCTATCGCGATTGGAGAAATTGGAACAGGAGCGGGAACTACAACCCAAGAGGAGGAGAAATTAGGGCTCGTCGTCGCCCTCGTGGTGATCGGACTACTCGCCCTTTCGTTTTAGGAACTCTCGGGCGGAGAATAGTAGGAGACCGGCGATCGCCACGATTAAAGCCCAAGTGTTTTTGGCGAGCCATCCGGCCGTTTTTTATAATATAGATAACAAGTAGGAGACGACACTCTCGATCAGCACAGGCAGCGCGGCAGCCGCCTTTCCGGCTAATTTAGCCAGGAGACTGGCGAGGGCTTTTAGATGCTTTTTTACCCACTCCTTGGCTCCGCCGGATGGCGCGGGTGCTGGCGCGGGTGCTGGCGCGGGTGCAGCCGCCGCCGCACCACCAGTGAAAACTAGAACTATGGTTGATACAGTCATGCCGAGAGCTGCGAGGATGCTTGCTATCGTAACACCCTGCTCTCTGAACAGAGTGCGAAGACGCTCACCGAGTGTCGTCTCCTCGTGCAGAACCCTCGAGATTGTTTCGCGGATCCGACTTATTTGGGTGCGGAGAGCCTCACGGCCAGCCGATGCAGCCTCCGAGCCAGCTGCTCTTTCATCCCGCAACGACTGCAGGCGTTCGGTGATTCGCTCGGTAGATTCTCTATCGCCACGGGCTTCCTCCAGTTTCCTTTCTTCTATCGTGATATGTTCATCCAGCGCCGTGAGTTTGGCGAGGTTAAGGACCAGTTCACCCCGGACCGTTTGCAGAGCTTTATCGAGTCCCAGGAGTTCGCGAAGAGATAACGGCGGGTCGTCCATCGTGCTGAGTATTCCATCTATCTCGCTTTCGCTGAGCTCCATTGTGCGAATAGCGTCGACCGTTTATATCGCGGCGGCCGTCTTCGCCATCGTTTCGTCGGTAGACTGTAGGGCCTCTACAGCGCGGGCCGGCAAAATTGTTTTATCCCTCTGCCAATCTACGAATCCGAGTTCATCCATTACGATTTCGCCACCACCCCGGGTTCCGGCAATGGTGTTCAGCGGTAGGGGTTTTCCGGTCCTCATGTTGACTAGCCCGATATTTGATGCATTTAGTCGCAACCTACCACGCCGATCCAAATCGAACTTGAAGTAGTCGCGGCCGACAGCCGGGACCATACCTTCTTCTGCCAAACTGTTGTAGTAGTCGTCTACAGCTGACTCGAGTAATTCTCGACTTAGACTAATGGTGTTGGTAGCGCCACCTATTTCCTCCAATCGCGATTGGATTGGAACTGGAGTCTTCATGTCAAAAACATCCATCTTTAACGATGTATTAAAGAAAAAACTATACGGGTTTAATAGAGTATTTAAATATGTCTTCGAGTCAATACGGTCGCAAACTCAATCCATACCGTAGAATGCGGGAGCACCTTGGGGCGAAAGGCGTGAGTCAGAGTGTCGTTATTACGAACAACCCATCGACGATCGACCAGAACCAGCAGCTTTTAGTCCGCTTCCCCAACCTCGGAGCTAGCGACGTCATTGTGCCGGGGACTGTTCGCTTCGCTTTCACTATTTCGCTGACGTCGACGGACGCGGACCGAACCGTCGTTCAGAACCTGGGTCGCGCCATCGTCAAGAAGACCATGATAAAGATTTCTGGTAATGAGGTGATGTCGATCGATGACAGCGACGTCTACCATTGTTATCAGGACCTGTGGAAGACGGCGCAAGAGCACGAAAACGCGATATATCATGGTATTGACACCAGCAAAAATAAGAACGTAACCAAACTTAGAATCGGGGCTGGTAACAAGGCAGATAACAACTCGAGCGACAACGCGGTCGCGGGCGCTTACGGCAACCGCTTCTACATCCCGCTCGACTTTGAGTTGCTGGAGAGTCACATACCCTACTATCATAGTGCTTGGCTGACCGCCTCGAATACGAACTAACGTTGAACGACTACGGCCGAGCTCTCATAGCCACCGACATAGCATCGACGTATACGATCGACAATGTTTCGTTGGAGTACGACATGGTCACGATGCCCGAACTCGCGCGATTAATCAGATCCCAGTATGCCGGGCGCGTTGCCATACTTTACGACCGAGTTCTTCGTCACTGCAAGATGACGAAAAACAAAAGCGACACATTGTGGAATATTAATGTCAACGTACCCGCCCGCTCGATGAAAGGTATACTGATGTTGTTCAAGGATGCTCGGTTCGCGCTCGGGGCTCGAAAAACCGACAAATTCCATAACCCCAAAATCACGAAGGTAGAGGTGACGATCGAGGGAGTCCCCAATCAACTCTACAGCGCGGGTCTTCGCGCACACCAGCAGTGGGACGAAGTCAGAAAGCAGTTTGCTTCCGGCTCTAAGCGCTCCTCGGAGGTTGCCGCGGTTGCCCAAGACCTCGCGGAGTTCCTGACTACCAAATACGCGTTATGGCTAGACATACGAGCCAGTGACGACGACCAAATGCACGGTAGCGGACGCCAAGTTGAGAACGCTAGCGAGGGTGTGACGATCCAGATAACCAAAGAGGCGGATGGAGCTGGACCATTGAACGTGTACTTATATATAATCACAGAGGCACAACTCAACATCGAAGATGGCCGATACGTCTCAGCAATCTACTAAATATAAATCTAAAGATTTAAAACCTTCAAACAAATCCAATTTACCAATTGGTGATGCCCACTCTGCCATAATATGTGGGCAGACAGGATGCGGAAAAACGGTTTTCATCCTGGACTTGCTCGAGGGCTCCTACCGCGATGCCTTCCGACACATTGTGATTCTGTGTCCCACTGTGCGGCATAACGAGACTTATCAGCGGCGCCCGTGGATATGGACCGACCCTGAGGTAACGTCATTGACCCCGGCGACAGGCTTCACGATTGGCTGCGTGGTTTATACCAAAGATTCCAGGGAGAGCCCACCCTATACGTGATTGACGACTGCTCGGCCAAGGCGGCGATGAACAAAAAGAAGGACATGCTCTCCGAGCTCTCATTTTCTGGCCCCCATGCAGGGCAAAGCGTATGGATCTCCACTCAAAAGTACAACGCCGTCCTCAAGGATCTGCGCGAGCAAACGAAATGGGTCGCCCTCTTTCACTGCAAGGACTGAGACTCATTCGATGACTGTCTTCGAGAGAACGACGTTATTCCAACGCGCGAGGAGCGACTGGAGGTTCGACAGATGCTTTCGGAAACTAAGCACGCCAAGCTGTTGTTGAAAACAGATCAACCCACAAATTATGAAGTTATCAATTAATTACTGAATATTTACTAATATCTACTAATATTTACTAATATTTACTAATATCTACTAATATCTACTAATATCTACTAAATATTACTTAATTATTAATGAATTATTAATGAATTACTGAATTATTTACTAAATAATCTACTAAATACTACTGAATTATTCGCAACTTCAATTCTTCCAATCGCGATTGGATTGATGCTGTTACTCATAATTAATTTATCTTAAACTTAATTTCAATCAGTTTGATGTTAGACTTATGAGACTAGTCAGAATAGTACTAATTATTAAAAATAAAATAATGAACTGCGACGAACTTCTCGATCAGCTAATGGAAGAAACAGTCGCTCCGACTGCCTGCACGACTACCGACACGGTATCTTTCCTGAAAGAGCAATTGGGGATTGCAACGACTGCCGACAAGGGTCTGAAAGATGGCCGGGCTGCCGATACGGTATCTTTCCTGAAAGAAAATGAAAACATGACGCGACGCGAGCGGCTAGCTGCGCTGGTTGCTGGAGGACAATCGGAGCAGTATTTCGGTAGGCGTCTCTCAGTTTGTCAGGTGGATAAAATGTCAGATGTCGAGGTTGATAAAATATATGCACGATACGAATCTAAATTGGGGGGCAGAGATGACGAAAAGTCTTGGGGCCCATGCTATTCATGTGTACGCTACCGCTGTCAGTTCAATTCCCCCTATATCAGACATCGCGAGGTTGATTAGTGATTTAGAGACTGATCCTTTTGTAGGACACACTCTTAGAACAGCCTGCTGCTCAATTTATCACAAGTTTGGAATGTACTTAGCTCCGCTGACAACCTCGTTGACCACGGCTAAACACTGTCAATTTGGACATATATGCCCACGAACTATAAGCTCAGAAAATGATGCCACAAGACACACCTGCGAGAGTGACGGAACAGCAATCCCCGATTGCAGCACTTCCAACGGCGTTGGGGGAACAAGCTCCACATGAACAAGCTCCACAGGAGAAAACTCCGGTTTCACGACACAAAAACCCAAAAAGACAGGCAGCTGGGCGGGCAGCGGCTGCCACCCGAAAAGCTAAACAAGATAAAATACTCGCCGAGCTTCGAGAGGCCAAACGGTCGTTATTTGTTCCTGCTGTTTCAACAGCAAAACACCTGGTGGTTCCACATCCGAAGGCAGCTGTTTCCCCCCCCCCCCCCAACATGCTCCAGGTTGGAAGAGCAATCCCCGATTGGTGTAGCTCCTACCCCCTATTACATAGAAATCATCCCGTGGGTTGTTGGTGGTGGTCTGGCAGTTGTGGGCACCGTGTGTGTGTGGAAATATATTTCGAGACAACCCCCAACACTGTTGGAGGCGGTTCCGAAGAAAGTTACGAAACCTATTGCGCCCCATTTAAACATTAATCGCGATCCCTTTTATATGCAATAATTATAGTTATCAATAATGGCTGAACACGATGGTAATCTGTTAGTGAATGCGCTTTATCACGCCGTGGTGATATCGGGTCTCAGTATTGGGTATGCGCGACTAACAAAGATGATCATAGGAGTGTCCGCTCCCAAATTGGACTTTACTGTGACCGACATATGGCACGTGGCCTTAGATGTAGCGTCCGCAATTTCGACCCGAGATTATCTAATTAAAGCTGGAATTCTACCTGCTAATATATGGAAATAAATGGCTAGTGCGATCGCAATGATGATATGTGGCGCGGTGGTGAACGCATTTGCGTTCAGCGGTAGCAACTTTCTATTCTCGAAAATGAAAAGCTCGGACGCGGATGAGGAGCGCAAACGTCACGATTTAGCTGTAGAACAACTCAATAGCGCAAAGGAAGCATGGTCACAAAAACGACGGTCCTCCGACAAGAGCTCCCTGCAGCATGTCGTAAGTTTCCTTTTCGGGTGCGTACAGTGGTGGACATTTTGCGTATGCGGCGGCATTTTCCTTTGTTCTGTAGCTTTTCACATCCTCCTTGAAGGTTCCTCGCAACAAATATTGCAGAACCACACCGGGTAGCGTTACTGCGGCTTTAAGAATATCCACTCCTCTGTCTTTGTAAAAGTTACACATTTTTCCCACCGCTTCCAAGAACGGTGCGACGTCCAGGTCGTTGTAGTATCGCAGCCAGTCCGCGAAAGTTTTCATGTTTTTCTCTTTGTAGATCGTGTTGCACGCTTCTAGCTCACTCTGTAATAAGGTATCCGCCTCGCAGTTTGGAATACCAGTGTTCGATGGGTGGTAAACCATCGTAGTCCAACTTTTCTGGGGAGTCGAACCACTCGTAGGGAAAGAAAGACTTGTGCATCGAGCAGTCGTATGCCTTGATCCACTTGTCGTAACTAGTTCCGGGTCCCATGTACAGAGCAATGTCTAGAAACCTGAATTCCGGAGTGAACAGAAATATCGTCGTGTTTGTCTTCTTACCTACCATAACTTTATCGGTTGTGTCAGCCAGTTTCCCAACGAGTTGTTTCTTTATCAGGTTTATGTCGTATCTACTAGAGTTGAATCCTACCACAGGAACCTGTTCTATCCACCTCTTTATAGCTTTGACTTAAATAAATAACTATCGGCCAATCTCAATAGTACCCACATTATCCAAATTAATTGAAAAATTTGTAAATACACATATGACCGATTTTTTAAATAACTACAATTTATTACAGAAATAGCAAAGTGGTTTTCGGCGCAACCACTCAACAGAATCGGCTCTAATACTAATGGTAGAAAAATGGCTAAATGCATTAAATGACGGAAAATTAGCTGGGTGTGTAATGGTTGATTTTCGGAAGGCATTCGATATGGTAGATCATGATATCCTCTTGCAAAAGCTTCACTGCTACCGATTTAGTGATCAAACATTAATGTGGTTTAATTCATACTTGAAGCAAAGAAAACAGGTAACTTCAGTTAATGGTGCAAACTCAGAAGATATGTTTATTACATGCGGCGTGCCCCAGGGGTCTATACTAGGTCCGACATTATTTCTATTATTTATTAATGATTTGCCTGCTATGCTGTCCGAGTCTGCTACAGGAACCGATTTATATGCGGATGACACAACCATTTATGATATCCAGAGTAACATTAATGAGGTAGAATCTAATTTGCAAATAGCATTAAATCAACTAAAACTGTGGTGCGAAACAAATGGTATGCTTTTAAATACTAGCAAAACAAAAATGATGCTTATTTCAACCAGACAGAGAAGAATAATACTGCATAAAAATGAAATTCACTTGACATATAATTATATAAATTTGGAAGTCACTACTGGCGATAAAATCCTTGGACTAAAAATTAATGAAAATCTGCTTTGGAATGACCATTTTGACTTTGTTTCTAAAAAAGTATCTTCTTATCTTTGGTTGCTATCAAAAATTAGCTATTTCCTCTCTGTAGAGCATAGATTGCTCTTTTACAAAGTTTATATACAGCCTCATTTCGACTACTGTTGTATTATCTGGTCTAATTCATCAAATCCAAATCGAGCAAAAATTATGAAATTGCAAAGGCCTGCATGCAAAATTATTCTTGGTACCGAGTATTCCGATTTAGTTACAGCAATGACAAGACTAACAATTTTAAGTTTTGATGAAACTATATTTTTGCAGAAAGCTCAAATAATGTACAAAACCCTCAATGGATTAGTTCCCGCATATTTAAGTGAAATGTTTATTATGCAATCAACACGATTGGAGAACACTAACATAACACTACGATCTGTGACAAACGAGGCTCTGCATGTTCCTAGACCTAAAACAGAATGATTTAAAGGTAGTCTGTCTTACTCTGGTGCAATTATATGGAACAGCATTCCATTAAACATTCGAAATGCGAGCAGCATAAATGTATTCACAGCTCGATGTTCGTCATGGATGAAATGTCAGTAGATGTCATTAAATGGACCCACCACCACCACCAGTATCATAAAAATACAGTCCATAAATTACATGCAAAACAGCCGTAATAACCCTATTTATTGTTGACGTCGTTTGTGGGAAATTTCAATGAAATATGGAGATTGCCGGAAAGAAATGCTATCCCAATGTGTATGGTTATTATATGACGAGTTACCGAAATAATAGACAATTAATATTGTGATATCATTCGTTTTAGACAGTTCCCGGTTTATAGCTGTGTCGACAGACGAGTCTCCCGGTATTTAGGGATATTACGATTTGATATGGCAAAAACGGTCTTATTGTCTCGACGAATTGATGTTCACCCTGACCGTCGTTCGCATAAGGACAGTCTGATCTGGGTCATTATTGTTCTTTATCCAGTCACTAACATTTAATCACTAATCTCTGCACCGAACGGTCTCTGTAGGTATATTAGTATTTGATCATGAGTTTCGGGTCGGTCAGCATCTGCAATCTGCTCGTGTCTGAGACAATAAGCGCGGTTTTGTCATAAATTATCATGTTAAAATTGCGTATTGCAAGCAACCCAACGTTTGCCAGCTACGTGTAGCTGGTGGCAGTTGGGTTGCATCATTTGTTTTATACATGCCATAACCTGTTCACTGTAAATATGGTTTTGTGTTTGAGAGGGCCCTATGGAAGATCGGTGCACGCCAACTTGGTTACCCTCTTTAAATAAAGAATTTACTTACTTACTTACTTACTTGACTTGTGTTTCCGGGAGTTTGTTCATATCAGTCGGCATGTACTTGCGGTGCACATCGATTTTGATATTTTTACCTCTGCTTTTCAACTCCCTCAAGAACTTTGATACCAAAACTTCAGGATCACTCTCGCAAATGTGTGTTGTCGTTCCTGAGAGACTGTCGCCTACTGAAACACTTATCGGAACGTGGGCAACCTCGTACTCTAGGTCTCGAGTTTTTACCTCCCCTCCGTTGACGTCTAGATAAGCTTCAAAGTCGTACACTATTTGGTGCGGGTACAACACTGATTCCGGGGCCGTCTGTTCTACTTGTGGATGATTTCGTGAATTATAGTCGCACTCCCAAATAACCACGAGTGTGTATCCGGCTGAGATTATTGCCGCGTCCCTATCGAGAGTTTTTTTTGTACTTTTTACCCATGCGCCTTGTGTGGAGTGGACATCCGTGCCAGTGACAGCCGTGGAATTGGTACACGGTATTTGTCTCCCTGCAGTATCCGTCGACCGGAGCCCCTGCAACCCACCTTTCTCCTCCGTGTCCACACCTGGCGGTGCGTATGTGATTGCCTTCTAAAGATTGTACCCAGTCTATCGACATTTTGCTGGCGTGCGATCTTCGGTAGAAGGCTTTTTCAAACGTGGACATTGGTCTGTCTATCATCTTACCTTTGCACACGACTACGGTCTCACCCCTCATGCATGTTGCTACGTGCCTCTTCATGTTGCTGGCGTTGGTGAATCTCTGTCTGCAGTCGTAGCAACAGTATATTTTTGTTAGATTCTTTATGTTTGTCACGAGGAACGCGTGGTTTTTTAACAATCCTATCGTCATCGTATTCTATCCTATCTCCTCGTAGTGTGCCGGTGTCTTTCTCAAATACCACATTCCTTCTTCCGTTGGTTCGTACACTTCTATTCCTACACTGACAAATTCCTCCACTTTCTTCATGTCCTCAAAAGGAACCGGTCCTCTCGCGGTTTTCTTGTTTTTCGCGAAATACTCGTTAGCCATGCTTCATGCCTTATCACAACACCTGTCCGCTCGAACATCTTCCAAATGAATAGCTAGACATCTGAAAAGACACAAATCGTCGTTGTATTTATCTAACGCGTACATATCCTTCTTGTTCCTCAACCAATCAGGAAGAGGTCCCCCGTATGCTACTGTTGAGGCTAACCCTGTGTCTTCCCTCCTATCACCTAAAACTAGTTTTACGAATACGTCTACCCACCGGACAAACGTCCATTTCGTGTTTGGTCTGTCTATCTTATCCAGGTTGATACGAGTTTCTTCTTGGCTCTTCACCCATGTACGTACCTCCTCGTAAGAACTCATCCATTTGCTACCTCCGAGGTTTTTGTAAAATATTATAGTTTTCGCTCTACCACGACTGGCTTTCTCCTCTATATGTGCTAGTTTGTAAGAAAAAGAGTATCTCATATAGAAGTTGCTCGTCAGCATCGGAGCCAACTTGTCAACTATCCTTTCAGATATTGTCCCGTCTATACCCTTACGAAAAGGAAGCTCTATCTTTCTCCTACCTTTCTCCACCCGTTGCCTAATATCTTCTCACCTTCGTCGGCTATTGCGTTCACCAACTTTCGGTTCAACTTCGACACCACTTTATGTGGGGTCTTTCTCTGCGCGATAGCGTTGGCACGCAGACTCATAGCACTCTCTTCCGCAAGTCTATGCCCAATTTAATCAGCATTGTCTATATTATTGAAGGCACCTCGCTTGTAGGCCCTTTTAAACCTAGTCGTGAAAGCTGTGTTTTTAGCCTCGTTCAAGAGTTTTGTGAACCCTGGAACTCTTAGGCGTTTACTCTATGTCAACCCTAGCGATGAGGCTTCTGCTCTGAGTTTTTCAACTTGTGGTAACATTTTCAAATCTTGTTTTAAGCCTTGGTTTAAGCCGTGGTTTAAATCAATGTTTGAATAACTACTAGTTTTCGTTTCTTTAGCTTGACATTTTATTAGTTTTGTCAACCCAGGAACTCTTAGGCGTTTACTGTATGGTATGTTGAGATCGTCCGCTTGTTTTCGCAGTTGATCTCTCATTTTTCTTCGTCCGAAGAAATTTCTCGCAAGCATATTTTTATACTTCCCATATGTTGGCAAATATACTTTTTTTAAATAATTAAATAATTAATTAATTTATTATTTAAATAATCAATTATTATATTTTCTATATAATAATAGGGGTGTTCAGTTTTGAATATTTAATTAAATAGTAGTAAGGGTGTCAAAATGATACCACCTACGGTGATATCAGTTATAACCCTCTATTCTACCCCGACCACCCCCGAAAAATCAAAAAATTGGTTAACGAGGAAATTGTCTCCCGACAGCAAATTTATGAATTTTTGGAGAAAATAATTTTGAAAAGAGGGAGTCAAAATGAATCCCAATTATATTGGTAATTGACTTTTGACAAAAGTCGAAATTATTAATGCAAGTACAATAGTTTATATTCCAACACCCCATTTTTCTCCTCCGATATAGCTAATTTATTTCGCAGATCAGCAACTAATTCTACCAGCTCTAGTCTACCACGTTCACCTTTAGCCACAGGACAGCGTAGTTATGCTTCTGTCTACAAAGAGTTTGGGCACTAACGAATTTACAAGGCATCTGGGCAGTGAAAATTGTGGGGGGGGGGGGGGCACAAGGAAACTTTCTACGTCTCGCTAGATGCCTTCGTAGATAGTCTTTACACGTAAACGTCTGACAACAAGTCACACACTCCATTATATATGTATATATAAGCTATAAAATTTATCTGTTCAATTGGACGTGAAAAAAACATGATGTAAATTTTTCACGTCCAATTGAACAGATAAATTGTATAGGTTATAAAAAAGTATATATACAAAAATATATACAGAAAATATGATAACGCCAGAAACTAGAGCAGAAATAGAAAGTTTGAGAAGAGAAGCCGAATCTCTAGGGATTACTTATAGTAAACGGTTGAACGTTAGGGGGTTGACAAAGCTGATACATGCCACAAAGAATGAGGCGTTTATGAAGCGGTTTACCCGCGCCCACAAACGAGGAGCCTTTAAAGACCTCTCACTAGCAGAGGAAGTTGGTAACAGAATTAAAAAAGAAAGTATTGCGGGGTTAAGGGCTAGTGTAATAAAACCTTCAAGCACCAATAAGTTGTCTCAAATTAGACGCACAGACGACCCAATACCAAATAATAAGAAAAAATCTATCGTTCGCGCGATAGTGACAGAAGGTGAAGAAATATTGAGGGATCACGATGAAACATTGGAAAAGGTAGAAAAGGGAAGACGGGTAGTTACTTTTTCCTTTCGTAAAAACATTGGCATTAACGAGTCTGAACGCATGTCCGATAAACTCGCTCCGTATCTAACAACCAATTTTTATTTGAGATATTCATATTCTTACAAGCTAGAACATATGGAGGAAACTAAAAAGGGAAAACCTATAACTATAATAATGCACAAAAATCTCGGTTGTAGCGAACCACTATCATCAATGAAAACAGTCAAAAAATGGCTGTCAGATAAGGAGCAAACACGAATAATGTCCGAAAAAATAGACAGACCAAATACAAAATGGAAGTTTGTAAGATGGGTAGAGGTTTTTATAAAGCTAATACAGGGCAGTAGAGGAATAGATTTAGGACTACAATCCAAAGAAGCGGCAGGAGGAGAACTTCCAGAATGGCTGAAGAATAAAAAAGGTATGTATTCTTTAGATAAGTATAATGACGACCTTTTGTCTGTTCAGTGTCTAGCTATGCATATGACAGATAAAAGACCTGACAGATGTACAGAAAAGGCGAAAGAACTTAGTAAGCAATATTTCGGTAGTAATGTGGTTTCACCAATTCCTTTTTCAGATCTGAAAAATGTTGAAGAGTTTTTTTAAAATCGGTATAGAAGTATATCAACCCACCGAATGTAATGTATGGTGGTTGAAAAAGGTACCAGCGCACTATAAGGCAATAGGCAATAAACCAATGACAATAGGACTGTTTAATAATCACGCATTTCTGATAAAAAACCTTAAAAACCTATCTAAAATTTACGCCTGCGATAATTGCAAGCAGAAATTCACGAAAGCGAGTAATATGAAGAGACACGGACCAAAATGTATGAAAGGTGAGACGAAAGTAGTATGTGATGGTAATTATTTAGAGCGCCCGCGTTCGTCGTTCGAGAAAGCGTTCTACCCAAAAAGTTCTAACAGTTATGGGGCGACTGATTGGATGTACTCTGTGGAAAAACGGGAGGGAATTCACATTCACCACGAACAGTGTGGACACGGAGGTGAAAGATGGGTTTTAGGAGCTCCAGTAGATGGATACTGTACAGAAACTAATACCGTATATCAATATCACGGCTGTTACTAGCACGGGTGTGAGATTCATGCAAAGCATAGAAAAGAAGAACGCGCATCCACTATGAGAAGAGATACATTTATTAGAAAAAGCAAATAATTCAATCTAGTAGTTATGTGGGAATGCGAATTTCAAAGAACGGGTAAAGGCATAAAGATCGGTTGCGACACTACTCTTTATCCATATCAGATAGTATACGATTTTGAGGCATATCTCAACCCAGAATTTGAAACTATCGGTAATAATCTAGAGTACGAAGCTGAGCACGTTCCGGTAAGCGTTAGTATAGGATCATTTCATTTTCAGGAACAGTAACTCATATTTGTGATAAAGATCCTGCAAAACTTATTGAAAAATTCGTAGAAGATTTGAAAGTCAGGGGAAAAGCTATAAGAGAAGAAGTGTGGTCAAGATATGGGTTTAATACAGAACATTTACGTAAAAACCAAATCGCCAAGATAGAACAGTGGAGAGAGCAAGTACCGGTTATAGGTTTTAACAGCAGTAAGTACGATATAAACTTAATAAAGAAATACCTAGTAGGCGAACTGGCATCAACAACAAAGAAAGTAATGGTAGGAAAACGCGCAAACGCAACAATATTTCTATTTACTCCAGAGTTTAAATTTCTTGATGTAATACTTTATCTAAAACCTGGTGTAAGTTACGGTAGTTGGATAAAAGCCTACGAATGCAAAGGACAGAAATCTTTCTTTCCTTACGAGTGGTTCGGTTCTCCAGACAAACTGGATTACCCAGGACTACCGGATATAGAGAATTGGTATTCCAAACTATCTGGGAAAATGTTAATAGATGAAACAGAATTAAGTAATGTCGTAGAATTTTCGAAGAAAATAATATGAAAACTTTCAGAGATTGGTTGAAATATTATAACGATTTAGATTTAGCACCGTTCCTAGAAGCGTGGAAAAAAATGTGTGAATTTTATAAACAGAGGTGTGGATATTTTCAAAGATGCGGTAACACTACAGGAGTAGCTATACAATATTATTGAGAGGAACCATTAAAGAACAAAACTCTTCAAAGACGATTATACCGGACGATGCTCTATATGCACCAAAAGAAGAAACATACGAAATGATGAAAGACGCTCTAGTTGGCGGTCCATCAATAGTATTTACACGATATGCAGAAGCCGGTGTTTCAAATATTAGATATAATTCCACAGGAATTAACAAACCTTGCAAGGCTGTTTTGGGGTACGATGCAAACGCGTTATATTTATCTACGTTAAATAAAGATAAGCCGTGTGGAAAAGAAACTATACATCGTATAGATAACCCACATAACCCTTATTAAAAAGTTTTGTAAAAGAGTTTTATCTGGAGACTGGTTTGGGTTTGCGGAGGTGGATATAGAAGTTCCACACAACTTAAAAGATAAGTTTTCTGAAATGTCCCCAATATTTATAAACAGAGAAGTAGTGGTTGATGAAGTTCCCGCACACATGTTAAAATATTTAAAAGATACTGGCCGAACAAGAGGAGATGGAAAACAATTGGTGGGATCTATGACCGCCACTAAAGTATTGCTATACGCACCACTGTTGAAATGGTATTTAAAACACGGCCTAGAAATAACTGGAGTTCATCGTGTTATAGATTATATTGGTGGAAAACCATTCGAATGGTTCGCAAAAGAAGTTACAGCCGCAAGACGAACAGGCAATGTAGAACCAAATAAGAAACCAGTAGCCGACATAATGAAATTATTAGGAAACTCGTGTTGTGGAAAAATGATAGAGGCAACGGAGAGATATTTAAATACGACATATACACAAAACGAAACCTGTGTTGACAAAGCATTAAGATCTGCATTCTTTGACGATTTGGAAGAGATAGGAGATGCGTACGAAATATCTTCAAGAAAACCCAGGTGTGCGGTAAAGAGACCATTCCATTGTGGAATAGTGGTTTATCAACTAGCTAAATTGAGAATGTTGGAATTTTACTACGAATTTCTAGTGAAATACGTAAAAAGAGAAGACTTTGAATTAATACAGATGGATACTGATAGTATGTATATAGGAGTTAGTGGAAAAACGATAGAGGAATTGATTAGACCTAACTTACTAGACGAGTTTGAAAAAGAAATGGTTGGCTTGGGATACATGGAGCGAAAGAGAGCCCGGACTTTTCAATATGGGCGATAGCGTTATCTAGTAAGTGTTATTTCGTAGAAAAATTTAATTCCACTAAGGATAATTTGGAACAAATTAAAATTAATAAAAACTCTGCGAAAGGAATGTCCAAGAGAACTAACAATTTAAATTGTGATAGATATAAACGAGTACTAAGTGAAACTACAGAAGATGGAAAAAACACATTATAGATGTAGCACAAAATAGAGGATTTAAAATGAAAGACGGCGTTATGAAAACGTACTGTCAACAAAAATTAGGACTCTCGGCATACTACGATAAAAGACGCGTGTTACCAGACGGAATACATACAGAACCTCTCTAATGATTTATTTAATTAATAATTTTTGAAAAAATTAAGAAAATTAGCAATCTAAAGACTCCGGGGGTAGCTGGGTGTCAGAAGGCACCATAAGAAGTTCTTCGCGAACAAACCCTCGAGATGGCCCATCATCCAAACAGTAGAGCACGGGCTCATCGGGTTTGGTAATAGATCGATCTAGATGATATACATTGAGAGACCACACGGGATCAGTCGCGCGGCGGCTGCCACCTTCGAGCTCTCCCGGTTGATAGAGGTACCGGACGTCAATATCTGATGGAAGCCGTTGCTCCTCTAAACCAACGGGTCGCCCGCGCGAGACGGCAGAGGGCTTGCTCGTCACCCTTTTAAACTCGATAGCATCTACAGGCTTCTGACCTATCAATCTGGTCACCTCTCCGTTCAGTGCGGAGACCACGGCGGGCAGTCTGGCCACCCACTCGGTCGATCGTGAATGAGGGTCTACAAGTTCTTTGGCGTATTGGTGTCCGAACAGTCTCTCAGCCAGGGTTCGATTGAAGCGCTCCACGATCCCCTGGTCCCGGTGGATGTTGACGCGGCCGCGTCTGACAGAAACGTTGTGCTTAGACAATAGATGAGAGACCGCGCCCATGAACTCGCGGCCGGGATCGACCTGGAGAAGATTCGGCCATTTGAGAGGACTCCTCTTATATATTCGGGAAAGAGCCTCGGCCACCTCCTTAGACTCTTTAGTGGCCAACGGCTCAGCCCCCTTATAACGACTCGCTACGTCAACGATTGTCAGTGCGTACTTGTACGTCTTGCGACCGACGCGATCGTGAGGTAGAAACAGGAGATCCGCTTGGTGAACTTGGTTCGGCACCGGCACGTCGAATTTCGGGCGCAGAATATTGTGAGGCGCGGGTAAATAGATCTGCCAGATGGCCTGCTTCTTGAGCCATTCCTTGACAGTGTTTTCTGAAACCTTGGTCGCCGCCGCGAGGTTCTTGATGGCAGCGAGTTCCTTCCAGTAGCCGCGGGGGCTGTAGTATGTGTTTGCTAGCTTGCGCGCTAGGCGAACCGATAGTTTGGTATCAAGTTATATTCATCGTATGTGAAGTATTCTAATATATCGGACAATCTCCAACATGCCCTCGCCAGATCGTCCGGTAACTGCGTCGATAATAATAAACCTTTGTTGGAAGTACAATTGCGATTGGGGGTTAAGTTCTGAAGGAACTTGGGAAAATCTAATTCATCCAATCCACCAGGATTGGTGGAGGAATATAACATCCGCTTTGCGGAAAGGGTGGCCGCTTTTTTGTCCTCGCGCCACGACTCGAGAGAATCTCAGGCCAGATGAATCATACTCTTTGCACCGGGTAAACGGTATTTAAGGGACGTGTAGCCTACATCGATCATAGCGTAATAAAGTTCGTCAACTAACATCGTTCTATATATATATATTTTTATAAAAAAAATTAGTTTTAATTAATTATTAATTTTGTAAAAATTATAAATTAATTTGAAATCTCGATTGAATATAGTAGCCGACGAGACCCACCACACCCATTCCCACAACGATGAACGCGATCTCGCGATCTTTTTGGGGCTCTGACGGTACATAGAAATCTGAAAGTTGGGGCTCGCGATCCAGCGGCGCGAGACTTTTCTGTGGATATGCCAGCGCGCACTCGCGGTTGTCTTCTTCAACGTTCTGGAAAGTTTGCGCGGCGTGATTCTCGCAGCGAAGCTCTTCGTTGACCCAGTCCAGATGGGCGGTTCGTTTTTTTGACCACGCTTCCTTTGCACTATTGAGTTGTTCTACAGCTAAATCGTGACGCTTGCGCTCCTCATCCACGTTCGAGCTTCTCATTTTAGAGAATCAAAAGTTGCTACCGCTGAACGCCAATGCGTTTACAAGCGCACCACCTATCATTATTCCGATCGAAGCCATTTTATTTCCATATATTAACAGGTAGAATTCCAACTTTAATTAGATAATCTCGGGTCCAAACTGCGGCAGCCACATCTAAGGTAGCGAGCCCTACGTCCCTCACAGTAAAGTCCAATTTGGGAGCGGACCCTCCTAGGTCCATCTTTGATAGTCGAGCATACCCGATACTGAAAGACGATATCACCACGGCGTGATAAAACGCATTCACTATCATTTTACCATCTTGTTCTGCCATTGTTGATAATTATAATTATTGCATATAAAAGGGATCGCGATCAATGTTTAAATGGGGCGCATCCAATTTCTATTGGTGTTTCGTAACTGTTTTTGGATGAATTGATGGGGGTTGTTTTCTCGATAAGGATTGGTGTAATATGGGATATTTCCACACGCACAGGGCACCAACAACTGCCAGACCACCACCAACAACCCAACTCGAATTCGTGAATTGGGGTTAAATCGGATTCGTCCAACCTCGATTGGGTGTTGAGTGTGCTTCCAATTCGTGAATTGAGGGTGTTGTTGCACTCAACACTGTTGAACCTGATTGCTCTGTCTTCAGATGTTTTGCTGTCTCCGTCCCCGATTGCATCGACTGTTTAGCCTCTCGAAGCTCGGCGAGTATTTTTTCTTGTTTAACTTTTCGGGTGGCAGCCGCCGCCCGCCCAGCTGCCTGTCTTTTTCGGTTTTTATGTCGTACAACCCCCAACTCCAATCGCGATTGGGTTGGAGGATTAATCGGAGTTGGAAGTGCTGCAATCGGGTTCGAAATTGGAGTTGGAGCAATCCCCAACGCCGTTGGAGGTGCAATCGGTGATTGCTGTTCCGTCACTCTCACAGGTGTGTCTTGTGTCATCATTTATGATATTAATATTATAGCTTATAGTTCGTGGGCATATATGTCCAAACTGACAGTGTTTACCCGTGGTCAACGCGGTTGTCAGCGGAGCTAAGTACATTCCAAACTTGTGATAAATTGAGCTGTTCTAAGAGTGTGTCCTATAAAAGGGTCAGTCTCTAGATCGCCAATCAATCCCGCGGTGTTTGGTATAGGGAGAAGTATACTAACGGCGGTTGCGTACAAATGAATAGCCGCCGATCCAAGAGTTTTTGTCATCTCCGCACCTAACCTAGATTCGTATCGCGCATACATTTTATCGATCTCCCATCTGACATCTTATCCACCTGAAAAACTGAGAGACGCCTACCGAGATAATGCTCCGATTGTCCCCCAGCAACCAGCGCAGCTAGCCGCTCTCGTCGCGCAGCATTTTCATTTTCATTCGGAGTCGTTGCACTCAACCCAATACCAACTGCCGTTTGAGTTGAAGTTGAACCCGATTGCTCTGTCGGAGTTGATGTTTCATTATCTTTCAGGAAAGATACCGTGTCGGCAGTCGGAGTTGAGGTTTCTTCCATTAGCTGATCGAGAAGTTCGTCGCAGTTCATTATTGTTAATTTTCTTAAAATTAATTTAACTATTCTAACAAGTCTGATCACTGCCAAGCGCACCACCCGATACTTATGATCACCATTATGCTCGCAACAAAGCTCGCAGCGGAGCACCAAATTGTTAACATTGTTAACCATTGTTCAGCATTTGTTCAACATTTGTTAAGTATTTGTTCAGCATTGTTCAGCAATTGCTAAGCATTGTTAAGCAATTGCTAAGCATTGTACAGCAATTGCTAAGCATTGTTAAGCATTGCAATAGCTTATTACTTTGCAATTTTCTTAAAATTAATAAATTGATAACTTTTTAAGCAGTTGGTTGATCAGTATTTAGCAGAAGCTTGGCGTACTTAGTTTCCGAAAGCATCTGTCGAACCTCCAGGCGCTCCTCGCGCGTTGGGATAACGTCATTCTCTCGAAGACAGTCATCGAATGAGTCTCGGTCCTTGCAGTGAAAGGGGGCGACCCATTTCGTTTGCTCGCGCAGATCCTTGAGGACGGCGTTGTACTTTTGAGTGGAGATCCATACGCTTTGCCTCGCATGGCGGCCAGAAAATGCGAGCTCGGAGAGCATGTCCTTCTTTTTGGTCATCGCCGCCTTGGCCGAGAAATCGTCAATCACGTATAGGGTGGGCTCACCCTGGAATTTTTGGTATAAACCACGCAGCCAATGGTGAAGCCTGTCGCCGGGGTCAATGACGTATACCTCAGGGTCGGTCCATATCCACGGGCGCCGCTGATAAGTCTCGTTGTGCCGCACAGTAGGACACAGGATCACAATGTGACGAAAGGCATCGCGGTAGGACTCCTCGAGCAAGTCTAGGATGAAAACCGTTTTTCCACATCCTGTCTGCCCACATATTATGGCAGAGTGGGCATCTCCAATCGTGAATTGGTATTGATTGCTCATTTTCTTAATTTTTTCAAAATTATTAATTAATAAATCGTTAGATTTAGTAGGGTGCTGAGACGTCTCGACCATCTTCGATGTTGAGTTGTGCGTCTGTAATTATATATAAGTACACGTTCAATGGCCCACTTCCATCCGCCTCTTTGGTTATCTGGATCGTCACACCCTCACTAGCGTTCTCAACTTGGCGTCCGCTACCGTGTATTTGGTCATCGTCGCTGGCTCGCATGTCTAGCCATAACGCGTATTTGGTATTCAGGAACTCCGCGAGGGAGACGGCCGAGAGATGCAGGTCTTTGGCAACTGCTGCAACCTCCGGAGAGCGCTTAGAGCCGGCAGCAAACTGCTTTCTGACTTCGTCCCACTGCTGGTGCGCGCGAAGACCCGCGCTGTAGAGTTGATTGGGTACTCCCTCGATCGTCACCTCTACCTTCGCGACCATGTCGTACTCCAGCGAAACATTATCGATCGTATACGTCGATAACATGTCGGTGGCTATGAGAACTCGGCCGTAGTCGTTGAACGTTAGTTCATATTCGAGGCGGTCAGCCAAAGCACTCTGATAGTATGGCATGTGACTCTCCAGCAACTCAAAGTCGAGCGGGATGTAGAAGCGGTTGCCGTAAGCGCCCGCGACCGCGTTGTCGCTCGCGTTGTTATCTGCCTTGTTACCAGTCCCGATTCTAAGTTTGGTTACGTTCTTATTTTTGCTGGTGTCAATACCCTGATAGATCGCGTTTTCGCGCTCTTGCGCCGTCTTCCACAGGTCCTGATAACAATGGTAGACGTCGCTGTCATCGATCGACATCACTTCATTACCAGAAATATTTATCATGGTCTTCTTGACGATGGCGCAACCTAGGTTCTGAACGACGGTTCGGTCCGCGTCCGTCGACGTCAGCGAAATAGTGAAAGCGAGGCGAACAGTCCCCGGCACAATGACGTCGTTAGCTCCGAGGTTGGGGAAGCGGACTAAGAGCTGCTGGTTCTGGTCGATCGTCGATGGGTTGTTCGTAATAACGACACTCTGTCTCACGCCTTTTGCCCCGAGGGGCTCACGCAGTCTGCGGTATGGATTGAGTTTGCGACCGTATTGACTCGAAGACATAATTTAGTGAATTTATATTAAACCCGTATGGTTTTGTCTTTAATACATAATTCATTTTAAATATGACATGGATGAAATCGGCAGAGACGATTACGTCGATGCGGATGATGATGACATAGATGATGATAACGATAACGAAACGCCCTTCATAGAAACTCCAGTTCCAATCAAATCGCAATCGGGGGAATTAGGTGGCGCTACCACTAGTCAAAGTTGGGAATTACTCAAGGGAGCTGTAGACGACTTCTACAGCAGTTTGGCAGAAAAAGGTCTGGTCCCATCTGTCGGTCGCAACTACTCCAAGTTCAAATTTGATCTGAACGGTAGATTGCGACTAAAAGCGGCATCAAATATCCCGATCATCAACACGATGACCGGTAAACCCCTAGCACTGAACACAATTGCAGGAAACCCGGGCGGTGGCCAACTCATAAGAAACGAACTCGGATTCCCAGATTGGAAGAGGGGTAAACCAATTATGCCTACCCGCGCTGTAGAGGCCCTACAGTCTACCGACGAAACGATGGTGAAAACGGCCTCCGCGAAAGAAACGGTCGAGCTCAGCGAGGTCCCTCAAGTAGCCACCGACGCTATTAACACGACGGAGACCACGGTCAGCGAAAACGAAATACTCAACCTCGACCAAGGGTCTAACGATGACCCACCGTTACCTCTTCGAGAACTCCGGGGCCTCGATAAGGCTCTGCAAACGATCCGGGGCGAACTGGTCCTTAACCTCTCCAAGCTCACGGCGCTGGATGAACATATCGCGCTAGAAGAAAGGAAACTGGAGGAAGCCGGTGGCGATAGAGAATCTACCGAGCGGATCACCGAACGCCTGCGGTCGTTGCGGGATGAAAGAGAAGCTCGCTTGCAGGCTGCATCGGCTTGCCGTGAGGCTCTCCGCACACAAATAAGTCGGATCCGCGAAACAATCTCGAGGGTCCTGCACGAGGAGACGACACTCGGTGAGCGTCTTCGCACTCTGTTCAGAGAGCAGGGTGTCACGATAGCAAGCATCCTCGTTGCTATCGGCATGACTATATCGACCATAGTTCTAGCTTTCACTGGTGGTGCGGCGCTACCACCCGCACCAGCACCCACACCACGACCACCCGCGCCATCCGGTGGAGCCAAGGAGTGGGTAAAAAAAACACTAAAAGCCCTCGCCAGTCTCCTGGCTAAATTAGCCGAAAAGGCGGCTGCCGCACTACCTGGACTGATCGGAAGTATCGTTTCTTACTTGCTATCTATATTAGCAAAAACGGCCGGATGGCTCGCTAAAAATACTTGGCGATCGTGGCGATCGCTGGTCTCCTACTTTTATTCTCTCGAGAGTTCCTAAAACCAAAGCGCGAGTAGTCCGATCACCACGAGGGTGACGACGAGCCCTAATTTCTCCTCCTCGTGGGTTGTGCTTTCAATCTCGATTGGTTTTTCCGCTCCTGTTCCAATTCGTGAATTGGGGGAACTCAATTCGTGAATTGGGGGTCCTATTGCTGTGGGTGAAACAACGGGTTCAAATGAACTTGATGGGGTGGGTATATCCAATTCGTGAATTGGGGGTTTTATGAAATCGGTTCCACTTACAACTCCGCGCCCGGGCATCTTGGGCGGGAGCTTGATGATACCCGTGTTCACGTTCCCGTTGCGGCCGATTTCTTGATTGGTGGTGGCTACTACGATCTGATTATTGTAACCGTCAACCGGGTCGTCTCGTAGTATCATATTGCTTGGCGCCATATAAAGACCTATTCCAAATGCGTAGTCTACCGGGGTGAGGGCAGTCTGTAAAACGTCTTGATAATTCTGGATCGCCTTCTGGAGGTCCACCTTAGCTGAGATGACGTCCTCGACAAGTGCCAAGAACTGTTTTTGTGCGTCAAAGGCCGTTCCCGTACCCAGTATAGCGCTGCGCGTTTGCTTCTGTGATGCGAGGATTGCCCATACGTATATGCGAATGGATTCGTTGAGACGAATAACCCCACCCTGCGTAAATCCAGTTCTTTCATCTAACATAAATGTGGTCCAGCATTTCGCATCTGTGAGTATCACCCAGGTCTAGGTATTCCACGTGGGCTACTTTAGTAGGTAGCCAATGACAATAACCGTCTACACGCAAGCCCACCAAGCACTTCATCGCCGAACGTCATCTTATTCAATTTATAATTATATTTAGTCCATGTTGCCATTTTTCTAACTGGTGGTGGGGTAGCTCCGCGAGCACTCCACAACCCTGAGAAATATGCGGGAATTTTATCAAGATGCCCACCACTAACTAAGCCTTTAAGGTGAACTAACCCTAAACTGTCGGTTGGGGTGTATACTTTCTGTCTCCAGTCCGCGTCTTTTGGTACCCCAAACCCCCCAAATTCGTTACACAATCTTTCGAACGCCATACGGTCGTATGTGCTGGAAATGGGATCCCAGCCGTCGTCTTGAGGAAGTGGAATACCTAGTTCTTTGAGAATCCTCCTAATTGTGTAATACACGTGAAAATTGTAGACACTTCGGAGCATGACATTCTTGGATGTCAGATGGTCTTAATGCGAAACTCCGCATCCTGCCGTTGCGCACCATACGGCGAAATTTAGCTGGTTCTGCCAGAAGTTCATATGGGAAACATTCCATATTAGTATTACATCTTGACTAGTAGTCTTTGGAACTACATATTTCTCAAACGTGTTAGGGAAATTGGGTGTACAAGGCGGTTAACAACGTCTTTTTGCGTGTATTTACCACCGACCGCGTACTTTGCATTAGAATTAAAGCTAAATGCTTTGGTATCCATTGAAAGATATTATTATGTTTGCTACTATCACTAATGTTCAAAAAGGGAGTTGTGAACTTCAAAAGTTAATAGACAACTGCTGCGGACAACGCCGGGTAGGCCTCAGATCAATCACCTTCACGGTAGGCTGGCAAAACATCGAAACGCTCGAGTTTTTCACATTAGAAGTCGAGGGCGTAAGCCCTGTGGCTTTCGGAAACTATGTCATAGAAGCTCCAGATACCTCAGCATTTCGTAGAACTCCAGATGCTATAGTACCTAAGGGTCTTTGGAGTTTCAGAGATATCCAAGCTTTTGTCGCGGCGAAGATTCCCGGTATAGTCACTCTCGCAATCTCGAAAGCCACGGGGCTCACGACATTGACCGTTGAGAGGCGTTTAAGGATCTCACCGGGGTTGGGCTCACTGTTAGGATTTATAATACTACCCTTACAACGATGACGGAGTGTTTGATTCGGGCGAGCACGTCGGCACGACCCCAGTAAACTTCGCCGTCACCTGGATCGGGTGAACACATCATACAACACGGTTGACGGATCCCCCAGCACATTACTGAAAACCGTGCCCGCCAGCGACTGTTTCTTTGGCGAGACTGTGACCTTAGACTTCCCACACCCCGAGATGAAAGTTTTGGAATCGGGACACATCCACGAGTTGAAGATTTCTGTTATTGATGATAAAGGGCGAGAGTTGAAGAACGATTACCCGATTTCGGTCGTCCTAGAAATTTCAAATTAATTATTTTTATAATTTTTTAAAATTAATTAGAATTAAACGCATATTCGTAATTTTTATATATATATATTATCAACATTATTGAAAATGAGTATATACGGACCAGGTAGTTCTTCCAATTCCAATCGGGATTGGGTGACAAATTCAAAGAATTTGGAACCGGCAGAAGGGGGATTCATCCCGACAGAGGGCGACTTTTTAACTACCCAAAAAACAAAGGCCTTGATCAATAGAACTATATCGGTGGCCACGGACGAGATTCACAAGAGTCTACTTTCACAACTTAGAGAATATGCCCTGGCTGTGAATACACAAAGTCGTGAAGAAACGCATACGGAACTAAACGAACTAGGTGAAAAAATAACCAAATTTCGAAAAGAGGCCCGGTTGGTGATTGATAAAGTCCGAGAAGACCACCAGGCGGACCTTACGGAGGCTTATGATGTGTTGCGCTTAGAGGACTCTCTCATCAGAGAAGCGGCACTTACTGAATTAGACGGGAAAATAATCGATTTTCGAAAAGAGACCCGGTTGGGTATTGAGGGAGTCCGAGAAGACCGCCAGGCGGACCTTACGGAGGCTTATGATGCGCTGCGCTCAGAGGACTCTCATCAGGGAGAAGCGGCACTTACCGAAATAGGAAAACAAATAATCAAATTTCGAAAAGAGGCCAGGTCGGGTATTGATAAAGTACGAGAAGACCACCAGGCGGACCTTACGGAGACTTATGATGCGTTGCGCTTAGAGGACTCTCTCATCAGAGAAGCGGCACTTACTGAACTAGACAAAAAAATAACCAAATTTCGAAAAGAGACCCGGTCGGGTATTGATAAAGTCCGAGAAGACCACCAGGCGAACCTTGCGGAGGCCCTTGCGGAGGCTTATGATGCGTTGCGCTTTGAGGACTCTCTCAGCAAAGAAGCAACACTTACTGAACTAGACGGGAAAATAGCCGAATTTCTTAAAGAGACCCGGTTGGGGGTTGAGGGGGTCCGAGAAGACCACAAGGAGGCCATTGCGGAGGCTTATGGGTCGTTGCGCTCAGAGGACTCTCTCAACAGAGAAGCGGCACTTACTGACCTATACGAAAAAATAACCGAATTTCGAATGGAGGCTCGGTTGGTGGTTGAGGGGGTCCGAACGGGTATTGATAAAGTCCGAGAAGACCACAAGGCGGCCCTTGCGGAGGTTTATGGGGTGTTGCGCTCAGAGGACTCTCTCATCAGGGAGGCGGCGGTTGCCGAACTAGACGGGAAAATAACCGAATTTCAAAAAGAGGCCCGGTCGGGTGTTGAAAAAGCCCTAGAAGGCCACCAGGCGGCCATTATGGAGGCTTATGATGCGTTGCGCTGAGAGGACTCTCTCAGCAGAGAAGCGGCACTTACCGAACTAGACGGTAAAATAACAGAAGTTTCCGATAAACTGAAACATCTTCGTAGAGCCGCGACTAAAGCGCTTGAGGAGGCCTCTGAAAATATTCGTGCTGAGGCCCATACCTCTATCGGGGGGCTTGCCTGATTGTTGAAAACAATGAAAACGCAAAAACGTGTCATAACAGTTTGGGCTGAGAAGCGGGGCCCATTGGTTGAGGGGCTCTCTGAATATTCGTTCGGTGCCAAAGCGAGTAATAAATATGGGGGATACGCCATGACAGCTCCAGGTACACTTCTCCGAATGGCGGTCTGCTCGGTAAATGCTAGTGGTAAACCTGTGGGCGCGGTCACGATAAATCTCGTAGTAGATGGGGAAGAACGGGGGGGGGGGGGGGGGTGGGTGGGTGGGGTGGAGTCACTAAACTCGCTGGAGATAGTTCGTCGGTGGTTTCGTTCGCGGTGATGATCTAATTAGACTTTCCGAAGGTAGTGTTATTAACTTTGTTACGAAAATCGCTGACCCAGCAAGTTCTTCCACTATTGTCTCATTGTTAATTGAACTTAATTTGTAAATACTAATATATTGAAAATCATGACGAATCACCGCTTCCAATTGTCAATACCACTCCATCAACACTGTATCCAATTAACGAAAGAAGTTCAGATTTTAGGTTGAATAATATCGTCGCTATGCAGGATATTTTAGTTAGAGAATATAGAAATAGGAAAAGACATGCTAAAAAATATAAGCGCGCGGCGAATATAGCTGAAGCATCTAGTACGGTTCTGGCAAGTTTATCTGTAATGAGTGGTGCGGGTACTGCTGCAACACTATCTATAATTGTAACGGTTCCACTTGCAGGGGTTTTCAGTGGAATTACCGTTTTATCTGGAATACTTTGTATGTTAATTAGGGCGTCGGGTGGAAAACTCGAGAAAAAATGTAGAAAACATGATAGAATATCCGTTCTCGCCAGGTCTAAGAAAAACACCATCGACGTTATAGTGTCCAAAGCGTTGGCCGATAAGAAAATATCAAATTTAGAGTTTGAATCCGTGGTGGAAGAAAATTAATTATATTGGTGCAGTAAACAATTTATTAATTAATTTTAGGGAAATTATTAACAATTTAAAAAGAAAAAAGAATTAAAGTTTTAGGTCCCACAGAGGCTGAAACCCGCGCCAGCAAAACCCTTCTGGGTCCACCCCCGCTAAGCGCTTCGCTTAAATCTCTTCTCTTCTCTTTTTTTCGGCTTAGCGAGGTGTGTTACACTCACATGTCCTCCACCCCCATCATTGGACCGATACCGCGGACCCCTCCTCTTCGTTACCTCCATTCGCTATAATGTGTAGAGCGGCCAGAGTGAAGTACATGCGGCGAAACCTGTCTCACTTTTGAGATTACTGCTAGCGTCCCAGCAATGTATATATGTGTTTATTTCTCATATATAAACCTAACTTTGTTGGTGGAAATAAAATAAATTGTTATTTATTATTAATTAATAAATTATTATATTAATTAATATGTTTTCTATATAATAGGGGGTATTCAGCTTTAAATTATAAATATTTTTACGAATTAAATAACGAACCATCCCCGAAATTTGTGAACTAATATAACCCTCACTAAGTGTTTATAAACTGTGTACACACCACCTGTGTAAATCGATAGCCCGTTTACATACCATCGATAAGGAAAAATACACTCGGCTATAAATAACCGTGTGTGTAGTATATATTTACAGTGTATTTATTTTCAATCCCGGAAGATGTAAACCTCTCTATAAATGGACACTTAATATACGTGTAAGGTGGGACACCTAATTTGTATTTTCATAACGCGTGTAATTGGAACATTGTCGTCTGCTTGGTGTTGTGATTACAACATAAATTAATTTGTAGTTTTTTTCTGTTCAATAATATACATATCTTTATAAGCGATATCGTAGAAATGTACATTCGTAAACGAATCGTTGGGTTTTAACAATTTTATATAATACACCCTAGTTTCATATCCGATACGCATTATCCGTCTTAATGTTTGTATTTGCCTCTTGTATAGTTCGCATAATTGTCGGTATAATATTGTAAATGCAACGTTTTTATCGGAGCGTAATAAATTACGCTGATATTTCATGTATTCGATATCGCCTAGTGTTTTCATTTTATAGAATTTATATATAGGACTATAACCCCCGTATTCTTCGTAAACTTCTTCGACACAGCCATTATAAGCTTTCAATTCCCATTGTATTTTATTATCCATTTTCTCTAATAATATTTTATTATAACCTATGAAATGTATCTGTTCAATTGGACGTGAAAAAAACATGATGTATTTATGACACCAATATATTTTTTCAAAAGTCAATTACCAATATAATTGGGACTCATTTTGACTCCCTCTTTTCAAAATTATTTTCTCCAAAAATTCATAAATTTGCTGTCGGGAGAAAATTTCCTCGTTAACCAATTTTTTTTGATTTTTCGGGGGTGGTGGGGGTAGAATAGAGGATTATAAATGATATCACCGTAGGTGGTATCATTTTGACTCCCTTACTACTACTAATTAATTAATTAATTAAATATTTTCATACTTCCTATATGTTAGCAAATATAATAATTAAATAATTAATTAAATAATTAATTAATTAATTATTTAAAACGACTGTATGGTATAAGAGAGACAACTCTGACAAGGAAGACCCGCTTTAGAAAGTACACAGTTGTCTAACTTGGCTCTGTATTCTATAGGTGGTCGGCACTTTGTGTCTATTCAGTTTATACATAAATTCGAGGGGTGTGGGACTGTAAATGGAGCGTAGGGATGGTGTGTAGGTTGGTGGTATCATTTTAACTCCCTATATACTACTTGTGTAATACATATGGATTGCAAGGAATTCATACATTATATAAGTACACACTTTTAAAATCATACAATACCGAACTTTCACTTCTGTGGAAGTATGTGACACACTGTCTATGTCTCATTCCCGTGAAGTTAGATGTTGACAACAGACATTTAAATAGTCTCCTGTCCGTGGGAACATGTTTGCTCTAAATGAAAAGCTGTGGCTGGGCGCATGCGACGGGTATGTTATCATAGTCGTGATATCCCTGATATGGCCCTCAGTTATTATTTCGCTTTCTTGTACCTGAGTGCTGAAGCCGGTTGTCCCAATTGTACGTGTAATAAGATTTTATTAGTGTACTCCGATTACGTTTAGGGGCTGGAACTAAGTGACTCTTTTGCATTGAGGACCAGGCACCACCACCAGGATATTATCAATTGATGGCTGAAGGTATATTTTCTTGACTTGGTGTGACCCACTAACCCGTGTTGTTGTGACATGTTGTAACATATTAACCTGTGTTGTTATGACATGTAGTGACCCACTAACCCCTGCTGCTGTGACACCGTGTGAGCCGTTGTTTCTGCCACTAACCCTGTTGTTGCGACATGGTGTGACCCAGTTACCACTGTTGGAGTGACATGTTGTGTTGTGAAACAGCACCCCGGTAACCCATGTTGTTATGCCGTACTAACCCGTGTTGTTGTGACATACTATCCCGTGTTATTGTGACATACTGACCCATGATGTTGCGACATATTGTGACCACATCAGACTGAACAATAATCTCAAGTCAGTATCGTTTCTAGTATAAGAGTAATTTATATTTGAAACTTGATAATCAGTTAATATTTCTGGTACCAGTGGTTGTGACGCACTAACCCGTGTTGTTGTGACATTATGTGTACATACTAACGCTTGTTGTTGTTAAATTATGAAACTAGATGGTCGGTAAATCCCGCAAATGTTCCCCGATGACGCCAGGATTGAAGTTCGAAGTCATTGACACTGGGTATCGGTGTAGTAAATTGTGGTAAATGTGTGAAGTGTCACATCATAATCTCAATGGGTAACAGAGATAACTTCTAGAAAGGTTTAATGCAATGTTTTGTTTATTAGTCACAATCAACTTTTGATGCAAATTTGGATGGAATTGAATTTTAACGTAACACTTTAGCACAAGTTTAAAGTCATTTGACCTTGACCGTGGGCTCCATATGTAGGGTATACAATGAACATATGGATGGTGATCACTGCGTAAATGAAGTTTCAAGTTGATATCACAAGCGGTCGCAGAGATATAGCAATTAAAATAAACTTTAACGTAAGCTTTAACTAACAGCACGCCATTTGACATTAACCATGGTCTCCTGGGCAACATGGGTAGGGTGTACAATGAAAATATGCATGGTGTTCAATGTGTATATGAAGTTTCAAGTTGATATCCCAAGCAGGCACACAGATATAGCAATTTGCAAAAACTTTAACTTAAGCTTTAATAAACAAAAAGTAATTTGACCTTGACCTTGGACTCATGTGCAGCATGGGTAGGGTGTACAATTAATACATGGATGGTGCTCAATGTGTATATGAAGTTTCAAGTTGATATCCCAAGCAGCCATAGTGATATAGCAATTTGAAAATTGTTAACGTAAAATTCGGAAGGCGGACAACGGACAAAGCGGTAACTATAGGCTCCCACTAAAACATTGTTGTCAGGGAGTATACAAATACTGCCACGTGTTGCTGTGGCATACAAACCCGTGTTGATGTGACATGTTGCAACATGTTGTTGTGACATATTGTGACACACTAACCCGTGTTATTGTGACATTATGTGATACACTAACCCGTGTTGTTGTGACATGTTGTGACATACTAACCCGTGTTGAAGTGACATTATGTGAGACACTGACCCGTGCTATTGTGACAGACCACTCCGGCGTCCCCATTGTGTCTGCAGTCGTTGTTGCCCCATCCCATGTTTTCACACTGCAACAGTGAGGCCTCGGTGCCCGCACACCTCACTTCGTCTAGGTAGATCTCGCCCGCCCCCGCCCCGTACCGCGCCTCGCCAACCGCATCCTGTATGGGATACAATTATACTTATTACTAGTCAATATCTCGCAAGAATATTTTTATGCAGTGAAACTTCTCTAAATCGGACACACTGGGGGTCCCCATGGTATCCGGCTTAGAGATGTTCCACTATAATATATATACGAGTTGACTGGGGTACAATCTTTGTGAATGCCACCCTTAACAAACTAGTCCGTCCGACATACCATGCAAGGGACCCGGAAATGGCGTTTATACAAAATATGTCATAGAAATCAAGAACTGGCATCGTTAAATGAAGCTAATCCCCACACTGGCAGCATTGATAATAAACGAAAGGAATGAGAAAACTTTTTAACATGTTTGCCTTACAAATAAGGTGAACGCCGGGGAGTTCCCAAAGGGTGTTCAGTTTATATGGATTACACTGGAAACGTATACGTACACCCCAGACATAGCCAAGCTGTCGACAGGCCACCGTGGCCGCCGTATACACCCAACCATTGTCACATACTGTGCCCCAGGCGGACGAGTTGGAGAGTCGCACTTCTAGCCGCCCGGAATATGGCGTCGGTCCATCAGCCAGTCGAACGTTGAGTCCTGGCGATATAAACCGTCACTTATTTGTCTATCATCGCTTGATGGGCATTATTTAATTATTAGTTGATTGAATCTACGCGCGGTGCGTTCCATCAGGCGGTGGTATCATTTTTTGACTCCCATATACTACTTGAGTTTTCCTCCACTGATCGAACGGTATGGATGAGAAAATCAATGAGGTTATGAGCGGAAAAACTTTTTCAGCAACCCCCGTTTCGGTAACCACGAGACCATGTACTACTTGTGTTTCCTCCACTGGATGAGCACTTATCAATTAGACGACTCATACGAGATGGTGATGTCACCACCTCTGGCACCATTTTAGAGATAAGTCATCCATAGGTTATACTCAGTATATACAGCAATCTGTCATGCATAGCAAAGCCTGTCATACATATCAAGTCACAACCTCTGATGTCCTATTAGAGATAAGTTATCCATACGTTATACTCAGTATAATACGGCATTCTGCCATACATAGCAAACCTGTCATACATATCAAGTCACCACCTCTGACGTCGTGTTAGAGATAAGTCATCCATAAGTTATACCAGTGACCTACCATACATAGCAAGTCACCACATTTTACACCCTGTTGGAGATAATACATCCATTGGTTATACTCATCATAATGCCTACCATAAAGAAAATGAGAGAGCAAGCTAAGAGTTCGGTAATTTCCCTAAGAAGTTTGAAACTCAAGAAAGATATAGGATATAGGATAAGTGACGCGCGAGCCGTCGTTCGCGAGGAGAGGCTGTGGCGTGCGGTTTCGACCGGACGACTGCCTGCCGACCCCGAAAAACAATCCGAGAAATTGGAGAACGAGACGACGGCCAGTTTGCGAGCCACTGCTTACGCGCAGCGTGGAAAAAGACGATCCCAGCGCTGACAGAGAAACACTCTTCAAGGTCGAATACAGCAGGATTTATCAACGTCTTGTGGGGATGCCTCCTAGGAGGAGGAGAGAGCTCGCCAGAGCTTTGGTGGAGGAGGGCCCCAGGATTCTCGCCGAAGAAGCCGAAGTTAGGGACACTGTTGATAGGGGTAGGAGGAAGATAGTCTGGACCTTCGAGAGAGGGGTAGACCGGGAAATCGCTAATCGCATAATGAATAACATTCGTCCAGAGATGACCACGGCATGTTATATGAGGTATTCGTGTTCGTATCGTATTAGGAACATCAAGAACGACGATACGATGATCTTTCACAAACACTCACCGGGTAGTCAGTGGATAAACGAAATCGCCAAAGCTGAGAGTTGGATAGCCGATGGAGAGAAAGGTCGAATGAAGATCTACAAAGTCGATAGACCAAACACAAAATGAAGATGATCATCGATGCGCAACAACTCCTCATGGGAGAGCCCCGATTGGTTAAGACAGAAAAAGGCAATGTATTCCGTCGACACGTACGACGACTACTTGTGTCTGTTTATGTGCATGGCCATCCACCGTGGACAGAGACCCGACCACTGCTGTGAGGAGGAACGAGCTCTGGCTCGCGAATACCTCGGTCACGATTTCGGACCGGGTAGTAAGGGAATCCCTCTGGACGACCTTAAAAAGGTCGAAAAGCACTTCAAACTGGGCATTCGTGTTTACGAGCCCACCGACGACGGAGTGTGGTACCTCATGAAGTCTCCGGCAAACTACGACGCGGTTGGGGAGAAGACCATGACGATATCCTCATCAAGAATCTCCGCAATATGACGAACGAGTACGGGTGCACCGTATGTCAACAACGGTTGATAAAGTCGTGTAACATGCACAGGCACGCGATCACATGCATGGGTGAGAAGACATGTCCGGGCAAGAAGATAGACAGACCGCAGTCGGCATACGAGAAGGCGTTCTACCCCAAGGGGTCAGCGAGTGCGATGTCGATTCAATGGTTGAGCAGAGAGGAAATGAGGGTGGGAAAGTACATACATCACGCGAGATGCGGTTACGAGGCAAGGGTGTCCGAGGCATTTCAGGAGAGGTCACGCGTCATCGCTGTACAGGAGGACGAACATCAAAGACGACAAGATAAGGAAGGCGGGTTACGAGTTTGTGGTGATGTGGGAGTGCGAGTGGTTGAATGAGCGGAATCCCCGCGATCCACCACCGCGCGAGAACGAGACGACTCTGTACCCTCATCAGGTAGTCTACGACTTCGAGGCGTATCTCGACAAGTCGAAAACCACGCGACCCATCAAAGACCTGACCTTCGGGATCGAGCACGTCCAAATATCGGTGTCGTTGGGGGATACGATGCACGAGGAGATCACCCACATCTGCGAACGAGACCCCGCCACGCTTGTCGAAAAGTTCGTTACCGAGCTACAGAGGAGAGGCAATGCCATCAGGGAGGTGGTTAGGAAGAAGTATTTGCCGACCGACACAGAGATGCTGTCGAAGCATCAGCAAGAGAAGATCGTCTCGTGGATCGACTAAGTCCCGGTGGTGGGGTTCAACTGCAGCAGGTACGACCTGAACCTCATCAAGCCGTACCTTGTCGAGAGGTTGGCTGCCACCGTGACAAAGGTGATGGTCGGAAAGAGGACCAGCACGACGATGTTTCTGTTTACCCCGGAGTTTAGATTTCTTGACATCATCCAGTATATGGGACCCGGTACCACGTACGACAGGTGGGTTAAGGCGTACGACTGTAAAACAGTAAAGTCCCACTTCCCGTACGAGTGGTTCGATAGCGCGGACAAGCTCGACCATCCGGGGCTGCCGGACTATCCCGAGTGGTATACGAAGTTGAAGGTTGCATACCTACTGTCGATGTCGGAGTGGAAAGAGTGCAAGAAGGTATTCCGAGAAAAGGGGATGAAGACGTTTCAAGAATGGTTGCAACACTACAACGACTTGGACATCGGACCGTTCCTGGAGGCCCTGACTAAAATGACGGTGTTCTACAGTGGGAGGCGGTGGACTTACTCAAGGATGCGATATCTCTGCCGGGGGTTTCCCTTCAGTACCTGCTCCGCGGGGCGATCGATAAGGAGGCGGACACGCCCGAGCTGTGGTCGCCGAAGGATGAGACTTACGCAATGATGAAGGAGGGGTTGGTTGGTGGTCCGTCCATAGTGTTCTCTAGATACGCCGAGGCTGGCAGGTCGACGATCAGGGATCAGGTAAGTAGTCGGACGGAGAAGATGTGCAAGGCGGTGCTGGGTTACGACGCCAATGCGCTGTACCTGTCTACCCTGTCGAATGACATGCCGTGCGGAGAGGAGAAGATATGGACGTGTGACGACCCGGAAAGACAGTCGTATATAGATTGTTTCGTGAGGAAGGTCAGGCGTGACAAGTGGTTCTGATTTGAAGAGTTGGATATAGAGGTCCCGGAAACATTGCGAGGTAAGTTCTCGGAAATGTCGCAGCTGTTCATTAATCGAGAAGTCGACGAGACCGAGGTTCCGCAGCACATGAAGGACTACCTGACCAGGACCGGGAGTACTAGGGTCGAAGGTCAGAGAAACCTCGTGGAGGCACTGTCAGCCAAGAAGATGATCATATACTCCCCGCTGCTAACGTGGTATCTGCAGCACGGTCTGATCGTCAAGGCGTTGCATAGGGTGATAGACTACACGCCCGGCAGACCGTTACACTGGTTCGTGGAAGATGTCACCACCGCCAGACGGACGGGAGACGTTGACAAGAGCAACGCAGCGTTGGCGGAGATATTCAAACTGGTTGGCAACGCGTTGTGGCAAACTGGTTGTGGCTGATAGATGCACAAGAGAGACACCTGAACACCACTTATATGAAGGATGAGAAGAATGTCGACCGGGCACTGAGGTCGGCGTGGTTTGACGACCTGGAGGAGATTGGGGAGGCAGGAAGCCTCGAATGGTGATCAAAATACCGTTCCAGTGCGGCATAGCGGTCTACCAGTTGGCCAAGCTCCGGATGCTGGAGTACTACTACGACTTCTTGGACAATTACGTGGATAACGGAGATTTAGAACTTATACAGATGGAAACTGACAGCATGTACTTCGCGGTATTGGAGAAGACTCTGGCGGCGGTGGTGAGGAAGACGACGAAAAGAAAGTTCACTAAGGAGAAGCACGAGTGGATGGCGTGGGACGGGTGGTGCAACAGAACTCCTGGACTGTTCAAGCAGGAATTCCAGGGGGATAGAGCCATCGCTCTGTGCAGCAAGTGCTACTACGTGTGTCTGGGGGGGGGGGGGGGGGGGGGGGGGGGTCTGGGGGGGGGGGGGGGGGGGGGTAACGGAAGCTCTAAGCACTCGGCCAAGGGGATGTCGTGGAGATCTAACGATCTGACTTGGGGGAGGTACAAGAGCGGTCTCGAAGGGGGTAGGGACATGGCGGAGAACAGGGGATTCCGAATGGTTAACGGTGTGATGAAGACGTACAAGCAGGAGACGTTGGGGTTGTCGGCGTACTACGACAAGAGGAGCGTGATGGAAGACGGGGTACACACTGAGCCTATAGATAGATACAAAAAAGGACTCATAAAAAGGGGAGACAACTATGGACTGACCGAAAGACTCTGACGAGCGTCTGACTGACGCAAAGGCTCTGACGAGAGCCTGATCAACCGACTGTGACTGACCGACTGTGACTACGGGATCCACACCGAGCCGTTGTTTTAGTCCGGGGCTAGCTGGGTGTCAGAAGGCACCGCAACAAGTTCTTGGGCATCTGACGGCACATAGAAGTCTGAAAGCTGGTGCTCAGGATCCAGCGGAGCGAGATTTTTCTGCGGATATGTCCGCGCGTACTCGCGGATGCCGGCGTCAACGCTCCGGAAAGTTTGCACGGCGTGATTATCGTGGCGAAGATCTTCGTTGATCCAGTCCAGACGGGTGGTTCGTTTTCTTGAACATGCTGCGTGTGAGCTCAGGAGTTGTTCTACAGCTAAATCGTGACGCCTGGGCTCCTCATCTACGTCCGAGCTTCGAAGATTAGAGAAAAGAAAGCTGCTACCGCTGAACGCCAATGCGTTCACCACGGCACCACCGAAGCCATTATTTCCATATATTAGCCGGTAGAATTCCAATATAATCTCGGTTCCCAACTGCGGCCGCTACATCTAAGGTCACAAGACCTACGTCTCTCGCAGTCAAGTCTAACTTCGGAGCAGGCCCTCCGATGACCATCTTTGATAGTCGAGCAAACCCGATACTGAGGCTCGATATCACCACGGCGTGATAAACCCCATTCGCTATTATTTTACCATCGTATTCAGCCATTACAATAAAGTTATTGCATATGAAAGGGATCGCGAGCAGTGCTTAAATGGGGCGCAATCGGAACAGCAGCTGGTTGTCGCGAAAGGTAGTTCCGCAGAGGCAGCTGCTGGAACACACACAGGGTGCCTGCAACTGCCAGACCATGACCAACAACCCACGGGATGATCCAGGTCGGCGCAGAAATCTACGATTGCACCGCAGCTGCCTTCGGATATTCCGCAGATGTTGCTGGAACTTCCTTCGGGTGTTCTTCCGCAGTAGCTGGAACAACTAACGACTTGGCCTCTCGAAGGCCGGCGAGTAATTTATCTTGATTACCTTTTCGGGGTGCAGTCGCTGTCCGCCCAGCTGCCTGTCTTTTTGAGTTTTTATGTCGTGCAATCGATGATTGCTGCTGAGGTGCAATCGGAGATGGCTGCTCCGTCACTCTCGCAGGTGCGTCTTGTGTCATACATTTTTGAGTTTATAGTTCGTGAGCATATGTGTCCAAATTGCCAGTGCTTAGCTGTTGTCAACGCAGTCGCAGCGGTGCTTAGAACATGCCAAACTTGTGGTAAATTACGCAGCAAGCTTACCTTAGTGCGTATCCGACAAAGGGGTTAGCCCCGAGGTAGTCGACCAATCCCGATTGATTCTTGATTTGCAGAAACGTACTCGCCGCTGCTGCGTAGAGCTGTTCCTACAGTTCTTCCATTAGCTGATCGAGAAGTTCGTCGCAGTTCATTGTTGTTCAGCAGTGCTATTCTGACTCTCCTCATAAGTCTAACATATCGCACCACCCGATAATTATGATCACCGTTATGTTCGCAGCGCAGCAAAAAATTGATTCCCAAATTGTTAAGCATTTGTTCAGCATTTGTTAACGATTTTTCAGCAATTGTTCAGCATTCGTTAACGATCGTTAAGCTGTGTTTATCACAATCTAAGCTGCGCTTAACACTTTGTAAGAAGTTGGTTGGTCAGTCTTTAACAGAAGCTTGGCGTGCTTAGTTTCTGAAAGCATATGTCGAACCTCCAGTCGCTCCTCGCGCGTTGGGATAACGTCGCTCTCTCGAGCACAGTCATCGAATGAGTCAAGGTCCTAGCAGTGAAAGAAGTCGACCCAATTCGTTTGCTCGCGCAGATCCTTGAGGACGGCGTTGTACTTCTGAGTGGAGATCACAATACGCTTTGCCCCGCATGCCGGCCCGAAAATGCGAGCTCTGAGAGCATGTCCTTCTTTTTGGTCATCGCCGCCTTGGCTGAGCAGTCGTCAATCACGTACAGGGTGGGCTCGCCCTGCAATACTTGGTAGAAGACCCGTAGCCAATCGTGAAGCCTGTCACCGGGGTCAACGACGTAGTCCTCAGGGTCGGCCCAGATCCACGGGCGCAGCTGATATGTCGTGTTGTGCCGCACAGTGGGACACGGGATCACACTGTGTCAACAGACATCGCGGTAGGGGCCTACGAGCAAGTCCAGGATGAAAATCATTTTTTCCGCATCCAGTCTGCCCACATATTATGGCAGAGTGGGCATCCTTCGTAAAAACCAAAGGTTTTTCATTTTTAGTATAAAGCTGAGACGTATCGGCCATCTTCGATGTTGAGTTGGGCATCTGTGATTATATATAGGTTCACGTTCAATGCGCCGTTGCCGTCCGCCTCTTTGGCTATCTGGATCGTCACACCCTCGCTGGCGTTCTCAACTCGATGCCCACTACCGTGAAGTTGGTCGTCGTCGTCGGTTCTCATGTCTAGCCATAGCGCGTACTTGGTAGTCAGGAACTCTGCGAGAGAGACGTCCGAGAGCTGCAGGTCTTTGGCAACCGAGGTAACCTCCGGGGCGCGCTTAGAGCCTGCATCACACTGCTTTTTGACTTCGTCCCACTGCTGGTGTGTGCGAAGGCCCTGGCTGTAGAGCTGATTGGGGACTCCCTCGATCGTCATATCGACCTTTGTGATTTTGGGGTTATAAAATGTGTCGGTTTTTCTAACCCCGAGCGCGACCCGGCCCTCCTCGAACAGCACCAGTATGCCTTTCATCGAGCGGGCGGGGACGTTGATATTAATATTCCACAATATGTCGCTTTTGTCTTTCGTCATCTTGTGATGCCGAAGACCTCGGTCGTAAAGTATGGCAACGTGCCCGACGTACTGGGTTCTAATCAATCGCGCGAGTTCAAGCATCGTGACCATGTCGTACCCCAGCGAAACAATGTCGATCGAATACATCTATGTCATGCAGTGGCTATGAGAACTCGGCCGTAGTCGCTGAACGTTAGTTCGTATTCGGGGCAGTCTGCCACAGCGTCTGATAGTATGGCATGTGGCTCTCCAGCAACGCAAAGTCGAGTGGGATGTAGAAGCGGTTGCCGTAAGCGGCCGCAATTGTCTTGTCGCTCGCGACGTTATCTGCCTTGTCACCAGCACCGATTCTAAGTCTGGTTACGTTCCTAGTTCGGCTGGTGTCAATACCCTGATAGACCGCGTTTTCGTGCTCGTGCGCTGTGTACCACAGGTCTTGGTAGCAATGGTAGACGTCGCTATCGTCAATCGACATCACCTCATTACCAGCAATATTTATCGTTGTCTTCTTGACGTTGGCGCGGCCCAGGTTCTGAACGACGGTTCGGTCCGCGTCTGTGGACGTCAGTCAGATAGTGAAAGCGAGGCGAACAGTTCCCGGCACAATGACGTCACTAGCTCCGAGGTTGGTTAAGCGGGCCAAGAGCTACTGGTTCTGGTCGATTGTCGATGGGTTGTTCGTAATGACCAAGCTCTGTCTCACGCATTTTTAAAGTCTGCGGTATGAATTGAGTTTGCGCCCATATTGACTTGAACACATAGTTTCGATGAAACTAAACAATACTATTAAACCCGTATGGGTTTTTGTTCATTACATCGGAACGATGGCTGGTCACGACGTTGACATGGACGAATTGGATCGCACAACGGGCGACCGAGACGATTACCTCGATGATGATAATATCGCCGACGATGGCGAAACACCCTTCTCAGGAACTTCAGCCGGCGAGGAAATATGTGGCGCTACCAACACCAGTGCTCTAAGCCGGGAATTACTCGAGTCAGCTGTAAGTGACTACTAAAACTATTGGGCAGAAAAAGGTACGGTCCCATCTATTGTCCGCGACTACTCCAAGTTCGAATTCGATCGGTCCGGCAGGTTGCGACTAAAAGCATCAAAGGTCCAAATCATCAACGAGAGGACTGGAAAACCCCTAGCGATGAGCACCATTGTCGGAAGCCGTGGGCGGTGGCCAAATCATAAGGGACGAACTAGGATTCGTAAATTGGAAGAGGGGTAAAATAATTATGCCCGCCCGTGTTGTAGAGACCCTACAGTCTACCGACGAAACGATGGCATAGACGGCTGCCGGGATAGAAACGGTGGAGCTCAGCGAGGTACCTCGCTTAGCCACCGACAGTAATAAGGGGTATTGAGCTCCTCCGCCACCTAAAAAAAAAAAAAATATTATTTGAGTTTCCCCTCCCCAACGAAACTCAATATTTTTTTTTTTGGTTGCGGAGGAGCTCAATACCCCTTATTACTGTTGGTTACTAGCCAAGTAATGCTTGAGCAATGCTTGAGCAATTCTCATAATTTTATATTTTTATATTCCCACATTTCTACTTATTTTTGCTATGAAATGAACATGATATAAGCAATGCAGGTTGAAACACAATCTTCTCAGGTGTGAGAGAACTGGCACCCTGCCAACCCCGCGCTCTAGCTAGAGCGCGACCCAGTTGTACACCCTGCTTCACTGCCCTGCTTTTGACAAGACTACCTTTTCAGCTATCATTTAAGCTACCACATTTTAAACCGGCATATGCGTAATTAAGATAAAATTGTCTTTTATAAAAAACAAAGAATGTATGGTATTAATTTTGTGAAAAAGCACCATTAGAATGTGCAGATTGTTATATTAATACATTTAATAAGTGTGTTATTGTTTTCTACTGTGGTTTTATTAAAAGATCTAAAACTCAGTAATCTGTAATTCTTGTTCATAAAACCCCCCCTTAATTTCTTCGCCTTTTACATCATTTATTTTATAAGTAACAGGATTTGTATTTCAAAACTTTTTCAATTACAAATATTTCTTTAGTCCAACGAGTAGTATAACCCTTTTCAAATTTACCTTTCTTTTTTGTTGTTATTCTTACTCTATCACCAACTTTGAATTTAGGTTTTTTAATTTCCTTTTCTTTTTCTGGATATAAATTTTTATACACTGTTAATTCATTTTCTAATTTACTTGCTTCAACAGGTGTCATTTTAATTGAAGAATGTACTGTATTATTATAATTTTTAACTAATTTATCTAATATATCATAAAAAATATTGGTCTACTCCCGCACCACAAAAAAATATTACACCTCTCCCCCACCCTAAAAAATATCCCCACCTAGAACCTCGAGAAATGATATTAGTAAATCTCATAGATAGTGAGTGCAATAATACCTATTACTATACTTCCTACTATTAAAGCTGTTTTATTGTCTTCGTGTTTAGTGGAGACATCTGGCAGAGATTTCTTTGTTTGTATAGGTGCGGGTTCTGGTAGAGATTTCTTTGTTGGCGTGCCTTGTATAGTTGAGGGTTGTGTAGTAGTTTTAACGGGTTTAACATTTGCATCACTATTGAAACCAAGCGTTTGATCTTCTGTTGCAATTACAATCTTATTATTATAACCAACAATGGTACCTATTTGTAATACCATATCACTCGGAGACATTATACAAAACCCAAACCATAACTATAATCAACTTTACTCCTCGCATATTTCAACACATTTTGATATCTCGATATTTGATTCGGTAAATCTATGGGGGTGTTAATTGCGTCTTGTATATTAGCCATGAATTGTTTTTGAGCATCAAAGCCTGTCCCCAACTTTAATATCTCTACAAGTGTTTGACTTTGTGCTCCTAATACAGCCCACACAAACATTCTAATACTTTCATTTATTCTTTCAATTCCTGCTTTAGTAAATCCATCTGATTTGTCTAAGATGAAAGTTGTCCAAGCATCTGTTATATCTGTGCATGTTCTAGTCGGTCGTTTATATTAAGAACGGCCCATCACTTCGATGGTTCTGTCTGTATTCTCCACTTGGTTTAAAGTATTGTGTGTATTGTCCAAGACTATGATTATGGTGGATTTCCAGCTTTTGACGCCAATCTGTATTAAATGAAACATTGAATTCATTGCATAACTTTTGGTAGGCTGCTTTGTCGTATGGGTTTTTGTAATAACAGAATGATGCATCTGTCGGCAAAGGCGTTTTAAGTTCTTTCAGGATACGAGCAATACAATAATAAACATGAAATGTATATACTGTTTTAGTTAGTCCTGAAGTGTTTTGCAAATGCCCTTGATAACTTACTCCGCACCCTGTAGTGGCACACCAGACAGCAAAATTCAATTGACACTGCCACCAGTCAAATGATGAATGAAGCCATGTGTTCCACGGCTCATTGGTGTGTAATGCCGGATTTTGGTAGTTTTGAAACAAGTCTGGGAACGTTACTGGGAAATAGTTGTCTTTGTTAACATAAATTATTTGTTTTACAAGCTCAATTTTCTTTTTGTTATATTTAGTATTGGGGTTATATGATGCATTGGAATTGTACTTAAAATCTTCGGGAGTCATTTTATTTACTTAAAAATGTATCAAATAATTTCTAATATTAATAAAACAATAAACTTGCAACAATACATAGATAACAAATGTGGTACTAAGAAAATTGGGTTGAAGAGTTTTACTTATACTATAGGTTGGTATAATTTAATTAATGAATATATTCAAAATAATGAAGATAAACCTATTAAGATTACAAATGGATATTTTAGTTTTCAGCAAATAGCAGATATATTTAAACGTAATAATATTACATTATCTGTAAATGAAACAAATGGCACTGCTTCTCTAATTACTACTAATGAATTGAAGATAAGTAAAGGACTAAATCAGATATTAGGGTTTGGAAATAAGAGAAGATTCGCTTCTAATAAATCACACTATGGTGAAAGAACAATAGATTTAGCCCCCCATAAACAACTATATGTTCATCTTGAGCAGATAAATAGCACTTACAATTTCTTTGACGGCGCTCCTAGTAATATTCTTGGTGTTGTTTCTGTTGAGAATAAATCGTTTGGTGATATTGTTCATACGCATTTTAGTAATCCAGAATACAAACAATTGTCTCATGGTGATATTTCAGAATTAAGTATAAGCGTTTGTGATGAGAACAACCAGAAAATAAATAACAATGGATTACCAATTAGCTGTGTATTGGAAATCATATAATTATTTTTAAAAAATGAGTATATTCGGCGTAAAAAAGTATACAACAGATAATAATTTGTCTTTAAATGAAATATATTCACTTATAGATTTAAATAGAAAGATTACAATAGAAACAAAGGGCAAGGGAGTATTGAAAATCTGAACTCAAACATTACAATAAGTGCTGAAACAAAGGGCCTTTACTTGTTGGTGAGGTGTTTTCATTTGGAAATGCGGGTAGAGAAAAGGACGTTGGTTATGTTGTGATGAGACGTGGTCATATTACAGGAATTAGTTTGGCGTGTAAAAGAGCAAGTGGTGAGGTGAAAGTTGGTGTGTTAGTGAATGGGGAGGTTTTGAAAGGGTGTGATATTATTTTGTATACAACGCCAAGAAAACATGTTAATTTTGCTAACCCATTTTTAGTAGAGGCCGGAAGCGTTATTAATTTTATTAGCCTGGAGGCTAATAAAACTGCAGTTAATACTGTTGCCTCGTTATTATTTGAATTCAAAAAATATGTATATAAATGAAGCAACCTTTAGCGTCAAATTTATATCCTACCTTGTCTATTGAAGATGGCCAAAATTATAGATTACAGAAGATATCAGAGATTGAGCAAACATTAATTAATGAGAGAAATGCTCGTAAAGCATTATATAAAAAATATAACCGTGGAATTAATATTACTGATGGCATTGATACTGGTCTAATATCAGCGTCTGTTATTTTAGCGGGGGTTGGTTTAACTATTCCAATTATGTATCCGTTGGAAATTGCTGCTGTTGTGTGTGGAAGTTTAGGAGTCTGCGTTAAACTTGTTAGACGTAGAATACATACAAAAACACAGAAACATTATGAGATTAAAACTATCGCTGATAGTAAGTTGAATAGTATAAAAGATTTGATTTCTAAGGCCTTGACAGATGGAGAGATATCTGAAAATGAATTTAAATTGATTTTAGATGAATTAGATAAGTACAATAAACTGAAAGATAGCATACGTTCAAAACAAACAGGATTGAGCGAGGTAGAAAGAAAAAAAACTTATTGAGGAAGGCAAAGCCCAGGCAATGAGTGAATTAAAAAAAAAAATAGGAAATGTTTGATTTTATATAATAAAATTACTATAGTAAATGACCCACCCCCTACCTACTAATATACTCTCTTGCAGCAGCATACAATAAACCGGCGACCAAAACAACTACGGCCAATAAATGATCAGCAAACCATCCGACAACTTTCCCTGCAGAAGACAACAACCAAGACACAATAGCCCCTATAATACCGGGCAAAGCTGCTGCTGCTTTTCCTGCAAGAGCGGCTAATAGTTTACCAAGATTTGATAATTGTTTTTTTACCCAATCTTTTACGCCACTTCCATCTTTTGGAGGAGGTGTTGTAGTTCCGCCACCAGCTCCAGCAGGAATAAAAGTCTCAACAATAACGCCAATAATCATTCCAAAAGCAGTTAAAACACTAGCAATTGTAATTCCTTGTTCTCTGAATAACGTTTTAATTCTCTCAGCTAATGTAGTGTCTTCTTTTAATAATTTATGGATAGTGTCTTTTATTCTACTTATCTGACTGCGTAGTTTATCTCTGTTTATATTAATTACTTCCAGTCTTGCGCTTCTCTCAGACTCCAAATCTCTTATTCGACTACTTATCCTCTCTATTTGGAATTCCTCGTTGTCTGATTTGGCTTGCTCTAATTTACCTCTTTCTTTTGCTAAGTCTATATTTGTTTCATGCAATTTGCCCAATTCATGTGCAATCTCTTCTTTAACTGTAGTCATCGCTTTGGTGATACCATCCATTTCTCTCTTTGTTATATTTGTTTGTGTTCCTTGTTCGATTTGTTTATCCAGGACAGTAAATGATGTTTCTATTACTTTCACTGTAGTTTCAGCTGCATTAGGTAAATCAGTCATTTCCACAGTTTCAACATCGGGTAGGTTCATTTTCTACATTTTGTAAATTTGCAACAGCCTGTGCAGATAATGGTTTATTTGCAGAGCTATAATCAGGTAAGTTTAATAAGTCTCTAATTGTATTTACACCACCACTACCAATTCTACTCGCCAACGTACCCAAGTTTATAAAACTCCCACCTTTTTTGGCGGTAAGTTGAATATTTTTATCTCCAACCTTTAAAAATAGTGTTTTTGTATCAGGACCAAGTTCAAAATTTGTATAATCAGTATATGCGGGGGATAACCCATACTTTTCTTTTATCAACTTGTAATATCTGTTAACTATAGATTGTTTCTGGTCTACTATTAATTGTGTTTTTGTATCAACATCAAGTCCGTCGCTCTCAATAAGAGTACTTTGGGTTTGTATAGTTGTATTAAATTCAGCAGCATCATCATCATCATACAGGTCATCGAATTTATCCACATCATAATCAGGATTTCCGTAATTATAATCAGCCCATTTTTTATTTATTTAAAAATATCATTAAAAAATGTCGCTTACGGAGATAAATTAAACCCTACAGTAAAAAATAAGAGAACCACGTGGGTGTGAGAGGTATTCGCCAAAGTGTTGAATAACCAATAATCCTTCAACTATGATCAAAATCAACAGTTATTAGTAAGATTTCCTAATCTGAGTAGTAATGATGTCATTGTTCCCGGAACAGCCAGATTAGCATTCGAAATTGAACTAAATTCCAAAGATCCGAATGCAACTATATTTCAAAACATAGGAAGAGTAATAATTAAGACAAACATTCGTATAAGCGGGAATGAAGTTATGTCTATCGATGACAGTGATATTTATCATTGTTATACTGATTTATGGAAAACACCAACAGAACGTGTAAATATGTCATATCAAGGTATTGGTAAGCCAAACATGTTAAAACACAGAGTTGGTGCAGGAAACGCAACGGCGGACGAAGAAGACAAAAGCAATTGCATTTGCATATGGTAAGAGTTTTGTATCCCACTTGACTTTGAACTATTAGAAACCCACATGCCATTCTATCAAGCGGGTCTTGGCGATAGACTCGAATATGAACTTACATTCAATGACTACAACAAAGTAATTAAATCAACAGATACAGATACGAGTTTATAGAATCAAAAACATTTGCTTAGAATTTGATATGGTTTCTGAAACCGAATTAGCAAGACAGATAAAACAGCAAGTTGATGGTAAAATGGTTTATTTTATATGACAGAATATTAAGACACAGAAAAAATAACTAAAAACAAATCTGATACGCTTTGGAATATTAATCTAAATGTTCCAGCTAGAAGTATAAAGATTCTAATGTTGTTTGAAGATCCAGAGAGAACATCGAGTGAAACTTATTACAATCCTAAAATAACAAAACGTAGAAATTACAATAGAAGGAGTCCAAATCAACTATACAGTCAAGGAATGAAATCATATCAACAGTGGGATGAGATAAATAAATTCTTTGCTTTGAATTCAAAACTAACCAAAACAACAGTTCCATGTTAAAAGATGTATATTTTATGATACAACAATTAAAAAATATCTCACTACAATTTTGCATTATGGCTAGATTTACGTTCAACGGATGATAACTCACTACACGGTTCGGGAAGAAGAATTGAAAATGCATCAGAAGGTATCACAATACAAATAACGAAAGAAGCTGAAGCGGATGAACCCATAAATGTTTATCTATTTGTTATACAAGATGCCCAAATTAATTTTGAAGATGGTAGATTTAAAGAAGTTTAATTACTATAAGGAAATTACCAAAATATCCTCATTGTGCTATTATATGTGGGCAAACCGGATGTGGGAAGACTGATAGTCCTTGACCTTTTAGAAAAGGAATTATTGTCAAGTGTTCAATTATATAGTTATACTTTGCCCAACCATTAAATGGACAAGGCTTATTTAAAAAGAATCAGTGAGTGGTTGGTGATGTTAGAAAACCAAAATCTAAAAAATATTATAATTGTTAATCCATTGTTAAAGAAGAAGTAGAAGCTACAAGAACTACTAAGAATGTTCTTTAACAAATACGCTGGTTATCCATCTCTATATATCATTGATGATTGCAGTGCCACAAAAGAACAACAAAGAAAAAAGATATGTTATCAGAATTGGCATTTTCAGGAAGACACGCAGAACAATCAGTGTGGGTTATTTCACAGAGATACAACTCTGTTTTAAAAGACTTAAGAGAACAAACAAAATGGTTATGTATGTTTTACACAAAAGACAGAGATAGTTTTGATAATTGTCTAAGAGAAAATGATGTTATTTCTACTTTGGAAGAAAGGCAAAGAATAAAGGAAGAACTTAAAAAAAAGAAACATCGTAAATTAATATTAAAGACAGACCAACCTACTGGTTATTGGTTACTTGATTAGCAATGCTTGAGTAATGCTTGAGTAATGCTTGAGTAATGCTTGAGTAATGCTTGAGTAATAATTAAAAATAAACAATAAAAAAGCAATGCTATTGGAAATACTAACAATTATAACAAACACTGCAGTCTTATCAATAGCTGGATGGGTGATATTTAATTTTTTTAAAATTAAAAATAAACTATATAAAATGAACGCTGAAGAATTATTACAAAATATTGAAAACACAGATGTAGATGATAATGAGAAGAAATAAAACGTGAACGTTTGTCAGCTATTGTTGCTGGTGGTGGTAGTAAACAATATCTTGGTAAAGGACTTACAACTCTCAGACATTGACGCAATGGCACCAGAACAAATAAACAAATTATACTGCAGATATGAAGCAAGACTAGGAGCGAGTATGACTAAGACATTAGGTAATTCTTTTATCAACTTATATGTTATGGGTGTGTCAAAGTATTTTGACGTTGTTAACCCACCTAAACTAATACAAGACTTAGAGGAAGACCCTTTTATCAATCATGCTTTGACTAACACATGTTGTGAATTGTATTATAAATATGGAATGTATCTTGCCCCTTTTACTGCGATGTTAACAACAGCAAAAACATATTTAATTTTAATAAAATATTAACATAAAAAATGATGAGTGAAAATGTTGATGAAGTCGAAATTGTTAATCCGAAAAATCCAAAACGAGTAGCTGCTGGTAAGAAAGGTGTAGAAGCAAGAAAGATAAAAGCTGAATTAAAAAGAAAAGAAGCAGAACTTTTGAAGAAAGAAAACATGAAACTGAAATCTCAAATAACAAAAAGATGATGATGCTTTACCGAATAGGCATAGAGATGCAAATAAAGCGAACAAAAATTACATACCTTTTATGTATAATTGGGGTTGTTGGATTAGGATTATATGTGTACAAGTCTAAACTTATTAATACACCTCCAGCGCAAAAAGAAGATGTACCTATGATACAAAAGAAAGAAATAGACCCATTTGTGTTTAACTAAAAATATCCTTATAAAAATGACGACAGACGGAAAACAAATAGCAAACATGTTGTATCATGCAGGAGTGGAAACACTATTAACGGTTGGATATGCAGAATTAGGAAGAAAACTATTAAAAAGACCAGCACCAAAAGTGGATTTTAATATGGGCGATATTGGGATGTTGTCCATTGATATATTACTTGCAATGGCAACAAAAGATATGTTGGTTAAGCAGGGTATTATACCCGCCGATATTATGAAGTAATTATTTTATTTTATTTATAAAAAATGGCAAGTGCAGTAGCAATGATGGTAGGTGGAGCATTAACAAACGCATTAGCATTTTCAGGCAGTAATTATTTATTTTCGCATATGGGTAGTAATGCGGATGAAGAGAGAAAAAGACACGACAAAGCAATGGAACACTTAGAAGCAGCAACAACTACATGGAATGAAAGAAGAACACGAAAATTAGATTTTATTAATGAGCAACTGAAAAAGGAACATCATGCTATGGATGAATTTGATAATGTTAATACGGCAATGAAGAATTATTATTATATTACGGGTAAACAATTAACAGCTTTACCGCCGAAACCTACATTAAGTGATTTTTATACTCCATCAGAAGACCAGAAGAATAGAGAGATTGCATTTGTTGTTGGTGGCATGGCATTAACTGGATTTGTTGCCTGGAAGCTGATATAATAATAAAAAATAAAAATGCTGATAATTATGCTTTTGTATTATATGTATAATTATTATTGCTACAGTATGTGTCTTCTTTCACGATATAAAAGAAAATTTATGATACAGATCTGTCATCCTTCTCACATATAGAGTACGGAATATAAGATATAAACCTAAATAAGGAATTATTTTATTCGTATCGATAAAAATTATAAGAAAATATACGATTCTTCAACAAATAAAATACAACAAGAAGCGATTTTGATCTACGTTACTTTTTAAATCAAACAAACTTTTTCTGAAATAGAAAAAAGTGAAATAGTTAACTTTTTAGAATCACAAAGTCATATAATGTAACAGATCCTTTATTATTATATTATTTAAATTATTATTTAATTCAAAATGGATATAAACCAAATATGAGCAAATTAAAACATATATTAGAAGATTATTATAACGAACATAATACGTTTAAATCAATAAATATTATTCCTTTGATTAAAGTTTTTAAAGAAGGATATAAAGAAATAGTTAAGTAAAATATAAAGATTCAATACCATAAGGTTGTGTATCTATTCCATTATCACCTATATATCTTTTATCATCGAAAGGTGACAAGCCTATTTTAATCATTTCATTTAAATATATTTTATGTTTTTTATGTACTAAATTAAACATTGTTTTATGAATTACTTTTTTATTTAATAAACAATCGTCATATGTTTCAACTGTAAATTGTTTTTTAGTTGTTTTATTAACACCTTTTGCAGTGCAAATAAATTTAATACTTGAATCTTCTAAATATTCAAACCCATACATTTTACTTCTTATGCCAATAAACTTTGTCATCACATTACCACATAATTCATCTTTAAACTTCCCAATTACTTTTTTATTTTCATTTGAATATAGAGGATGTTCTTTTGGATAATTAGAATGTATTAAATGATCTTTTATTTTTTCAAAATCTAAATATAAATCATCCGTAAATATATTTATTACCATACTATCCGTATCTGAATATAAAACCTCATTATTCGGGAAATATTTTTCAATTGTTTCATAATAAAATTTTTATACATTACTAGTTTTGAATAATCTAAAACACACATTCCTAAATAAATTGGTTTATTAAAGAACATTGATTTATAATTAAAATAAATAATACTGCTTTAAAATCATTATTAAATCTATAATGTCTTTAAAATTATCTAATGAAGCTAATCTTTTTAGTTTTTCTGGGCTATTTGTTAGATCTACTTTACATCTATTAGAAATATTTTCCATTGTTTTCCCATAGAAAGAATTATTCATTAATTTCCAGAAATCTTTTTCAAAATCATTTTCTGCTTTTGCTTTTGCTCATGCTTGTATGAAATCAATATAATCTTTTAACCACGCTTTATGATTAAAAGATATTATGCTATGAATTTTTGTTACTTTTATTCCAAGAGAAATGCAATATAAAATATCATAATGCACAATATACTCTTTCTTATCATGAAGGTCTAAGATGAGTTTTTCAACATTTCCTAATTTATTATTATGTAGTTTTAAGAAATCTCTTGAATAATCAGATATTTCTTCTTCATTTATCTTTCTTGATAAAGGCATAGGGGGGAATTTTCTTAATTTAAACTTTGTTAGTGAATCATATTCTAAATCTACTTTAAAAATCATTCCAACATCTTCATTACATTCATCTAAATAATAGTTTATATCCTGTTTTATATCTTGTTCCCATTTAAATTTTTTATAAGGGAGTTTCTCTGACATACCACACCCATATAAATTATTTGCATCTGTATACCATAATAATTTTGGGGTTTTTATTTTTTCTTTTGGATTAGTATATTTATTATTTGCTTCAACGAACCGTTTTCCTAATACCCCGGAAAATCCCCTCTTATTCCATCTCTCCACATATAGAACATATCTATATCAGTTAACAAATCTAACTCAATTTTTGTGTGTTTTAATCCCGCATTCCATGATAAACCAGGCGCTGAGTAACAATAAGCTGGATCTATTCCATAATATTTTAAACAAATATCCCTAAAATTCTCAAATACATCTGCTAGTATTAACACGTCTAGTTTTTGATAAAGCATTAAGTAATCTTCAAATGTTTCACAGTATCTATTAAATATTTTCTTTTTCTTTTTCCATGGTCATACTCTTCGTCTGTTATATCCTTTTGATATAATATAGAATAAAATTCTCTTTTATCTGGAAAAGATTTATATTCTAATTTTTCGAAGGAATTGAAATAATCATATGGAAATATACCTTTAAAACCATCATTAAATTTTAAATCTTCAAATAATGTTTTTGTATACTCTTTAATGAATAAACTTCTTTCAATTTCGTTGAACTCCATTGAATATTGTGATTTCATTTCTTTACTAAATTCATTATTATTATCTCTAAATAATTGGTTTTTAACACATATTTAATAATTCTCTTTTAAGTATTTTATATTGATTATCTTTTAATGTTTTTGATAAGTTATCTATACTACTCAGCAAAAATCTCATACTATCTTTAAAAACTAACTTAAAATATTGATCTCCAAATGTTATCGATATATAATTTTCGCTATCCTTTGGTAATACCTTTACTTCCTTGTATTCTCGTTTCGTAGTTTTAGTATTCTTCTGTTATAAAGTGAAAATCATATCCGCTTCCATTATGAAAAAAGATTGGAAATTGTTTTCCATCTCTAGATTCTAATCTATTACATTTAGAGCAGGAAATTCCTCTAAATTCTCCCGATAAATGATTGTGTTCAATTACTTTTTCCTCTCTTTCTAATTTCTTTTTACACAAATAACAACAATCGGAAGTATTATATAGTTTTTCCTTTTTCTTTTCTGATATTTTAAAATTCTTTGCCCCCTCATGATACGCCCATTTAATCCTATTTGTATAACGTAAACATGTTTCAATAAAATCTTTTTCGGCGTTTTCGCTGGGTGCATAGTTAATATTTTCATTTGGGATAATATCTGGGTATTGAGAAACTAATTGTAAATTATATGAAACTACTTTTTGGAGGGTTAAATTTATTGTGTTATCTTTAAAAGATAGTTTAATATTTTCTCTTTTTATTTTATTTCTTAGATCATTACTAATTTCGTTAATTTTTATTTTCTTTAGTTCACAATATTTTTCTATTTCAGCTTCGGATATTTCTATATGTCTTCCATCTTCAATCCATTTATCAAAAATGTTATCTATTAGTTTGTTAAAATATTTTGTAACGTATTTTTCTTTGATTTTATCTAAATATCTTTTAGTTCTTTCATCGGGTATTTTATTATTAACATAATTATGATAAATTCTCTTTGATTCTTTTTTAGATATTTCTTCTTCTTTCATTATTTTATTGATAATCATATATTTTATTTTAGAATTAACATTATGCGATTTACTTTTTAATTTTAATTTATTTATTTGTTTTCTGAGTTCAATATCTAGATAATTTAGTTTTATATTAATTGCTTCAAAGTCTGCATATCCAACAAAGGGTAATTTTAATTTAAAATGATGATTTTCAAATTTACATGTACTTCCTTCTTGTGGCATTCTATATTTAAATGGTTCATTTTTTTCACAAACCAACATATGTTTTTTTAGTGCATTTTCAGTAGTATATGAAGCAGTAATACAATTTCTACAATGATATCTTTTGTGGTGATTGTGATTAAGATAGGCGTTAAAATCTTTAATTAGGCAATAATGTTTTTTATCATTTTGAGAAACATATAATAAATCTATAACATATTTTCTCTCTTTATATATACTTCTATGTTTTGGGTATATATTGCGAAGATTTGATTCTTGATACTCTTTGGAAAATTTATCTTCTTTGGGATCTAAAAGCTTGTTTTCAACACAAAATACATTGATAGCTATATTTTCATTTTGTTTTTCAAATGTTTTAACTGAATTTATACTTACAGGAGTTTTAATATTTTTCATATTAATACATCTAAAAAGGGTTTGTAATTTGATACTCTTGCAGGATGATTACTCATTCTTAAAAATATATCTGAATATATTTCATTCTCTTTAGGATTCTCTTTTAATTTATATAGTATCCGGCAATTACTTTCCGGCAATTTACGCTATAAGCAAAACAGTTGTCATCGTTATTTTTTATATTTAATAGACTATTGAATTTTCTTATTCCTAGATCAAAATAAGAAGACCCATTTAAACTCTTTACTCTAACAACCTTAATTTCTGTATTTTCTATTTCATTAAATATTAAACCAGATTCTTTCCCCTGATGTTCTTCTTCCCATACTTTATACTTTTCAATAATAGAATTATATACTTCATTAAATTCATTTTGTGAATGAAGTTTTATGAAGCCATGATTATAATATCTCTCTATTTTTTCATCTGTGGCCATAGGTTTTGAATAAATAGTTTTTATTATTAGATTAAATTTAACATTAGGAAATGCTAAAACTAATCTTTTAACATCTGGTTTAATCTTTTTGAAATAATTGCTTATATTAATTCCACTTTTGTTAATAACTTCTTTAACATAGTTTTTATTATTTTGGTTTTTAGATTCGGTGAGCTTTTTGGGTCTCATTTTTAATGGAACATTTTTAATTACCTATATTATTTCTAAAATAATATTCGTGCCGATATGCGGGATTTCTAAGTATAAATTCTTGATAAGATTGTTTATATTTTTCTTTGTTATTTTGATAATGTTTTTGATTTATAGGCTTAATACATTGTTTACATGCACATTTAACCCCCATCGCTTTATCCTTTGCTTTGTAATATCCACTTAGTGCCTTGTATTCATTACATTTTGTGCAAACTTTTCCTTCAATCATTTTTAAGAAAAACAATTTTAGTTATTTAACAAAAATGGCGCATCTACAAATAAATTATCGGTATGAATTACATCATTGGAGTTATAAAATCTTTTCCTAAAAGGCGTGTTTATGTTGATTCAATAGATCAAACATGGGCAGTTGATTTGGCAGATATGCAACAATATTCAAAACAAAATAAACACTATAAATATTTATTAGCAGTTATAGATGTTTTTAGTAAATATGGTTGGTTAATTCCGTTAAAAAATAAAACAGGAGTAACAGTAAGTGAAGCATTTAAAACATTATTTAAAGAAAGAAAACCAATGTATATTTGGTCAGATAAAGGATCTGAATTTTATAATCGACAAGTAAAAGAATTGTTAAAAGATAATAACATAAAGTTATATTCAACTGAGAATGAAGAAAAATCTAGTGTAGTAGAACGCTGGATAGGAACTATGAAACAACATATGTATAAATACTTTACTGCTAATGAAACTACTAAATATTATGATATATTAGATAAATTAGTTAAAAATTATAATAATACAGTACATTCTTCAATTAAAATGACACCTGTTGAAGCAAGTAAATTAGAAAATGAATTAACAGTGTATACAAATTTATATCCAGAAAAAGAAAAGGAAATTAAAAAACCTAAATTCAAAGTTGGTGATAGAGTAAGAATAACAAAAAAGAAAGGTAAATTTGAAAAGGGTTATACTACTCGTTGGACTAAAGAAATATTTGTAATTGAAAAAGTTGTTTTAAATACAAATCCTGTTACTTATAAAATAAATGATGTAAAAGGCGAAGAAATTAAGGGGGGGTTTTATGAACAAGAATTACAGATTACTGAGTTTTAGATCTTTTAATAAAACCACAGTAGAAAACAATAACACACTTATTAAATGTATTAATATAACAATCTGCACATTCTAATGGTGCTTTTTCACAAAATTAATACCATACATTCTTTGTTTTTTATAAAAGACAATTTTATCTTAATTACGCATATGCCGGTTTAAAATGTGGTAGCTTAAATGATAGCTGAAAAGGTAGTCTTGTCAAAAGCAGGGCAGTGAAGCAGGGTGTACAACTGGGTCGCGCTCTAGCTAGAGCGCGGGGTTGGCAGGGTGCCAGTTCTCTCACACCTGAGAAGATTGTGTTTCAACCTGCATTGCTTATATCATGTTCATTTCATAGCAAAAATAAGTAGAAATGTGGGAATATAAAAATATAAAATTATGAGAATTGCTCAAGCATTGCTCAAGCATTACTTGGCTAGTAACCAACAGTAATAAGGGGTATTGAGCTCCTCCGCAACCAAAAAAAAAAATATTGAGTTTCTTTGTTGGGGGGGGAGGGGAAACTCAATATTTTTTTTTTTTTAGGTGGCGGAGGAGCTCAATACCCCTTATTACTACCGACGCTATTGGAACAATGGAGACCACATTCAGCCAAGACGAAATACTCCGCACAATGGAAGATCCACCGTTAAACTCCGGGGACTCGATAGGGCTATGCAAACAGTCCGGGCGAACTGTTCCTTAACCTCTGCAAACTCACGGCGCTGGATGAACATATCGCGCCAGAAAAAGGAAAACTGGATTTAGCCCGTGACGATAGAGAATCTATCGAGCGGATCACCGAACACATGTGGTCATTGCGGGATGAAAGAGAAGCACGCTTGAGGCTGCCTCGACTAACCGTGAGGCGCGCTACGCCCAAGTAAAGCGTATCCGCGAAACAATCACGAGGGTCCTGCATGAGGACACGACACTCAGTGAGCGTCTTCGCACTCTGTTTAGAGAGCAGAGCGTCACAATTGTAAGCATCTTCACAGCCCTCGGCATGACTATATCGACCCAAGTTCGAGCTATCACTGGGGACGGTGCGGCGGCTGCGCCCTCACCAGCACCCGCGCCGGCCGTCGGAGCCAAGGAGTGGGTAAAAAAACAACTAAAATCCCTCGCCAGTCTCCTGGCTAAATTAGCCGGAAAGACGGCTGCCACGCTGCCTTGGTTGATTGTGGACTCGTCTCCTTCTTGCTATTTATATTATCAAAAACGGCCGGATGGCTTGCCGAAAATGCTTGGGCTTTAATCGTGGCGATCGCCCGTCTCCTTCTATTCGCCGCCCGAGAGTTCCGTCGGTCAAAACCAAAGCGCGAATAGTCCGATCGCTACGAGAGCGACGACGAACACTAATTATTCAGCCTCGTGGGCTGTGACACTTTGTGCTGGTGTACTTTGCACTGGTGCATCAAGTCCTATTGCACCAGCTGGAACAACGGTGGAACTTGCTGTGACACTTTGCACTGGGGTGCTTTGTACTGTTTGCGGTTTTATGAAATCGGTTCCATGTGCGGTGGGCTTGATGATATCCGCATTCACGTTCCCGTTATGGCCGATCTTTTGTTTGACGGTGGCGATTACGATCTGATTATTGCAACCGTCAACCCGGTCGTCTCGTAGTATCATATTGCTCGGCGCCATATACAGACCTATTCCAAATACATAGTCTACTGGGATGCCAGCATACTGCAAAATGTCTTGTTATCGCTGGATCGCTGCCTGGAGGTCCACCGGAGGTGAGATGGCGTCGGCATTTGCCAAGAACTGTTTCTGGGTATCGAACGCCGTTCCCGTGCACAGTATAGCACTGCGCGCTTGCACCTGTGCGCCGAGGATGGCCCAGACGTATGTGCGAATGGAGTCGTTAAGGCGAGGAACCCAGCCTGCGTGAACCCCAGATCCTTATCTAACATAAATGTACCCCAAGCGTCCTGGACCGCAGCAGCCTGCTGTATGTAATCCACGTGAGCTCGTTTCGGAGGTAGCCAATCGCAGAATGAGACGCCGCAGTGCCACCTGCCAGACACGAAGGTCATCGTCGCGGGGTCAAAATTCCAGACGTTCCGACTGACGATGTGGTCACCGGAGTGATCGTGTCTTAAATCAGTCTCCGTCCAAATCCAGTGGCGACGAATGAGAACGTCCCCGAGGCCAGGGCTGCTCGGAAATGCTTTCTGGCACCAGTCCGCGTCTTTTGGGACCCCAAAGTCTTTTGAACACCCTACGGTCGTATGCGTTGGAAATGGGATTCCAGCCGTCGTCCTGCGGCAGAGAGATTTTCTGTTCTTTGAGAATCCGCCTAATAGTGTAGTACACGTGAAAGTCGTAGACACCCCTCAAGAAGGGTAACAGTTTGGACAGAGGAGCGGGGAGCACTGGGCGCGGGGGCCCACGGTCTGCTCTGTCAACTTTCGGGGACACGCTGTCACCGAATTCCGAGTGAATCTCGTCCTGAACGGGTTAGAGCAGAAGTCTGTCGTCACCAAGCACGCGGGGCAGAGGTCAGGGTTTACGATATTCGATGATGATACTCCAATTTCTGCCGGTAGTGTTATTAACTTTGTAACAAAAGTTGCTGACCCATCGAGTTCAGCTACTGTAGTGACACTGTTAATCGAACTTGATTTATGATGAATGACCAGAAACTATATATTGAACTGCCGTCCGAGACGGCTGACACGGCATATTTTAGGATGACCAGGATTGTCGAGATAGAACAGATATTCCAGCATGTGGGAGAGACGCGAACAGGTCATGCAAAGAAATATAGGCGGGCAGTCAATGTTGTCGAGGGTGGTGAAAACCATGCTAGCCTCAACTTCCGTTCTGAGCGGGATGGGGAGTTTGTCTTTATTGTCAACAGTCGTCGCTGCGCCGATCGCGGTGGTCTTCAGTGCCGTCGCGGCAGGGGCAGGCCTGCTTTGCATGGCGAACAGACTCGTGGCCCGCAAGTTCGAGACCAAGAGTCGAAAGCACGACAGAATAGCAGTTCTAGCGAGGTCAAAGAAAAACAGTATCGACGTTATCGTGTCGAAAGCGATAGCCGACAACGATATATCAGATAGCGAGTTCAAACTGGTCGTTGAAGAGATGACGAGGTACCAGGAGTTAAAGGGAGCGATCCGGTCCAAGGCCCAACCACCAATCTTGCGGACGAAGACATAACAAACTCGTCATGGAGGGGAGGGCCGACGAGAGAAGGAATCTCCTCGCCCGCCTCGGAACCTGATATGCTTATTCACGTGTCTGCAGCAGCAGGAGATTCCACCACCATACAGTCCATCAGCCCACCATACTGAGTATAAACTTTCAGTTTCCCCGTTACAAGTACACCACCGTGGTTACGTCACCCACCGACCACCAATACATATCGATAAATATTTGTAATACACCAGCGAGTTATCGTCGCCCTCATATATAACGTATCTCGATACTTAGTCGCATGTGGTTTAACATTAAATAAATATCGTATACACGAAACCTCGAAATACACTCGGCTATAAATACACACATGTTCATAACCCATTGTCGTCTGCTGTTATAAACAAATATAAAAGGTGGTCCAGTTAGATATGACATTATTATTTTTTTGTTGGCAAGCGGTGGTCGGATAGGAACGCCAAGGCTAAGGTAAACAACAGCATAACAACGGTGGTCGGATAGGAACGACGTTTAACATTGCGGGTGTGTTTATTAACTGAGCGACGTAATCGTATAGGCTAATATTACGGTCTATAAAAACGTTAATTTACCTTTGGATTACGCTGTAATCGTACTCTGGTCAAAACGTTATTGACAAGCGGTCGGATGGGAACACTATTGCTAAGGTAACCAACAATATGACAACGGTGGTAGACACGAGAAGATAAAGAGTACTCCCTGGAAATAAAGTCAGCACAAATAGTCTTACGTGACGCGTGTGAAGTTTATCAAGATATTTCTAACTGACTTTCTGATTTTAATTATTACTAAACGATAATACTTGCGAGCACGTAATTCCTTGCTAACCAGTCGATGCGTAGCGCGAGTGCCACCGCATGGTGGACATAACAATGGCTCGGATCTGGTCCCTACCCCGCAATGCCGACATGGGCGATGCGAAACGGATCCTCTTTGCATCCATGCCCGGTGATGCTTGCAATACTCGTAAATACCGGTACGATGACATCTCTCGTGACTACCTGTATTTAACCACGCACAATTATTCTTAAGTCGAACCATTGTGTGATTATAAATACTGAGTATAAGTTCTCATCCAGTGGGGGAAACACAAGTAGTATATGGTCTCGTGGTTGCCGAAATGGGGGTTGCTGAAAAAGATTTTCCGCTCTTATAACATCATTGATTTTCTCATCCATACCGTGCGAACAGTGGAGGAAAACTCAATTAGTATATGGGAGTCAAACAGTTATACCACCGCCTTATGGAAGGCACCGCGCGTGTCGTGGTCGCTCTCAGAGGGAGGTGGTATCATTTTGACTCCCATATATTACTTCAGCCGCTATATTTATAACTGATTTTACGCCTTGTTGTGATCAGTTCACGAGACGCATAGTATGTCACCGCCCACACAGTCGCTCATTTCGTGTCACACAGCCAATCACATTAGCATGTAGCCAAGCAAATCAGAACACATTAGGAATGTACATCGAGGAAACAGGTTCGAGACAGAAAATAGTGAAAGCACATTATATTCATAATGTTGAAAGTTCAAATAGACACAAGTTATTCCATTGGGTGGTGGTTGGTTACAAAACATACAGATCATGTGACCAATTGCGGTGTCAGGTTCCGTTTGTGTGACATCATGCAACGCAACACATCGCAACAAGTTCTTCGCGAACAAACCCGCGCGATGGACCACTGTCGGGGTAGTAGAGCACTGGCTCATCGAGTTTGGTAATAAATCGATCCAGATGATATACATTAAGAGACCACACGGGATCAGTCGGGCGGCGGCGGCCGCCCTCAAGCTCTCCGGGCTGGTACAGGTACCGGACTGCAACATCCGATACAGGCCGTTGCTCCGCTACACCAACGTGTCCCCCGCGCGAGACGGCAGAGGGCTTGTGCGACACCTTTTTCGCCTTGATGGCATTCACGGGCTTCTTACCGATCAATCCGGTCACCTCGCCGTTCAGTGCACAGACCACGGCGGGCAGCCTGGTCACCCACTCGGTCGATCGCGTAAGAGGGTCTAAAAGCTCTTTGGTATATTGGTGTCCGAACAGCCTCTCAGCCAGGGTCCGATTGAACCGCTCCACGATCCCCTGGTCCCGATGGACATCCACGCGACCGCGTCTGACAGAAATGTCGTGTTTCGCAAACAGCTGAGAGACCGCGCCCATGAACTCGCGGCCATGATCGACCTGGAGAAGATTCGGCCATTTGAGATGGGTCCTCTTGTATATGCGGGAAATAGCTTCGGCCACCTCATTAGCTTGCTTGCGCGCTAGGCGAACCGGTAGTTTGCAATCAAGCTTGTGCGTGTCCATCGTCTGCAAGATATTCAAGTAGATCGAACAGTCTCCAACAGGCTTTTGCCAGATCGTCCGGTAACTGTGTCGTCAATACTAAACCTGCATGTGCTCCCCTTCCTTTGTTGGAAGTAGGGACCGTTTCACTGCAGCGGCAGCTGCTGGTTAAGCTCTGAAGGAACTTGGAGGAATTTTCTGGATCTACCATCCGCTTTGCGAAAAAGGCGGCTGTGTTTTCGTCCTCGCGCTACGGGGATCAGAGGATCAGAGCCTTTGCGCCAGCTAAACGGTGTTTAAGGGCCGAATAGCCTACTCCAAGCAGAGCAAAATATAGCTCGTCAACTAACATCGTTATATATATATATGTTACAAAAGTTCAAAACGTTATTGCAAATGCTTATTGCTTTGCAATATAGTAGCTGACGAGGCCTGTCGCAACCATTCGCAGGACGATGAACGCGATCTCGCGGTCTTTTTGGGCATCTGACGGCACATAGAAGTCTGAAAGCTGGGGCTCAGGTTTCAGCGGAGCGAGATTTTTCTGCGGATATGTCCGCGCGTACTCGCGGATGGCGGCTTCAACGCTCCGGAAAGTTTGCACGGCGTGATTCTCGAGGCGAAGATCTTCGTTGATCCAGACGGGCTGTTCGTTTTCGTGACCATGCTGCGTGTGAGCTCAGGAATTGTTCTACAGCTAAATCGTGACGCTTGCGCTCCTCATCTACGTCCGAGCTTCGCAGATTCGAGAATAGAAAGTTGCTACCGCTGAATGCATTCACCACCACACCACCTACGAGCATTGCGATCGAAGCCATTATTTCCATATGTTAGTCGGTAGAATTCCAGCTTGAACTATGTAATCTCGGGTTCCAACTGCGGCCGCTACATCTAAGGTCACGAGACCTACGTCTCTGGCAGTCATGTCCAACTTCGGAGCGGGACCTCCGAAGACCATCTTTGATAGTCGAGCAAACCCGATACTGAGGCTCGATATCACCACGGCGTGATAAACCTCATTCACTATTATTTTACCATCGTATTCAGCCATTACAATAAAGTTATTGCATATGAAAGGGATCGCGAGCAGTGTTTAAATGGGGCGCAATCAGTTTCGGAACTTTCTTCGGAACCGCAGCTGGTTGTGAAAGGTAGTTCCGCAGAGGCAGTTGCTGGAACACACACACCTGGAACTGTCTTCGGGTGTTCTTCCGCAGTTGCTGGAACAACTAACGACTGTTTGGCCTCTCGAAGGTCGGCGATTATCTTATCTTGTCGCTGCCCGCCCAGCTGCCTGTCTTTTTTGAGTTTTTATGTCGTGCAATCGAAGATTGCTGCTGAGGTGCAATCGGAGATTGCTGCCCCATCACTCTCGCAGCTGCGTCTTGTGTCATCATTTTCTGAGCTTATAGTTCGTGGGCATATGCGTCCATATTGACAGTGCTTAGCTGTTGTCAACGCAGTCGTCAGCTATGCTAAGAACATGCCAAACTTGTGGTAAATTACGCAGCAAGCTGACCTTAGTGCCTGTCCGACAAAGGGGTTAGCCCCGAGGGAGTCGACTAATCCCGATTGATTCTGGATTGGCAGAAACGTACTCGCCGCTGCTGCGTAGAGTTGAATAGCTGCCGCCCCTAGGATTTTCGTCATCACCGCGCCTAGCCGCGATTCGTATCGGGCATAGCGCTTCTCAATCTCTGCGTCTGGCTTCTTATCCACCTGGTCGACTGTGAGACGTCGCCCCAGATACTGCTCGGCCTACCCCCCTGCAACCAGTGCAACAAGCCGTTGACGCCGCTCTGAAGTCGCGGATTCTGTCGTGCCGACAGCCGGTGTCGGCAGTCGTGCCGACAGCCGTGTCGGCATTCGTGCCGACAGTCGTTCCTACAGTTTCAGCCGTGTCGGCAGTCGGCACGACTGTCTATTCCATTAGCTGATCGAGAAGTTCGTCGCAGTTCATTATTGTTCAGCAGTGCTATTGTGACTCTCCTCATAAGTCTAACATATTGCACCACCCGATAATTATGATCACCGTTATGTTCGCAGCGCAGCAACAAATTGATTCCCACATTGTTCAGCAATTGTTAACAATTTTCCAGCTTTTGTTGACAATTTTTAAGCATTTGTTCAGCATTTGTTAACAATTGTTCAGCAATTGTTAAGCATTTGTTCAGCATTTGTTAACAATTGTTCAGCAATTGTTCAACATTCGTTAACGATCGTTAAGCTGTGCTTAGCACAATCTAAGCTGCGCTTAACACTTTGTAAGCAGTTGGTTGGTCAGTCTTTAACAGAAGCTTGGCGTGCTTAGTTTCTGAACGCATCTGTCGAACCTCCAGTCGCTCCACGCGCGGTGGGATAACATCGTTTTCTCGAACACAGTCATCGAATGAGTCTCGGTCCTTGCAGTGAAAGAGGTCGACCCATTTCGTTTGCTCGCGCAGATCCTTGAGGACGGCGTTGTACTTATGAGTGGAGATACATACGCTTTGGCCCGCTTGCCGGTCCGAAAATGCCAGCTCGGAGAGTTTTCGTCATCGCCGCCGCTGAGCAGAAGAAGACCCGCAGCCAATCGTGAAGCCTGTTACCGGGGTCAACGACGTAGACCTCATGGTCGGCCCAGATCCACGTTCACCGCTGATAAGTCTTGTTGTGCCGCACAGTGGGACACAGGATCACACTGTGTCGAAAGACATCGCGCTATGGGCCCTCGAGCAAGTCCAGGATGACAATCGTTTTTCCGCATCCAGTCTGCCCACATATTATGGCAGAGTGGGCATCCTTCGTAAAAACCAGAGGTTTTTTATTTTTAGTATAAAGCTGAGACGTATTCGATGTTGAGTTGCGCATCTGTGATTATATATAGGTTCACGTTCAATGCGCCGTTGCCGTCCACCTCTTTGGCTGTTTGGATCGTCACACCATCGCTGGCGTTCTCAACTCGACGCCCACTACCGTGCAGTTGGTCGTGGTGGTCGGTTCTCATGTCTAGCCATAGCGCGTACTTGGTAGTCAGGAACTCTGCGAGTGAGACGTCCGAGAGCTGCAGGTCTTTGACAACCGAGGTAACCTCCGGGGCGCGCTTAGAGCCTGCATCACACTGCTTTTTGACTTCGTCTCACTGCTGGTGTGTGCGAAGTCCATGGCTGTAGAGCTGATTGGGGACTCCCTCGATCGTCACATCGACCTTTGTGATTTTGTGCGCCCGGCGTACGCCCCGCGTACGCCCGACGTACTGGGTTCTAATCAATCGCACGAGTTCATGCATCGTGACCATGTCGTACTCCAGCGAAACATTGTCGATCGAATACGTCGATGAGAACTCGGTCGCTCGTGACGTTATCTGCCTTGTCACCAGCACCGATTCTAAGTCTGGTTACGTTCCTATTTCGGCTGGTGTCAATACCCTGATAGACCGCATTTTCGCGCTCGTGCGCTGTATTCCAGAGGTAGTAATGGTAGACGTCGCTATCGTCGATCGACATCACCTCATTACCAGCAATTTGTATCGTTGTCTTCTTGACGATGGCGCGGCCCAGTTTCTGAACGACGGTTCGGTCCGCGTCTGTGTACGTCAGTGAGATAGTGAAAGCGAGGCGAACAGTTCCCGGCACAATGACGTCTCTAGCTCCGAGGTTGGGGAAGCGGGCCAAGAGCTTTTGGTTCTGGTCGATCGTCGATGGGTTGTTCGTAATGACCAAGCTCTGTCTCACGCCTTTTGCCCCGAGCGGCTCCCGCAGTCTGCGGTATGGAATGAGTTTGCGCCCATATTGACTTGAACACATAGTTTCGATGAAACTGAACAATACTATTAAACCCGTATAGTTATTTGTTCATTACATCGGAACGACATTGACATGGACGAATGCGACTGCACTACGATGATAACATCGCCGACGATGGCGAAACATCCTTCTCAGGAACTTCAGCCGGCGAGGAAATATGTGGCGCTACCAACACCAGTGCTCTAAGCCGGGAATTACAGCTGTACTAAAACTATTGGGCAGAAAAAGGTACGGTCCCATCTATTGTCCGCGACTACTCCAAGTTCGAATTCGATCAGTCCGGCAGGTTGCGATTGAAAGCATCAAAGGTCCAAATCACCAACAAGAGGACCGGAAAACCCCTAGCGCTCAGCACCATTGCCAAATCATAAGGGACGAACTAGGATTCGTAGATTGGAAGAGGGGTAAAACAGTTATGCCCGCCCGTGCTGTAGAGACCCTACAGTCTACCGACGAAACGATGGCGACGACGGCTCCCGGAAACGGTCGAGCTCAGCGAGGTCTCTCGTGTAGCCACCGACTCTATTCTAACAATGGAGACCACGTTCAGCGAAGACGAAATACTCAGCACGATGGATGACCCACCGTTAAACCTTCGCGAAATCCTGGGACTCGATAAGCTATGCAAACAGTCCGGGGCGAACTGTTCCTTAACCTCTCCAAACTCACGGCGCTGGATGAACATATCGCGCTAGAGAAAGGAAAACTGAAGGAAGCCCGTGACGATAGCGAATCTATCGAGCGGATCACCGAACGTCTGCGGTCGTTGCGGGATGAAAGCACGCTTGAAGGCTGCCTCGACGAACCGTGAGGCGCGCCGCGCCCAAGTAAATCGGATCCGCGAAACAATCTCGAGGGTCCTGCACGAGGACACGACACTCGGTGAGCGTCTTCGAACTCTGTTCAGATAGCAGGGCTTCACAATACTAAGCATCCTCACAGCTCTCGGCATGACTATATCGACCCTACTTCGAGCTATCACTGGATACGGTGCGGCGACTGCGTCCGCGCCAGCCCCCGCGCCGGCCGTCGGAGCCATGGAGTGGGTTAAAAAAAGAACTAAAATCCCTCGCCAGTCTCCTGGCTAAATTAGCCGGAAAGGCGGCTGCCGCGCTGCCTGGGCTGATTGGGGACTCGTCTCCTTCTTGCTATCTATATTATAAAAAACGGCCGGATGGCTTGCAGAAAACGCTTAGGCTTTAATCATGGCGATCGCCGGTTTCCTTCTATTCACCGCCCGAGATTTCCTGCGGTCAAAACCAAAGCGCGAATAGTCCGATCGCTACGAGAGCGACGACGAGCCCTAATTGTTCAGCCTCGTGGGCTGTGACACTTTGTGCTGGTGTACTTTGCGATGGTGCATCAAGTCCTATTGCACCAGCTGGAACAACGGTGGAACTTGCTGTGACACTTTACACTGGGGTGCTTTGTACTGTTTGCGGTTTTATGAAATCGGTTCCATGTGCGGTGCGCTTGGTGATATCCGCGTTCACGTTCCCGTTATGGCCGATCTTTTGTTTGACGGTGGCGATTACGATCTGATTATTGTAACCGTCAACCCGGTCGTCTCGTAGTATCATATTGCTCGGCGCCATATACATACCTATTCCGAATACATAGTCTACTGGGGTGCCAGCATACTTCAAAACGTCTTGATATCGCTGGATCGCTGCCTGGAGGTCCACCGGAGATGAGATGGTGTCGGCATTTGACAATAACTGTTACTGGGTATCGAACGCCGTTCCCGTGTCCAGTATAGCACTGCGCACTTGCGCCTGTGCACCGAGGATGGCCCAGACGTATGTGCGAATGGAGTCGTTAAGACGAGGAACCCCGGCTTGCGTGAACCCCAGCCCCTTATCTAACATAAATGTACCCCAAGCGTCCTGGACCGCAGCAGCCTGATGTGTCTAATCGACGTTTCGGAGGTAGTCAATGGCAGGATGAGACGCCGCAGTGCCGACCGCCAGACACGAAGGTCATCGTCGCTGGGTCAAAATTTCAGACGTTCCGACTGACGATGTCGTCACCGGAGTGATCGTGTCTAAAATCCGATTGCGTCCAAATCCGTGGCCCCGAATGAGAACGTCAACGAGGCAAGTGCTGCTCGGAAATGCTTTCTGGCACCAGTCCGCGTCTTTTGGGACCCCAAAGTCTTTCGAACACCCTACGGTCGTATGTGTTGGAAATGGGATTCCAGTCGTCGTCCTGCGGCAGAGAGATTTTCTGTTCTTTGAGAATCCGCATAATAGTGTAGTACACGTGAAAGTCGTAGACAGTCCTCAAGAAGGGTAGAGGAGCGGGGAGCACTGGGCGCGGGGGCCAACGAATATTAATTCGGCTCCATCGCGAGCAACGGATATGCGGGATACACCATGGTAGGTTCCGGGACGGTTCTGCGAATGTCGGTCTGCTCGGTTAACTTTTGGGGACATGCTGTCACCGAAGTCCGAGTGAATCTGGTCCTGAACGCTTTAGAGCAGAAGTCTGGCGTCACCAAGCACGCGGGCAGAGGTCAGGGTTTACGATATTCGATGATGATACTCCAATTAAAGTTTCCGCCGGTAGTGTTATTAACTTTGTAACAAAATTTGCTGACCCATCGTTCAGCTACTATAGTGACACTGTTAATCGAACTTGATTTATGATGAATGACCAGAAACTATATATTGAACTGCCGTCCGGGACGGCTGACACGGCATCTTTTAGGATGACCAGGATTGTCGAGATAGAACAGATTATCCAGCATGAGGGAGAGATGCGGACAGGTCATGCAAATAAATACAGGCGGGCAGTCTATGTTGTCGAGGGGGTGAACACCACGCTAGCCTCCACTTCCTTTGTGAGCGGGATGGGGAGTGTGTCTTTATTGTCAACAGTCGTCGCTGCGCCGATCGCAGTGGTCTTGAGTGTGGTCGTGGCATGTGCAGGCCTGCTTTGCATGGCGAGCAGACTCGTGGCCCGCAAGCTCGAGACCAAGAGTCGAAAGCACGACCGAATAGCAGTTCTAGCGAGGTCAAAGAAAAACAGTATCGACGTTATCGTGTCGAAAGCGATAGCCGACAACGATATATCAGATAGCGAGTTCAAACTGGTCGTCGAAGAGATGACCAGGTACCAGGAGTTAAAGGAGGTGATCCGGTCCAAGGCCCAACCACCAATTCTCGCGGACGAAGTCATAACAAAACTCGTAATGGAGGGGAGGGCCGACGAGAGAAGGAATCTCCTCGCCCACCTCGGAACGTGATATGCTTATTCACGTGTCTGCAGCAGCAGGAGATTCCACCACCAGCTGTTCCGTTGGCCCCACCATACTGAATATAAACTTTCAGTTTCCCCGTTACAAGTACACCACCGTGGTTACGTCACCCACCGACCACCATACCTATCGATAAAGATTTGTAATACACCAGTGAGTTATCGTCTCCCTCATATATAGCGTTTCTCGATACTTAGTCGCATGTGTTTTAAAATTAAATCAATATCGTATACACGACACCTCGAAATACATTCGGCTATAAATACACACATGTTCATAACCCGTGTAATTGGAACATTGTCGTCTGCTGATATAAACAAATATAAAAGGTGGTCCAGTTAGATATGACCTTATTATTTTTTTGTTGGTGCCCCCAATATAGGCAAGCCGTGGTCGGATAGGAACGCCATTGCTAAGGTAACCAGCAGCATGACAGCGGTGGTAGACACGAGAAGAGTACTCGCTGGAAATAAACTCAGCAAACTAGTCTTACGTGACGCGTGTGAAGTTTATCAAGAATAAAAACTACACATCAGATCGGTTCTATCTTTCTAACTGATTTGAATTATTACTAAACGATAATACTTGCGAGCACGTAATTCCTTGCTAACAGTCGATGCGTAGCGCGAGTGACATCGCATGATGGACAGTGGCTCGGATCTGGTCCCTACCCCGCAATGCCGACATGGGCGATGCGAAACGGAACCTCTTCGCATCCATGCCCGGTGATGCTTGCAATACTCGTAAATACCGGTACGATGACATCTCTCGTGACTACCTGTCTTTAACCACGTACAATTATTCTTAACTCGAACCATTGTGTGATTATATATACTGGGTATAACCTATGGATGACTTATCTCTAACATGGTGTTATAGGTGGTGACATCACCATCTCGTATGAGTCGTCTCATTGATAAGTTCTCATCCAGTGGAGGAAACACAAGTAGTATATGGTCTCGTGGTTGCCGAAACGGGGGTTACTGAAAAAGATTTTCCGCTCTTATAACCTCATTGATTTTCTCATCCATACCGTTCGAACAGTGGAGGAAAACTCAAGTAGTATATGGGAGTCAAACAGTTATACCACCGCCTGATGGGAGGCACCGCGCGTAGCGTTGTGGCCCTCAGAGGTAGGTGGTATCATTTTGACTCCCATTTACTACTTCAGCCGCTATATTTAGAACTGATTTTACGCCTTGTTGTGATCAATTCACGAGACGCAAAGCATATCACCGCCCACACAGTCGCTCATTTCGTGTCACACAGCCAATCACATTAGCATGTAGCCAAGCAAATCAGAACACATTAGGATTGTACATCGGGGTAACAGGTTCTAGACAGAAAATAGTGAAAGCACATTATTGTCATAATGATGAAAGTTCACATAGACACAAGTTATTCCATTTGGTGGTTGTTGGTTACAAAACATACATACCACGCGACCAATTAAGGTGTCCGTTTGTGTGACATCATAAAAACACTCTGGGACAGTTTACTGACTGGTTCACGAAATCTGCCCACAGTTTACGGCTGTATAAACAATGCAAAAACAGTATTTGTTTTATTGTTTATTGTAAAATCATAACGTACAGTATTGTGACATACTGACCCGTGTTGTTGTGACAGACCATCCGCGTTGTTGTAACACACGAACCCGTGTTGTTCTCATATGTTGGGACATTATAACCTGCATTGTTGTAACTTGTGACATAATGGACTGTGTTGTTGTCACATACTAACTAACCCGGGCTGTTATAACATTGTGTCACATACTAATCCGTGTTTTTGTTACATTTTGTCACATAGCAACCTGTCTGCAACCTGCATGGAGTTGTGGCATGAAGTGACCCACCAACCCTGTTGTTGTGACATGGTGTGACCCAATGACCCCTCTTGGTGTGACATAGTATGACGCACTAACCCCTGTTGTTGTGACATGATGTGACCCACTAACCCGTGTTGTTGTTACACGGTGTGACCCACTAACCCATATTTTTGTGACATGTTGTGAACCACTAACCCATTTTGTGGTGACATGTTGTGACCCATTAACCCCTGTTGGTGTCACAACGTGTGACCCACTAAACACTGTTGTTGTGACATGCTGTAACCCACTAACCCTGTTTATGTGACATGCTGTGACACACTAATCCATGTTGCTTGGACATGCTGCGACCCACTAACCCATGTTGTTGTGACATGTTGTGACCCACTAATCCATGTTGTTGCGTCATGGTGTCACATGTTGTGACCCACTAACCAGTGTTGTCGTGACATGTTGTGACCCACTAACCCGTGTTGTTGTGACATGTTGTGACCCACTAACCCCTGTTGGTGTTACAACGTGTGACCCACTAAACACTGTTGTTGTGACATGCTGTAGCCCACTAACCCTGTTTATGTGACATGCTGTGACCCACTGTCCCTGTATTTTTATATGCTGTGACCCACTAACCCATGTTGTTGTGATATACCACCACGATAACCCATGTTGTTATGTCGTACTAAAACCGTGTTGCTGTGACATACTATCCCGTGTTATTGTGACATACTGACCCATGTTGTTGTGACATATTGTGACCACAGGCGACTGAATAATAATCGCATGTCAGTATCGTTTTTGACATATTGTGACATACTAACCCGTGTTATTGGGACATTATGTGACACTCTAACCCGTGTTGTTGTGACATGTTGTGACACACTAACCCGTGTTGTTGTGACATGTTGGGACACACTAACCCGTGTTGTTGTGACATGTTGTGACATAATAACCTTTGTTGTTGTGACATTATGTAACACACTAACCCGTGTTGTAACAGACCACCCCGACGTCCTCGGAGTGCATGCAGTTGTGGTTGCCCCATCGCAAGTGATTACACTGCAGCAGTGAGACCTCCGTGCCTGCACACCACACGTTGTCTAGATAGATCTCGCCCGTGCCCGCCCCGTACCGCGCCTGGCCAACCGCATCCTGTATGGGATACAATTATACTTATTAATAGTGAATATCTCGCTAGATCATTTTTATGTAGTGAAACTTCTCTATATCGGACACCCTGGGGGCACACATTTTGTGAAATGCGACCCATAACAAACGAGTCCGCCCGACATAGCATGCAAGGGACCCGTAAATGGCGTATATACAATATATTGCATAGAAATCAAGAACTGGCATCGTTAAATGAAGCTAATCCCCACGCTGGCAGCCTAGATAATAAAACAAAAGAAATGAAAAATACTTTAAACATGTTTGCCTTACAAATAAGGTGAACGCCCGGGAGTTCTCAAAGGGTTTCAGTTTATAGAGATTACACTGGAAACGTATACGTACACCTAATACGTAACCAAGCTGTCGACAGGCCACCGTGGCCGCCGTTTTACGCCACATATCGTCACATACTGTGCCCCAGGCAGACGAGTTGGAGAGTCGCACTTCTAGCCGCCCGGAATATGGCGTCGGTCCATCAGCCAGTCGAACGTCGAGTCCTGGCGATAGAAACCGTCATGTATGTGTATATCATATCTTGCTGGGCATTATTGAATTATTGATTGTTTAGTGTCCATTCAACAACAAGGTCGTGAACAACCGGGACTATTTCTACTCACGATAATATTTAAAATTACAATACTTTTCCAGCACTGAATCCACAATATCCATATCCAGTGCCAGACGCCCTTACTACCATACGCATGAGCACATGGTTATCTAATCCCCACCTCTGGTCAACATGTATATTTATCAGGTAACGAGATCTGTATTGACCTAATACGTACTGACTGATAACATAATATCGTATCAGGCATTGACCCGAATATCCGGGTTACAACAAATTTAAAACTTACGTTTAATTTGTCGAACTGATACATGACGCAAGACAAACACGTCCGTGTTCTTTTCAACGAAAACCACGTCATCATTGCTCATTATGTAGCGTAAAACGTTAAATGATAAATAGCATACCGTTGATATCACGTTTATCAGGCTCGGATTGGAAGCGGAGGGAATTCCTACTAGTTTCCTAGCCTTGCCGGATAAACTTGATATCAAAAGACAGTAACGTGCCTGGTATTTTCCCCTTGTGTCACCGATCATGGCACATGCAGATTAAAAACTCTACCTTTCGGACCTGGTGTTGATCAGTAAGGGTTTTTTGTTGGTTATGATATATCCTATTTCACAAAATCTACAACGTTTAATGGAAACATTTTGGGTGACAGTAATAATTGTCTGGGTTGTTGTTGTTGTTGTTGTTGTTGTTGTGGAGAGAACATTCATGTACTTTCATGTGTTACATACAATGGGAATTTACAGTACAGTAACACATATTATTGAACATCTTAATGCATTAGATGTAATAAAATTAAGTGTTATATTGCGTGAAACTGATATGACATACCAGGTTAAGTGATCCGTACATATACAGTGGATGATGCAATGCATGTAATCTATCATTTAAGCTGATTTCATTGTCTCGTTTCTTGTGAACTCAATCACTCGTTGTTCAACATGTAATTTATTAAGTCTGTACTCAAAGCAAGATTATTGTCTATCCTAGTCTATCGACCAATGAAAGAACAGCATTTCATCTATATTAATCGCATATTGCGACGATTTTGCCAATATCCATTAAATTAATAATTAAATGTTCATCCGCTCTATTTAGAACTGATTTTACGCCTTGTTGTCATCAGTTCACGAGACGCAAAGCATATTACCGCCCACACACGCGCTCATTTCGTGTCACACAGCCAATCACAAATGCGTTTAGGGGCGGAGCTTCGCGACAGACCTGTGTAAACAATAAGTACGTTATATAAAAGTTCACCTATTGAATTTTTATTTCACACATCACAAGATTTAATCCCAGTCAGTTATATATTTCGTGTACCAGATTTAATGACTACCTGTTCGACAAGAAATAGACAACAACTACTCGGAAAGGAGACTGCATTTTAAGCCTGGCTAATTATAAGAACGAATGTAAATGTTTGTTATTGTTCATATATTGCACAGTTAAGGAACTAATGCTGCGGTCGCTAGCTCTCCCTCGTATTTAAGTCCTTAAACATCCAATATGTGAATACTAACGTATACATGTAAGTCCGTAATGAACGTAATATTGTTAGTTTTGTACACGCGCCGGAACAAATTAACATGTAGCCAAGAAATTCAGAACACATTAGGACTGTACGTCGAGGATACAAAGTCGAGACAGAAAATAGTGTAAGCACATTATTTTCTTAATGCTGAAAGTTCACATACAGACAAGTTGTTCCATTGTGTGGTGGCTGGTTACAAAACATAGAGACTACGTGACCAATTACAGTGTCTGGTTCCGTTTGTGACACGATACAACACAATTTGAGACACTTTACAGTCTCTTTAACGAAATCTGCCCAAATTGTACGGTTATATAATCAATGCAAAAACAGTATGTTTTTCGATAATATAGTGTCCGAAATAATAGCATGATAAAAGGAATAATAATAAATCAAGAAGAAATAAAAAACACAATGTTCGCAGACGATGCCACTTTTTGCTTAGATGGGTCAAAAGAATCGTTAGAAACCCTCATTTCTACCATTGATAATTTTGGACATATGTCAGGCTTGCGATTAAACTATTCAAAATCGATACTTTTTAAGACAGGTTCTTTAAAAAACACTACACTCGCTTTCTGTGAAGACAAATATTTTTTATGGACTGCCGACGTAGCAAAAACACTAGGTATAAACGTTTGTAATGACAAAAATAGAATACATAATATAAACTTACTACCAAAAGTAAATGAATTTAAACAATGTTTAGACAGATGGAAACGTAGAAACTGCCAACTATGGGTAAAATAACTGTTCTCACAAACTTCGCATTTCCAAAACTAATATTTCCATTGATGGTGTTAGGTACTCCTGGAGATGATGTTATAAAACAAATTACACACATGATGTTTGACTTTCTATGGGATTCCAAACGAGAGTAAATCAGCAGAAAAGTCATTGTGCAAAATTATGAAAATGGCGGGCTGAAAATTATCGATCTAGTATGTTTCATAAATTCTTTAAGAGCAAGTTGGGTTAAAAGTCTTACAAATGATACAAACGATGGGCAATGGAAAATAGTGTATACTAATTATTTGTATACATTTGGTGGTACAAATATATTTGAAGGAAACTTCCACGAATTCGATGCAAAAATATTAATAAAAAATATTTTGTTTATCAAATATACTTGAAGCATGGGCCAAAATTAATTATTCTGAAAATCCAGAGAACATTTCGAAGCAAATTCTGTGGAACAATTCTAAATTAAGAAGTAATGGCAATACATTTTAATACTAAGATTGAAATGAACGGGCAATACAATACATAGAACATATATACGATTATCGAACCAAAACCTTTTATGACTTTACAAATATAAAACAATTATATAATGTTAGTAATAATGGTTACCTAAACTATTTTAAACTTATATCCAGTATACCACAAGCTTGGCGTGCACGACTAAAGAATGAGACAATAAAGATCCAAAATATTAAGTCACCCCTTTTAAGAAAAGTGCAATCTTCCAAACAATGTAATAAAATGTTATATACAATTTTCCTTAGTAAAATTAATAATGTTGTTTTCAAAGCTCAGACTAAATGGAATGCAGAGTTTTCAGAAACAGCTATTAATTGGAAAATTGTAAATACACAGTATTTTAGAAGCACTATATGTTCAAAACTTAGGAATTTCCAGTACAAATGCTTGATGAAAATTATTGCCACGAACGATTATTTATATAAATGCAGAATTGTAAATTCTAATTTGTGCGATTTATGCAGTATGGCACTGGCAACAAACAAGCACTTATTTTGGGAATGCCAAAAAAGTCTGCAATTTTGGTCTCTGCTAAGCACATTTTTACATGATAGCGGTGGAAATTTTACATTGGATTGGCAATCAATAAGCTTAGGGCAGTATGAAACAGACAATATAGTCTTGAACTTGTGTATTATACTAGGAAAGTACTTTATTTATGGATGTAAATTAAGAAATACTTAACCGACTTTCCCAGCCTTTAAGAACTATTGAAAAAAAACTACAGAGCTTGAACATCAAATAGCAGAAAATAGAAACAAAGCTGAAATAAACAATAGAAAATGGAACGGTCTACCGCTAGACTAACCTTTTTTCTTCTAGCATTCTTTCCCTTAAACTATTTAATCCAACACAAAAATAATGCAAAAATATGATCATGCTGCTCGTACTTATCGGACTTATATAATTAAACTCTTCCTTTTTTTGATGGGTGTATCTTTTTAATTTTTGCTTTTTCTCTCTATTTTTAATTGATAACTATTTTGTATTCTTCTTTATAAATGTTTTTCTAACATATACATATACAAACAGGTACTAACATGTGTAAGATATATTTACAATGTACTTAGTGATGTAGAAATATGGAATGGAATGTAATTATGCACATGCCTGTTAATAGTAATATGTCTTGTTTGTACATGTTTCTGTGCGAAAATAAAAAAAATATATAATAAAAATATATTAAGAATGAGCCTTCTTTTTATTTAATTTGTCTATGGGAATTTAACATAGGAGGTGGATGAGGTGGAGGAGCTTCAGGAGGAGTCAGAAAACGAAAAGAATTAGAAATTGACACCTAAACCTGGAAATAATCTAATTAAGAAAACAAAAGTTCAAATTGGTCTGTGACTCTGTGAAGATGTCCATGGGGATTTAGCATGGCGAAATTGTTTTTTCGCAATAAAATCAATACAAATAAGGCTCAGTCTTAAATTTTCTTTTAATTTAATATTATCGAAAAATATATTGTTTTTGAATTGTTCAGTTTATGTAGCCGTAAAGTTTGTGCAGCTTTCATGAAACAGACAGTAGTGTATGTTTATAGCCGACAACTACAAAGCTTTGTATTAATGAGACACGCCATGTGATCTTGTACATAAGAACATGGGAGATTTTTCATTAAATAAATTTACTGAAATTGTGATATTTTCTGTAAATGACGTAGAAAGCTGATGAAAGTGTCATTGTTATGAAAAATTCCGTCAACTTTCGACGTCATTTACGGAAAATCTGGTAAATTTTGTAAACATTTTGCATGATATATCGCAAATGTTCTTAGGTACAAAGTCACGTGGCGTGTCTCATTTTACCATGTTTATAGTTTGAAGTCGAGAGTCAAAAATAAACATGCTGTACATGCACGTACATATACACACACAGCTGCGGTACTTTTGTTAATACAGACCAGAGAGTCGGGTTTATTTGGGGCTTACATCCGTGTAATGCGCCTATACACAACAGCCTGCGTTAATCTTGCCAATAAGTCAATATTTTTGAGTATATATTGCCAATATCAACTCGCAATCAAACAATTTGATTGGCTGTGCCTGAGCTGTAATACAGCACAGCCTTAGCCAATCAAGTGTATTACTTTCAAAACACAGTATTAAAGGATTTTGTAAGAAAAACATTTACAAATATTTGCAAGATTAGCGCAGGCGATGGTGTATGTTAAGCGTATTGCACATACTGCACTAAATTAAAATTAGAACATTCAGCACTGCAAGCTAGCATACTGATCTAGTACCAGGCACCAACTCACTTGACAACAAGCGTGAATCCCCAAATGATTCAACGTTGATACTTATACTGTGCAACCTCTCTAAACAGGACATAGAGAAAAGTGAGTGATGGAAATTGTGACATGTTTCATTGCGAGTTATCTCCTATGATACTGCCTGTTCATGATCACAAATCAGGCATATGCCGGTTTTACAATGGTACCTCTCTAAACCGGACATCCCGGGGACCTCCCATGCTGTCCGGATTAGAGAGGTTCCACTGTATATAAATCATTCAGGATGATTGTTCGCTAACCTTAGTATAAACATATTTATTCTATAACCTTCGCTAACCTTAAATGTACATACCCACTTGGTAGGCGCAAAATGTTCTTTATAGGATTAAATAAGTATATAATTGTGTATATATTCCACCAGTTCTAAAGGTTACGAGTCACCGCTATACATATATAATAATTTAGTAATGTTTATTTTACTCATAGTGGCGCGCTGTGCTATCATGCTTCATATGCAAATGAGGCATGATATGTTTTAATTATTTATACTAATTAAATGCGTCACGTGAGCAAATAGTATTTGAGACAGATTGCAAAGTACGACCATTGCACAAACAAAAAATAAATACAGAGAATAAGTTGAAATAGTAATGTCCGTTTACATTTTAAGGAAACACGGTTATTTCCCCTGACATCAGTGTCGAAATTTACGTATGATATACAATGTATAATAATGGCAATCAATGCGCAGGGTAATGGTGAATGAATGTTTATTTTGCCAGAAAATGACTCAGATGATGTCACATGTTGTGTCTACTGAGTGGGCAAGTTCCTTTAAAACTGCACATATAATGCAACTCTTAAATATGCTTTGTTTCAAATTCATACCGTCTCGTTGCGATGTATTATTTAAAACACTGTTTAGTCGCGTGCCTAATTTGACGATTATAATACACTACTAGATGGCCGCGGCCCGCATGTCGCACCCGCCGAGGCATTTGATAGTACTGAAACAACGTTTAGTGCAAACAAGCTTTAACACGTACGCATATTACCCATGTGAAGTTTGAAGTTAATCTGTGAAGTGGTTGCAGAGGTACATGTATAGTATACGTAAAACCTTCAACCGAATTTTCATAAAAACTTGAAGTTAACTTTCAAACCCGCACGGCTGGGTCTAGAATGAAAATATGGATCATGATAAACACCCATGTGAAGTTTAGAGTTAATCGGTGAAGCGGTTTCAGCGATATAGTGTAGTTAAACACATTAACGCGAACTCTGACGCACGTACGAAAGTACGTCAATATACCGAGTATATCGCGATATCCGCAAGCGGGTGCCATAAAAATCATGTACGCCGCTAAACACGGTTTTACATAATGCATCATGACAAGGCGATATTAATTTGAAAGAAAACATATTTAAGAATGTTTATTTTATATGCTATTGACGAATAAAACTGGAATAGTGATGACAAAACGGTGACACGTGAACATGGATGATCAGTAATCGACTGCCAAGCGTCGCGTGGCACGGATCCATCATGATGATTATGTTTATTAACCATTAGAATACGAGAAACGTAAGTTGACGACTGAGGTGGTATGTTATTTTCAATATAAAATATGTTGAAACTTTGAAATCATTTTCCAGTCTGACGTATGATTGAAAACCCGTACAGTATATTTAATACAAATGTGTCAAGGACTAATGCAACTTACTATACTGGAACCTCTCCAAACCGGACATACAGAAAAGTGAGGGATACTTAATTTTGATTGGTTTCATTGCGAGTTATCTCAGATGATACTGCCTGTTCATGATCACAAAACACCTACGCGTTTTCTGAAGTTGGCATCTGCCTGTTTACAGTGGTACCTCTCTAAACCGGACACCCTGTGGAGCCACCGGACACCCTGGGAAGCCCCCAGGGTGTCTATAGTGCTCACTGTACTTGTTTACACGTTTTGACCTTTGGCTGATGATAAACACACAATTGGAGATTCAGGACAGCCTGAATTGTGGTAAAGCAAATCATTGCAAATATTCCAAAAACATTTTTAACACAAATGTCGAAGAATTTTGACATTGACGTTGTGCTTGTATGGCTTGGTCCAGCTAGATGAAACTATTGATTACCGATGATAACATATTTACATATTACATTTGGCATCTATCCGACACATTGTTGCATATATACAATGTTAACATTATTTACACAGTATTTTCGCAAGAACGGTCACCAGTGTGGTCACTGTGTCGTACTTTCCACGAGGGAGCTTGACAAACAGAGCAAGACGGGAGTCCATGGCGCGTCATCGCAGTATACGCATTCTTTCCTAGTTGTATGCTAGTCGGAACGGGAGATAATCCATGACCGGGGGTCTCCAGCCATTAATGTTTAAAGGTTACAATAGACATGATGGACTGGCATATGGATGGACGGACGTACGAACACGAACGTAAACATCTTCTACATACCACATCCGTACATGTAGGTAGCACAATCATTGATTTCAAACAAAGTAAATAAGTCAAACACCTGTAAACCGGACACAATAACAGTTAGTTATAATTAATTGTAATCGGCATCATTGCCATTTATCTTCGCTGAGTATGACTGTTAAGGATCGTAAAGCATCCACGCGTGTCTTGGAACTTCCAGTTGTCACGAATCGTAGCCGACTATTTTCTGTATCATCCATTAATTGTAACACGGGTCACATAGTCTAGAGCAGTAATCGAATATTCTAGTACAAGACGGTCGAATAGGTGTTGGTGTGTGAAATATCGCCCGTGGAGTACACCGTTGGAGAGAATAGCGTTTTATCCGAAACCGCGCACGGACCACCAGTATTGGATTTTGCACTGGTCGTATCTGGGTGATCTACACTGTATATGCAGACTTAGATGCTAGCCTAATTACCTAGTAAGTCATACCTATTTATGACTGAAGTATTTCAGACTAATTCACCAGATATCTCATGAGCTAGACTGACTGTCAGATCATTAGTCCACTTACGTAAAATTGTAAGCCAAATGTGGGCACATAAGTTTTACATTGACATGCAAACTACATGGGATAGTCATGCACTAGGGTGGGGGTATATATTCGTTGTAGCACCATATATTATCAGTCGGACATTCAATTTCATTCTTGTGACATTGGAGCGCAAGTTTTTCACTGGGAATTGGTGAGTACATATGTTGTTGTTACTTTCTAATGCTGCCATTTAAGTCTGAATCTTGCCAAGACCGGAAATTCTACGCAGTGTTATCGTATCCTCGATAATACTGCACTATTTAATTTACCTGAGTTATTTGGCCCCGTTTTGACCAAACGCTTGGTCAATAAAAGCCGTATGGCATGTATCCGCTGATGTCGATTATCTCCCTTAATCAAATATTATTGATTCATTAATTCGTCGTGCTTACGTGTAAATAATAACGATTACAGGACTGGCATGTGGGAGCATCCCGTGAGTATTGTAATGGCATATTATTCTCCTGTGTTTTGTTGCCTGTCACTCTGACTAATTGCATTAGCAATGTATTGTATTTGCAAAACGAAGGGCGAACTTGATTGAAATGTTCACTAACATTAGCCATGCATTTTATGTTACGATTCAATCGAATATCAGTCTGCGCCCTGTACAATACATGAGAATATTGCCAATTTTAACATGTCACAATTGTGACGTGAATTTTCTGGACGACTTTCATTACTCTATGAGGAGACACATGTTAACTCCTAACCCAGTCGTCTGTACATTCATTTTATTAAATTCTATTACGTTCGCAGTGTGTTGTAAATATTGTAAATGCTATTGCGACCAGGATGGCCAGACCAGACAGTTCTGCTCTAAGTGCATTGATTTATACATCAGTAAGCTGCAGTAAGGACATGATGTGAAGTATAATTCGTTTCAATCACTGATGCTTTGGGTCAGCCTGTGGAATCGTACAGTCTGATTAGAGTATACAGTGTTTATGATTAGTAATGTAATGCAATGTAATACTGTGAGTCTGTACAGGAGAATACTTGGCACAGTAACTCTTTACTAAGTTAGCGAAGTTGGCCACGGGCAGTCTGATCAAAGTAAGGGCTGTCGCAATCAAATGTTTGTTTACTAATGGTAAATAACTGTGAATGACGTCTGTATTCACATGTACGGCTGTGAAGAGGTATATCGTTGGGTACACTAGATATAGGGGCTGTTCATTAATGTGTTATATCGAATTTTCCGACTTATGAATTACATCAGCCCCCTTCTTCCAATTAGTGAAAATATCTTTGTGTGCATTGCATTTTATCATGTTTCATCATTGTAATATATGATGATCTTTAGTATGATGATCTTTAGTATTGCCATGCAATCAGGATATTGATTTCATGTGCACTACTATTATTGAGACTATAATCATGTTACATTCTGGTAACAACACCGTTGGTGTTTTGTAGTCCCAGCCAGTACACCAGCCAGTACACTAGCCAGGCAGCCAGCCAGTCAGCAACGAGCGACGGCACGTCCCTAATTTGTGTCTGCGTAATTCAGTACGCAACACAGAGTTATTTACTTATTCTGGAGTCCACGACACGACATCGTGTGTTAGCGGGGACTCTGCTCCGAGTGGACCAAGGGCGTAATCGAGTGGGGCATATTCAGGTGACGTCATTCCGTCAAAGGACGTGAAGAATCGATAGGGACGTTCACTGATGCGTTATGGACCCCATCCGCCTAAGTAGGCTGAGTATCTCCTAAGAACCAGTAACTTTACCACCGTGACGTTATTATAACGTCACTCCCATCATGGCGGAAGCCGGAGTTGTTTAGATGATCTCTAACATTGGATTTTTATCCAGATTATGATGACGTTTACTTTTGACTTTACCTACCTGTTCCAGAATCGAGGGTGTGCCTTGGTTGTGCAAGGGCCTGTGGCGGTGGCTGCTAGGGGACATATTCATCTATTGTTTGTGTTTATCATTTATGTAAATATATCATACTTGTAAAAATATACCTTGTTGTCTCTGTCCACAACGTGCTTGGTGTTCCGTCCCTTCAGTAGACAAGCTCGGTGTCACCCTGGTGTGACACCAGTGTGTCCGATTTCGAGAGGTTCCACTGTACCACCTAAGACACACTAGGCTTATGCGGTCACATAATAAGTTGCATTGTTTTGTTGTGACTAACATTGTAGACCATACAATTACCTCCAATAACAGACGGGCACTCGTGACGAATATAGTATACCAATTATTGTTTAAACAGTATGTATAATAAAGGCTGAACTTTATACATAACCGTTTAATATGTGACATGGATGCAGGACCTCGATTCACATCGGAAAAATAATATACAGAGACGAAAATATAAAATGTGTAATAAATTAATCGTGTATACACTACCACCCGCGATATTATGTGACGATCTCCAATTTGAGAAGATCTGAAAATGTTTCACTGAAAGGCAATAATTATGAAAGTTTGGCCAGCATCGGCCAAGCAGTTCACAGGAAGAAGACGTTTAACTCTCTAATTAAAGAATGACTCTTTTACCTATAGGCGACCATATTGGATGACCTAATCATCCGATTACGACAAACAGGCGAATAGTATTAGACATAAAATCGCCAAAGATCTTGAAAAAATAAGCCAAAGCTGAATGTTTCAGTATAGGTCCGGAATATCATTAGGAGAAACATATCAAAACTCCCCAAGAATCCCACTGGAGCTTAATCCAGAATTCAAGATGGCGTCCAAGATGGCTGCCATAAGTTTAATAATCACATTAATATGACTTACGGAACATATTCACACATAGGATGGCAGCATATCACAGAACAATACATATAATATGAACTAGGCACTACCTATGACGGGCGACGTTAGTATATGAGACTAAATTTACCACTTGATAGCTTTACCATGATGGTAGTATGCTATAAACGGTACCGTAGTATATTGCAGTATTGAAGAACTACTTCCCGCAACTACCAAGGTGTTACAACTTCTCTATTATAATTAAATGCTGTCATTGTCTCACTTGAACCAGTGATACAATTTAGATATTTTCCAGCTGTAAATGGGTAAATACCGGGAACATCGATTGTATTTGATTGTATTTGATTGTATGTACATGTACGGGGCGCCATGCAGGACAGGTTAATTATGTGTACAAAATTGAGTTTTGTAACACTAAAAATCACAAAATTCAATTCTGTGTCACAAAATTCAATTCTGTCAATTCTGTGTCACAAAATTCAATTCTGTGTCACAAAAGTCAATTCTGCATACGTTTCGTATACAAAATTCATTTTTGTTATAAAGGATTCAATTTTGTAAGACAGAATTGAGTTTTGTGAAGAAAGTTCAGTTTTGTGGGACAGAATTCATTTTTGTCCACAAAAATTTGTTTGCGTAGGATAGTCTATGTCATCTCTACGTTGATTGGTTGAGATCGGTCTTAGTCAATTTTACTAGATGGTGGAGTACACTTGCAGGTTTAAATATTTCAATGCGAAAATATAACCCAATATATCAATATTATACTTCTTTATGGACAGTTATTTTGGTTATATTACGATTACAAATGAGTGGTCACACCATATAAGCATATATACTTTGAAGGAGAAATAAGAAAAATATTCAGAATTTTCCCTCAATTATGTAAAGAGGGTCAAACATAAAGTAGCCGGGACATAGCTAGACCTAGAGGCATGCCCATATATAGAGAATACCAGCTAGTGTATTTAGATATCAAGTATATCAGGCAAAGCTAGGAAACGCGTAGGAATTCCGAGGCTTGCCGAGGAATTCCTACCGTTTCCGAGCCGAGCCTGATAAACTTGATATTAAAATACACTAGCCAGGTATTCTATTTATCAGGTAACGTTTTATGCTCGAAAATGACATTAGATGACATCGTATTCTAACAGTAGATCTAACCTTGTGAAACAAATGGTATTGGATCTGTGTCTACTAGTTGCGAAGTTACGTGTTCGCAAATATGTGTCTACATGCATTATTTACAGTATACACCATCTTAGTATCCATGGTACATGTATCTACACAAATACTACAAATGGTTTCCTCAAATGGCCCAATACACACATTCTGTTTATAAACACAGACAGCAGTCAGAACACAGGCCACAGCGCGTGTATTATTGATTTAACTGGGGCAGATGTACCTTGCGATACACTGTAAATGACGTCAGTACTCGCGGGAGATCTACATGTACATGAATTATGTGTACAATTATAACGCAAATGAGTTTAAATACGAATGGGTTTGTCAACGTTTGACTGTTTGGAGATAGTGTAGATGTGTAGATCGGCGACCGTGACCCATTTCTCCAGTGCAGTTTCTGACCAATGGTAGTCATTCTTACATGCGTGTGCAGACAGAATTGACAGAATTGAATTTTGTGGCACAGAATTGAATTTTGTGACACAGAATTGAATTCTGTGGCACAGAATTGAATTTCGTGACACAGAATTGAATTTTGTTACACAGAATTGAATTTTGTGGCACAAAAGTGAATTAAAGTGAATTTTGTGACACAGAATTGAATTTCGTGACACAGAATTGAATTTCGTGACACAGAATTGAATTTTGTTACACAGAATTGAATTTTGTGGCACAAAAGTGAATTAAAGTGAATTTTGTTGACAAAATTGAGCCATGTCCCACTTGGCGCCCCGTAACATGTACTTATGAATAAAAATATGATCCACTGGTGATAAGCCTAAGTATACTGGCAAAAGCAAAGCATTATATAAACTATATTAGTACATTTACTATCATTTTAAGAAAAAATAACAAGGCTAAGAATCTTCAATGATATTATTCCCAATTTTCGCAATCTCAGTTGAGCACGACTGTCACTTCGAGAGTTATACACATTTTGCCCATTTTTGGTATGAATTGTGTTAAGTTTTACATTTACTTTTGATTAACCCAGTGCTTGTCAGGGGTGGAGAGGAGAGGGAGAGGGAGAGGGAGATGGGGAGGGGGAGGGGAGGGGGAGGAGAGGGGAGGGGGAGGGAGGGGGAGGGGGAGATAATTCGAAGATGTTTATTCGTGTACATTCTGTCCATTTCGTCATCTTTTCGCGTTTAATGGTCACAAAATAATGGCTATTTCTATCCTTCAGTGATTCGTGTATCCTTCGGGACTCTCGTAAGCCAGTCTAGGTACAACGACAACACAACTTTGAAATGCAGTAACTTCGTAAGCTATATTCAGTATACTTTCCGATGTTATCTACATTTAGAAGCATTTGGCCCTTTGGGCCAAATTATTAGTCGCCCGTATTAGTAATACCACGTGTCGTAAAAAAACCTCCTGCTGGTTTACGGTGAAACAAATTTTACATTTTCAATCATATGTTTAACCCAGTTTCACTGAATGGTAAGTTTTCATATACGCGTAACATAAAGCGGGCAACAAAGAGTCGCCCGTATTAACCTTTCCAATAAGTGTGAGTCGCCTAACCTTTCAAATATCCCGGATAGCTGCCAAGATTGCCAACAAATAAGTTACATTTTCTTCACAAAATTGCAAACTTATTTTTAATTGTGTTGGTGTTACATTTACTATTATTAAAGCTTCAATACGTTTATATTTTAAATAATATGGCGTCCAATATGGCCGCCAAAACTTGAAATCGTTGTCCAATATACACAACAGAAGGTCACAGCCCGCATGTTGAACTTGCCTAGGTTGTTGTTAGTTTGTTGTTAAAAAATGTAAGACGTAATCCGATTATGATTGGAGAGATATATGTGATGTACATTCGGATGGACACTCCCACGGACGGACGTACATATGTCACTATTTCTCGCTTTCCACGATGGGCTGGACAAACAATTACTTTAGCTTTCTTCTGGAATAAATTTGCATTAACTATAAATGTGTGTATAAAGTTTCAGAAATTTGTATGCATATATGTATAATGATATTGTTAAATCTTATATTTTAAGATATATATATTTGATAAAATATAATATGTATTCAATGTTCAGATAGCATGACCTTCTCAGGTGGTTACCAGGGATAAATATTGTTTTCAATGATGCAAGTTATATATTATGTCTAATGCATATGGATAACAGGGTAATTCATACATTATATAAGTACACACGTTTAAAATCATACAATACTGAACGTTCATTTCTATGGAAGTATGTGACACACTGTCTATGTCTCATTCCCGTGAAGTTTGATGTTGACAACCGATGTTTAAATATTCTCCTGTCCGTGGGAACATGTTTACTCTAACTGACAAGCTGTGGGCGCTTGCAAGGAGCATGCGACGGGTATATTAGCGGTGCTGGTCATCCTTACCATAGTCGTGATATCCCTGATTTGGCCCTCAGCTACAATTTGGCTTTCTTGCCCGTGAGTGCTGAAGCCGGTTGTCCCAATTGTACGTGTAATAAGATTTAATTAGTGTACTCCGATTACGTTTAGGGGCTGGGACTAAGTGACTCTTTTGCATTGAGGACCAGGCACCAGAACCAGGATATTCTCAATTGATGGCTGAAGGTATATTTTCTTGACTTGGTGTGACCCACTAACCCGTGTTGTTGTGACATGTTGTAACCTATTAACCCGTGTTGTTATGACATGTAGTAACCCACTAACCCCTGTTAGTGTGACACAATGTGAGCCACTAAACCCTGTTGTTGTGACATGCTGTAACCCACTAACAATGTTGTGGTATCATGGTGACCCAATAACCCTGATGGTGGGACATGGGGTGACTCACTAACCCTGTTGTTGTGGCATCCTGTGTCCCACTAACCCCTGTTGCTGTGAAATGCTGTGACCCACTAATCCATGTTGTTGTGACATGGTTTGACATGTTGTGACCCACTAACCCCTGTTGTTGTGACATGTTGTGACCAATTAACCCGTGTTGTTGTGACATGTTGTGACCTGCTAACCCGTGTTGTTGTGACATGTTGTAACCTATTAACCCGTGTTGTTGTGACATGTTGTGACCTACTGACCCCTGTTGGTGTAACACCGTGTGGCACACTAAACCCTGTTGTTGTGACATGCTGTAGCCCACTAACCCTGTTTTTGTGATATGCTGTGACCCACTAACCAGTGTTGTTGTGAAAGACCACCCCGGTAACCCATGTTGTTATGTCGTACTAACCCGTGTTGTTGTGACATACTATCCCGTGTTATTGTGACATACTGACCCATGTTGTTGTGACATGTTGTGACCACAGATGACTGAACAATAATCGCATTTCAGTATCGTTTCTAGTATAAGAGTAATTTATATTTGAATCTGGATAATCAGGTAATTTCGGTTGTACCTGTGGTTGTGAGACACACTAACCCGTGTTGTTGTGACATTATGTGACATACAGTGCAACCTCTCTACAACAGCCACATATAGGAAGAAGCAAAACTGCTGTAGCGAGTTGGCTGTTGTAGGGAGATTAATGCTGAATTAAATTTTGTCGTCCACTGTTTATTTATTTTGATCGAGAATTCTCAACATTGGCAACATTTTAGAATAATTTCCATGATTTATATTGAGAAAGAAGGCAAAACCAACAGCAGACGACACTTTTCGTGCTCAGCAGTGTAAGTGTTAGATACAGAGGAAATCATCCATTTGGGACATAAAATAGCGGCTGTTATAGAGAGGGTGTTGTTGTAGAGAGGTGGCCATTCGGGGAGGTTCGACTGTACCAAACCGTGTTGTTGTGACATACTAACTTGTTGTGACATTATGAAACTAGATGGTCGGTAAAGCCGGCAAATGATCCCCGATTACGTCTGGATTGAAGTTCGAAGTCATTGACCCTGGTTATCGGTGTAGTCAATAGTGGTAAATGTGTGAAGTTTCACATCATAATCTCAATGGGTAACAGAGATAACTTCTAGAAAGGTTGAACGCAATGTTTTGTTTTTTAGTCACAATCTATTTGTTTATGCAAATTGTGATTGAATTGAATTTCAACGTAACACTTTAGCAAAAGTTTAAAGTCATTTGACCTTGACCTTGGGCTACTTGGATAGGGTATACAATGAACATATATATGGTGATCACTGCGTAATTGAAGTTTCAAGTTGATATCGCAAGCGGTCACAGAGGAATAGTAATTTGAAAAAACTTTAACTTAAGCTTTAACAAACAAAAAGTCATTTGACCTTGACATTGGGCTCATGTGCAGCATGGGTAGGGTGTACAGTGAACATATGGATGGTTATCAATGTGTATGTGAAGTTTCAAGCTGATATCCCAAGCAGGCATAGCGCTATAGCAATTTGAAAAACTTTATCGTAAAATTAGGAAGGCGGACGACGGACGCCGGACAAAGCGGTAACTATATACTCCCCCGAAAATATTGTTTTCGGGGAGCATAAAAATACTGTCCCGTGTTGCTGTGGCATACAAACCCGTGTTGTTGTGACATATTTTGACACACTAACCCGTGTTGTTGTGATTGACATGTTGCGACATACTAACCCGTGTTGTTGTGACATTATGTGACACACTAACCCGTGTTGTTGCGACTGACCACCCCGCCGTCCTCGGAGTGTCTGCAGTCGTTGTTGCCCCATCTCATGTGTTCATGCTGCAGCAGTGAGGCCTCCGTACTTTTCCAGCACTGAATCCACAATATCCATATCCAGTGCCAGACGCCCTTACTACTACCATACGCATGATCACATGGTTATCTAATCCCCACCTCTGGTCAACATGTATGTTTATCAGGTAACGAGATCTGTATGAATACGTACTAACTGATAACATAATGTCGTATCAGGCTTTGACCAGAATCGAATATCTGGGTTACAACGAATTGAAAACTAACGTTTTATTGGTCGAACTGACAGTGATCAGTGTAATGACGCAAGACAAACAAGTCCGTGTTCTTTTCAACGAAAACCACGTCATCATTGTTCATTCTGTAGCGTAAAACGTTACATGATACATATAAGTCCGTGCTAGCGTCTTTGACATCACGTTTATCAGGCTCGGATCGGAAACGGATGGAATTCCTACGCGCTTCCTAGCCTTGCCGGATAAACTTGACATTAAAAGACAGTAACGAGCCTGGTATTTTCCCCTTGTATCACCGATCATGGCACATGCAGATTAAACACTCTACATTTCGGATCTTATTTCAGAAAATCTACAACGGCTAATGGAAACATGTTGGGTGACAGTAATAATTGCGTTCCCTAGCACTAGTCGTGTAGATGTCTGGGTTGTTTGTTGTTGTTGTGGAGAGAACATTCGTGTACTTTCATGTGTTACATAAAACAGGAATTTACAGTACATTAACACATTTTATTGAATATCATATTACATTAGATGTAATAAAATGAATTGTTATATTGCATGGGACTGATATAACATACCAGGTTAAGTGATCCGTACATATACAGTGGATGATGCAATGCATGTAATCTATCATTTAAGCTGATTTCATTGTCTCGTTTCCTGTGAACTCAATCAGATAACTCGTTCAATATGTAATTTATTAAGTCTGTACTGAAAGCAATAGTATTGTCTGCCCTAGTTTCACGACCAATGAACGAACATAATTTCATCTCAATTAATAGCATATTGCGACGCTTTTGCCAATATCTATTAAATTGATAATTAAATGTTCAGCCGCTATATTTAGAACTGATTGTACGCCTTGTTGTCATCAGTTCACGAGATGGAAAGCATATTACCGCCCACACAGTCGCTCACTTCGTGTCACACAGCCAATAGCATTAACATGTAGCCAAGCAAATCAGAACACATCAGGACTGTACATCGAGGAAACAAATTCGAGACAGAAAATAGTGAAAGCACATTATTTTCATAATGCTGAAAGTTCACATAGAGAAAAGTTGTTCCATTGGGTGGTGGTTGGTTACAAAACAATAAGACCACGTGACCAATTACGGTGTCTGGTTCCGTTTGTGTGACATCATACAGCACAATCTGGGACAGTTAACTATCAGTTTCACGAAATCTGCCCACATGTTACGGGTGTATAAACAATGCAAAAAGAGTTGTTGTTTTTTTATTGTAAAATACTAACCTACATTATTGTGACATACTGACCCGTGTTGTTGTGACAGATCATCCGTGTTGTTGTAACATACGAACCAGTGTTGTTCTCATATGTTGGGACATTATAACCTGTATTGTTGTAACTTGTGACATACTGGACTGTGTTGTTCTCACACACTAACTAACCCGGGCTGTTATAACATTGTGTCACATACTAATCCGTGTTGTTGTGACATTTTGTCACATACCAACCTGTATGCAACCTGCATGGTGTTGTGACATGGAGTGACCCACTAACCCTGTTGTTGTGACATGGTGTGACCCAATGACCCCTGTTGTTGTGGCATAGTATGACCCACTAACCCCTGTTGTTGTGACATGATGTGACCAACTAACCCGTGTTGTTGTTACACGGTGTGACCCACCAACCCCTATTTTTGTGACATGGTGTGACTCATGTAACCCCTGTTGTTGTGACTTGCTGTAATCCACTAATCCATGTTGTTGTGACATGGTGTGACCCACTAACATTGTTTCCGTGACATGTTGTGACCCTCTAACCCCTGTTGCTGTGACATGCTGTGACCCACTAATCCATGTTGTTGTGATATGGTGTGACCCACTATCCCATTTTGTTGTGACATGCTGTGACCCACTAATCCATGATTTTGTGACATGGTGTGACATGTTGTGACCTACTAACCCGTGTTGTTGTCACATGTTGTGACCTACTAACCCCTATTGGTGTGACACCGTCTGACCCACTAAACCCTGTTGTTGTTAATTGCTGTAACCCACTAACCCTGTTTTGTGACATACTGTGACACATTAACCCTTTTTTATTGTCATGCTGTAACACACTAACCCGTATTGTTGTGAAAGACCTCCCCGGTAACCGTCACGAATTGTAGCCGACTGTCTTCTTTATCATCCATCATTTGTAACACGGGTTACACAATACTAGAGCACAATAATCGAATAGCCTGGTAACGACTATCGAATAGGTATTCGTGAATGAAATATCGCTCCCGTGGAATACACCGCTGGAGAGAATAGCGCTTTATCCGAAACCCTGCACGGACCACCAATATTGGATTTTGCACTGGTTATATCTGGGTGATTTACACTGTTTATGCAGACTTGGATGCTAGCCTGAATACCGAGTAGGTAATATCTACTGATGACTGAATTATTTCAGATCAATTCGCCAGATATCTCATGAGCTAGACTGACTTTTAGAATATTAGGCCACTTACGCAGAATTGTAAGCCAGATGTTGGCACGGAGTTCTTATATTGACAGACGGACAATCGTTGGAAACTTATGCACTAGAGTATGTATTTAAACTATCGTATCCATATTCTATCAGTCGGACATTCAACCATTCTTGTGATCACTTTGTGACACAAGCGTTCACTGGGAAATCTGGTAAGTACATACGATTATTATTTACTTTCAAATGCAGCAAATACCATCCGACTCATGCCAAGACCGGAAATTCACCGCATTATTATCGTATCCTCGATAATACTGCCCTATTTCGTTTACCTGAGTTATTTGGGCACATTTCGACCAAATGCTTGGTCAATAAAATCCGTATGACATGTATCCGCTAGTGTAGATTATCTCCCTTGGTAAAATCGAAATGAATCATTAATAATTTGTGTTTTCGTGTAAATGATAACGATTACAGGTCTCACATGTGGGAGCATTCCGTGAGTATTATAATGGCATATTATTCTCATGTGTTTTGTGAATGTCACTCCGACTAATTGCAGTAGCAATTCATTCTATTTGTAAACGAAGGGCGAACACGATTGAAATGTTTACTAAAATTTAGCTATGCATTTTATATTACGATTCCGTCCATTATCAGTCATGCGCCCTGTACTATACATTATAATATTGCCAATTTTAACCTGTAACAATTGTAACGTGAATTTTCCGGATGACTTTCATTCACTCTATGTTGGACAGATGTAAAATTCCAATCCAAGTCGTCTGTAAATTCATTTTATTAAGTAAAATTGTAAATAGTGAAAATGCTATTGCGCCCAGGATAGACCAGATGAGACAGTTCTGCTCTAAATGCACTGATTTATACGTCAGTAAGCTGCTGTAATAAGGACATGATGTGAAGTATAATGTATTTCAATCACATATGCTTTTGGTCAGCCTGTGGAATCCTGCAGTCTGATTAGAGTATACAGTGTTTATCGTTAGTAATGTAATACTATGAGTATGCACAGGGAAATATTTGGCATAGTGCTCTTTATTAAATTAGCGCAGTTGGTTACGGTCAGTCTGATCAGGGTAAGGCCGGGTCGCAATTAAATGTTTGTTTACTAATGGTAAATAACTGTGAATGACGTAGATATTCACATGCATGGCTGTGAATATATACAGTTGTGTACGCTAGATATAGTGACTGTTCATTAATGTGTTATATCGTATTCTCCGACTTATGAATTCCATCAGCCCCCTTCTTCCAACTAGTCAAAATATCTTTGTGTACATTGCAATTTATCATGATTCATCATTGTAATGTACGAGGTTGTTTAGTATTGCCATGCAATCATAATAATGATTTCATGTGCACTACTGTGACTATTATGGAGACTATAACACATTACATTCTGGTAGCAACACCGTTGGTGTTTTGTAGTCCCAGCCAGTCAGCCAGCCAGCTAGCCAACCAGCGACGGCACGTCTATCGGGTTTTATTCCGTAGAACCAGTTTGCTACACCGATCCTATTCTGGTGTCCACTACACGACTCTGTGTACCAGCGGGGACTCTGCTCCGTGTGGACCAGGGCGTAACGAGCGGGGTTATTATTCCGGTGACGTCATTCCGTCCAAGGACGAGATGAATTTCAAAGGACGTCCACCCATTTGATGTATTCGCCCCATCCGCCCAAGTAGTCGATAATGTAACGTAACTGAACGACGTCATATAACGTCACCGTCATCATGGCGGAAACCTGAGTTAGATACCAGAAACTCTAAGTTCGTATCTTGAACGTGATGAACATTGTTATACGATACTTACGTGTTCCAGAATCGTGACTATGCCTTGCTTTTGTGACTGTACCTTGGTGAACTCTCCAGATGACGTTGTACGTACTGTCTTGAACATTCATTAGTTATGTATATCTCATTTATAAATACATCATCATTGCAACTGTATACCTTGTTGTCCCTTTCCACAACGTGCTTTGTTTTCCGACCCAACAATAAACTATCCCAGTGTCATCCTGGTGTGACAGTAACACATGTTGTTATGTCGTACTAACCCGTGTTGGTGTGACATACTAGCCCGTGTTATTGTGACATACTGACCCATGTTGTTGTGACATGTTGTGACCACAGGTGACTGAACAATAATCACATGTCAATGTCGTGTCTAGTATGAGAGTAATTTATGTTTGAAACTTACTTGATAATCAGGTAATTTTTTCTGGTACCTTTGGTTGTGACACTCTAACCCGTGTTATTGTGATATTAAGTGGCATACTAACCCGTGTTGTTGTGACATACTAACGCGTGTTGTTGTGACATTATGAAACTAGATGGTAGGTAAATCCGGCAAATGTTCCCCTATGACGCCTGGATTGAAGTTCGAAGTCATTGACACTGGGTATCGGTGTAGTAAATAGTGGTAAATGTGTATATGATGTTGACATCATTATCTCAATGGTTAACAGAGATAAATTCTAGAATGGTTTAACGCAATGTTTTGTTTATTAGTCACAATAACTTTGTGGATGCTAATTTAAATTGAATTGAATTTTAACATAACACTTTAACACAAGTTTAAAGTCATTTGACCTTGACATTGGGCTCCTAGGATAGGGTATACAATGAACATATGTATGGTGATCACTGCGTAATTGAAGTTTCAAGTTATTATCGCAAGCGGTCACAGAGATATAGCAATTTGAAAAAACTTTAACGTAAGTTTCAAGAAACAAAAAGTAATTTACATTGACATTGGGCTCATCGGCAGCAAGGGTACGGTGTGCAATGAAAATTTGGATGCTGATCAATGTATATATGAAGTTTAATGTTGATATCGCAAGCAGGCATAGAGATATAACAATTTGAACAAACTTTATCGTACGGACGCCGGACAAAGCGATAACTATATGCTCCCCCGAAAATATTGTTTTTGGGGAGCATAACAATACTGTCTCGTGTTGCTGTGGCATACTAACCCGTGTTGTGACATATTGTAACATGTTGTTGTGACATGTTGTGACACACTAACTCGTGTGGTTGTGACATATTGTGACATACTAACCCGTGTTGTTGTGACATTATGTGACACACTAACCCGTGTTGTTGTGACAGACCACCCCGGCATCATCGGAGTGTCCGCAGTTGTGGTTGCCCAATCCCATGTGACTACACTGCAGCAATGAGGTCTCCGTGCCAGCACATCTCACTTCGTCTAGATAGATCTCGCCCTCCCCCGCCCCGTACCGCGCCTCGCCAACCGCCTCCTGTATGGGATACAATTATACTTATTACTAGTCAATATCTCGCTAGAATATTTGTATGCAGTGAAACTTCTCTAAATCGGACACACTGGGGGTCCCCAGGGGATCCGGCTTAGAGATGTTCCACTGTAATACAGATACGAGAAGATGGGGGCACACGTTTTGTGAAATGCGACCCTTAACAAACTAGTCCGCCCGACATACCATGCAAGGGACCCGCATAGAAATCAAGAACTGGCATCGTTAAATGAAGCTAATCCCCACGCTGGCAGCCTTGATCATAAAACGAAAGAAATGAAAAATGTTTTAACATGTTTGCCTTACAAATAAGGTGAACGCCGGGGAGTTCCCAAAGGGTGTTCAGTTTATAGAGATTACACTGGAAACGTATACGTACACCCCAGACGTAGCCAAGCTGTCGACAGGCCACCGTGGCCGCCGAATTCACCCAGCGATCGTCACATACTGTGCCCCAGGCGGACGAGTTGGAGAGTCGCACTTCTAGCCGCCCGGAATATGGCGTCGGTCCATCAGCCAGTCGAACGTCGAGTTCTGGACCTAGACACCATCATTTATGTGTATATCATCGCTTGGTGGGCATTATTGAATTATTAGTTGATTGAATCTGGTTTTGTATCCCTTCAGCAGCAAGGTCGTGAACACACGGGACTATTTCTACTCACGAGAATATTTCAAATTACAATTCTTTTCCAGGACTGAATCCACAATATTCCTATCAAGTGCCAGACGCCCTTACTACCATACGCATGATCACATGGTTATCTAATCCCCACCTCTGTTCAACATGTATATTTATCAGGTAACGAGAGCTGTACCCAGCAAACACACGACGTCGGTACAACGTCGGATCTAGGTCGGATCTAGGTCGCGACGGCGGCGACTCAAATCCAACGTCAGCCCGACGTCGAAACCCCGACGTCGAAACGACGTCACATTACTTAGAGGTTAATACGTGGCTTGTTTGATATCGGCCTATCTATCGGCCCGAGGTAACTTGGTATCAGCCCGAGACCGAAGGTCGAAGGCTGATACCAAGTTACCGAGGGACGATACCTAGGCCGATATCAAACAAGACACGTATTAACGCCTTTATTACTTAGATTACTTAGATATCAATTTCGATATCAATCATCCGGCAGTTGTGATAATCCTATATTGAAATCTATACCGTTATCCATGATTGAATGATGAAATACATAGCCTACACATTTAAATTCTCGGCATCTGTCAAATTGTACGCAGCCGATAAAGTAAATATACGCAATGCGCATGCCCAAAGGAACTGGTTTAATACGCGCGCGAGACATGGTATCGGACTGAAAACTGCGGTATCAAACTAGTAACGATGGTATCAGACTAGAAATGGCAGTATCAGACTAGAAGTTTCAGTATCAGATTCAGTATGCAAATACGGGCAATTTCTTGATATCTAAGCAATAAGACGTCGTACTGACGTTGTTTGCTAGTCGTAGTTCGTCGCGACACAAATACAACGTCGCGTTGATGTCAGAAGTACGACGTCGGATCAACGTCCGTTTCCGATGTTGAATAGACGCCTGGTACCGGTCGTGATAGGTATGTTTTTCACACGAACTTAATTTAATGTAACCTTTATTTGCTCCATGTTTAAGCCATGTAATTAATTATTTTATATCACAGACGATTAGTTATGCATTTTATGTTGGGCTGGGCGTACATAAAAAAACATTAATTTAATGGTGCAGAATTATATGTTGAGCATCTCCTGTCATCGCGAGATGGTTTTATTAGTGCCACTGGACCTGGGGGCCGTTTCACTAAACTTCCTACGACTAAAATGTTCGTAAGTGAAAAATTATCATAGTTTTCTTAGAAACAATTACTGGATTTACATTTATTGAGCATAGGCTGCATAAGCAGCCTATGCTCAATAAATGTAAATCCATCAATTGAAATTTACAGACAATCCTAAATTTACACTTATGAACATTTTAGTCCTACGAATTTTAGTGAAAAGGGCCCCTGGTTCCCGTGTTACTGCATAACGGTGCAGCAACACGCTGGTAACCAGCCGACCGACTCATTCGAATCATTCCGAAGTATCTCGGATCTTTTCACCAAATGTTATCCAGCCATTTCCATTTATTTGTCATTTAGCGAAGCGAAGCGAATTTGGAATTGCAGAAAGTCTTTCAAAGATCGGCGGATTATTAGAAAAACCAGCTTGCTTAATGTAAGTATAGTGTTGCATGCGTGTCTGCTAACATGTTTTCAATAACATTTTTAATACAAACACGTATGACAACGCCATGGCATGAATTAACAGGCCTCGACAAATAATGTCAAATTCCTGTGGTGACAGTGGCTAGTTGGTCCAGGGATGACCAACATCGCCGTGATGAGTTGTCCTGAGGCGACCAGAAACGGGGGCGAATCCTCGTCCCTGCAGCGCGGGAAATCACCATCCGGGAACTTGGAGTTTGGGCGCCGCCATATTGTGTATGACAACGTGCAGAAGAGAACAATTCAATCCTAACGAATAATTTAAGAAAGTGTAGTATTGCAAATACTATAATGGTGTCAGAGTGAACACGAACACTCGCCGGAATTGTTAGAAAACAATTTAATTGCCAAACAGACACGGAAAGTCAACATTTCTGCAGAAACGTTTAAAATTCACGGACTTGGAAACAATATTTTCGGTCAATATTTCCTCTCCCGAAATTTTAAAGCGAATTTCCTGATTTAGACGAACCGTCAGTACAACATGGGTGAATTTATGGACCAGCATTCACAATGGCAACTGGAGGTCCAAATAAAATTCCGATAAATTTTGCAAACATTGAAGAACTTGTCAGAATTCCCAGTGTGAGACCGACCATACATGTCCCATGTTGCCCCACACGGTGGGGCTATTGCCGGTGCTTTAATGGTTTATAAAAAAAGAGCCAGGACATGCCCCGGGGATTTACCGGCATTTTACCGGGGCTTTCACAGACCAGGTTGCCCCGCAGAGCGCGGCTTTTACCGGGACTGTAAATTGACAAACTTATAAGCCCCGCTATTCCCCAGAGGGGGGGGGGGGGGGGGGGGGGGTGGGGGGGGGGGGGGGGCGGCGGCGGGGGGGGGGGGGGGGTGGGGGGGGGGGGGGAGTGGTGGGGTGGGGGCTGGGATTTACATTGACTGATGCATTAGTATGTACAAATTATCAAATCATGTAAATTATCCTACTTGCATTGCCTTGTTCTAGTTCTAGATTCATAAGTATGCACTGGCTTGACGGGGTCAAAAGTGTTAATTTTGTTTCAACTATTCCATAGTAACGTCGATATACAATCCAAATGTGGGACATAATTACCAATATCTGATCAGAAACTATAGTTGTATTACTTAGTTATTTGTTAACTGATCATATATCGTGAGAACGAATTGTTAATTCATTCGTGCGAACAAATTGTCAATTCGAGTGAACGAATCATTTCGTGGGAACGAATTAATACAAACAATCAATGTCCCAATAACTGGCATTTTAACTTTATACCCGGGTATACATGTCTACAAGTTCGACAATACTAAGGTTAAATAAAGCTCATATTAAATCAAAACAAGTGTTATATTCTATTTATTGCATAAGCACAATACATTGAAGCTGTAACGGTAATTAACCTGGTATGTTTTCTGCAGCGCCCTCATTTGCATATTTATTACACTAGTATACTATGAGTTTTAATACACCGTCACCGTGTAAAAAGTACAAAAATGGTCTGTCTTGATTGTAATGTACGAGGGATCGTAGCCAGTTATCTCCCGCATATATCATGAGAACGAATTGTTAATTCATTCGTGCGAACAAATTGTCAATTCGAGTGAACGAATTATTTCGTGGGAACGAATTAATACAAACAATCAATATCCCTTGAGGGGCTCCATACAGGTGCGAACAAATATGCCAAATAATTTAGAAAATACTTGTGATATGTCGCTGCTAAAATATCCCCATAACTGGCATTTTAACTTTATACCCGGGTATACATGTCTACAAGTACGACAATACTAAGGTTAAATAAAGCTCATATTAAATCTAAGGTTAAATAAAGCTCATATTAAATCAAAACAAGTGTTATATTCTATTTATTGCATAAGCACAATACATTGAAGCTGTAACGGTAATTAACCTGGTATGTTTTCTGCAGCGCCCTCATTTGCATATTTATTACACTAGTATACTATGAGTTTTAATACACCGTCACCGTGTAAAAGGTACAAAAATGGTCTGTCTTGATTGTAATGTACGAGGGATCGTAGCCAGTTATCTCCCGTTGAATTTATTTATAGACATCCGGTCCAAAATGTGTAGTTTATGGCCTTATTGCAGTAAAAAGGGCGAATGTAACCTGCACTAAAAACGCGTCTCAATAACCTAAATAAGCTTTTTAAAATCAAACACCTTCACTTCCTGATTAAAAATGAATGTTAGCCGTCATCTTTAAAAATATCGAATCACGTGACACGCACTGATCTGGTTGGCTAATGGGAAATGACGTCAGTCTCCAGTAACCAACCAAACCACTGCGTCCACGTGATTGAAATATTTTACAATCATGTATGTATCCTTAAATATGGACTCGGTGCTACGATACATAGCACTGAGTCCATATTTAAGGATACATATATTGGCGATAAATACATCATTACGGATTCGTGTCTAATTCGTTAAATTATAGTTTACGGATATTTATCTTAGCGATGAATCCATGTTTACGGATTTATATCTTAGCAATGAAGCAATATTTAATGAGCCATGACTTAGCAATGAATTTACATTTTAGAATACATAATTATGTTAACGATGATTTCATCTTTAGGGATCCATGTCTTAACAGTATCCGCATTTTAGGATTTATATCTTAGGGGTAGTAACTCTGCAAAACTCCCTTAGAGTACAGACGGTACCGGAGTTTGCAGAACTACTTCCCGCAACTACTGTCTGTTTCACAAAATCTGTTTTAGAATGAGCCTACTTTTTATTTCATGAAATTTGGTCAAATATTGATTTTCTTTTTAAAAAAAAAAATGTTTTCTCTATTTGAAGTAACATGCATGGTGTACTGTGCCCACAGCTACTGACCTTGCCCACTACCTACTGTGCCCACCACCACTGACTTTGCCCACCATATACTGTGCCCACCACCGATGAGTGCCCACAACCTATTTATTGTGCGCAACACCACTGACTTTAATTTAATTAAAACTCAAAGGTTTAGAAATATTGAAATTTGAAGTTGGTGACGATTAGTTTTATCCACCCAATATACTGAAGTGTCCCCTACCCAAACTGGATTAGCCCTTAAAGTGACATCAAAATCACTCCACTTAGTGTATGTTAATTTCAGCAAGTGCCCAGAAGTCCTTTCCTGGCACGGAGTATGCAAAGAAAGTGGAAATTGGGTCTGTTTTGAAGTATGCCCTGGACAAGAGAGGTGGTGGCGGAAGAAATGCGTGATAACCTGGGTTAAACGTTTCTGCAGATTAACAGGTAATAAAACACTAGATGTGCTTCTGGGTGTGTGCGGCCCAAATGACAAAGTTAGACATTCATGAGCTGTAAAATATCAGTAATCAATCAATCGTGTGCAAAGTTTGGTGAATACAAGGCCATGCTTGTGACATTGTTCCAACGTCATTGTGACGGGTTTACACTGTTATGAATGTCACATTGTTTGACAGTCGTTGCACGTTCAACATCAAGATTAGGACCATTTCGGTGTTACTTCAACTTAGGTTTGATATATTGTTTCAACGTCAGGTCAAAGATGATTAGACGTCATGTTGATGCCGTTGGATAGACGTTGAAAAGTAGTTCAAAATCCATTTTTTTAGACGTCGTGTTGATGACGTTGTAACAACGTTGCTTTGATGACGTTGGATAGACGTTGAAAACTAGTTTAAAATGCAAATGTGACACGTCTTGTTGATGACGTTGAATCAACGTCATGTTCATGACGTTGTATCAACGTCATGTTCATGACGTTGTATCAACGTCATGTTCATGACGTCATTTCAACGTCATCAACATGACGTATACACATTGGCATTTTAAACTTCTTTTCCACGTATATCCAACGTCAGAAAAAGACGTCTAAACAACGTCCCTTAGACGTCAATTACCCACTTGGTATTGACCGAATACGTACTGACTGATAACATAATGACTGATAACATAATGTCGTATCAGGCATTGACCTGAAGCGAATATTCGGGTTACAACGAATTGAAAACTAACATTTAATTGGTCGAAGTGATATCAGTGTCATGACGCAAGACAAACACGTCCGTGTTCTTTTCAACGAGTCATCATTGCTCATTCTGTACCGTAAAACGTTACATGGTAAATATAATACAGTTGTTATCACATTTATCAAGCTCGGCTCGGAAACGGAGGGAATTCCTACGCGTTTCCTAGCCTTGCCGGTTAAACTTGATATCAAAAGACAGTAACGTGTCTGGTATTTTCCCCTTGTATCACCGATCATGGCACATGCATATTAAACACTACATTTCGGACCTGGTGTTGATCAGTAAGCGTTTTTTGTTAGTTATTATATATCCTATTTCACAAAATCTACAACGTTTAATGGAAACATGTTGGGTGACAGTAATAATTGCGTTCCCTAGCACTAGTCGTGTAGATGTCTGGGTTGTTGTTGTTGTTGTGGAGAGAACATTCGTGTACTTTCATGTGTTACATAAAATGGGAATTTACAGTACATTAACACATTTTATTGAATATCATATTACATTAGATGTAATAAAATGAGTTGTTATATTGCGTGAGGCTGATATAACATACCAACTTAAGTGATCCGTACATATACAATGGATACTACAATGCATGTGATCTATCATTTAAGCTGATTTCATTGTCTCGTTTCCTGTGAACTCAATCAGATAACTCGTTCAATATTTAATTTATTAAGTCTGTACTCAACACAATATTATAGTCTATCCTAGTTTATCGACCAATGAAAGAACAGCATTTCATCTCAATTAATCGCATATTGCGACGCTTTTGCCAATATCAATTAAATTAATAATTAAATGTTCATCCGCTATACATGTATTTAGAACTGATTTTACGCCTTGTTGTCATCAGTTCACGAGACGCAAAGCATATTACCGCCCACACACGCGCTCACTGCGTGTCACACAGCCATTCTAATGCACCGAAAATAGAAAGCACGGATCCGATTGGTCAATTGAAATCAGAGCCTATAAAATATGAAAAATCACAGCATATAAAATCTCCGTTTTACCAGCCTGTGTTTTACAACTTGACATATGTATGTAACCCTACGCGCTTTTGTAAACAATGGCCAGCGGCGGGGAATGCAAATATTTCCAAATTGAATTCGGTACATTTTTGGTTATCCATTCGGCCATATTGACATGTACAACCCAAAGCGGAACAGAGAATCTACCAACGGCTGACAAACGTGGCTTCAGTGTGGTGGCCCTTCAACAAATTCCTAAAAATATTACCCCACCCGCCCAAAATGCAGAAGAATTTAATAAAGTGCTCAAATGCAAACTCGATATGCCAGTACCAGTCTATAACTTTACGAATTCCAATGTGCACATACATGACTATACATAATAAACTGTATTGCAGATGGGTATTCACCTGAATTAGGCGTAAATCCAGGGAAATCCTAGGCCTGTTGACACAAGTTGTTGATGACATTTTCTTTGTAAAATCACACGAACACAATGCAGAATTGTTGGCATTTCTTTAAATGAATAAAAGCAAATAACTGTTGCAACTACACATACAAAAGCAATATAATAGTTAATATAAACATTACAGTTGAATAAATGTATAGATGTCTTAGAAAAAGTCCCGTTAATCTCTATTTGAAATGGGAATATTCTTCGGCGGAGTTACATTTCTTCAAATTCATTTGGTGTGAGGCGGTTATCGATATGACGACAACAACCTGCTGACGTAATGAAAAATATCACTGTTCGTGATATGCTACGACGTTTATAGAAAGCGGGGAGCACACTAGTGCATTAGAATGGGGATAACATGCTTTGTTTGTCGATTTGGAGCGGTATGTGTGAGGTTTTATGGTCTGTGAATCAGTTTTACGGCTCCGCTGACGCGTCGCCGTAAAACTGATTCACAGACCACGAAACCTCCCACATACCGCTCCAAATCGAAAAACAAAGCATGGTTATCCCCTAAATCACATGCTAGTATAGCAATTCGAAATGCGTTTAGGGGCGAAGCTTCGCGACTGGGCTGTACGTTATATAAAAGTTCACCTATTGAATTTTTATTTCACACATGACAATATTTAATCCCAGTCAGTTACATATTTCATGTACCAGATTCACTGACTACCTGTTCGATAAGAAACAGACAACAACTACTCAGAAAGGAGACTGTATTATAAGCCTGGCTAATTATAAGAACGAATGTAAATGTATGTTATTGTTTATATATTGCACAGTTAAGGAACTAATGCTGCGGTCGCTAGCTCTCCCTCGTATTTAAGTCCTTAACAATCCAATATGTGAATACTAACGTATACATGTAAGTCCGTAATGAACGTAATAGTGTTTGTTTTGTACACGCGCCGGGACAAATTAACATGTAGCCAAGACAATCAGAACACATTAGGACTGTACATCGAGGAAACAATTGTTACACAGTAAATAGTGCAAGTACATTATTTTCTTAATGCTGAAAGTTCACATACAGACAAGTTGTTCCATTGGGTGGTGGCTGGGTCACATAACATACAGACCACGTGACCAATTAAAGTGTCTGGTTCCGTTTGTGTTACATGATACAACACAATTTGGGACAGTTTACTGTCTGTTTCACGAAATCTACCTAAATTGTACGGCCATATAAAAAATGCAAAAACAGTATGTTTTTCGATAATATTATATTAAAGCAAAATTTGAGAATGAACCTTCTTTTTATTTGATTTGTCTATGGGAATTTAACATGGAGAAAAGGAAGTGGAAGGAGTCAGAAAAAGAAAAAATTTGGAAATTGACACCGAAATCTGGCTATACACTTGGAAATAATCTAACTACAAGAAAATAAAAGTTCAATTTTGAAAATTGGTAAAGTATTTCTGAAATTTAAAAATTTCCTCATGTTAAATTCCCATTCTAGACATATTCAGTCTGTGAAGATGTCTATGGGGATTTAACATGGCGAAATTGTTTTTTTCGCAATAAAATCAATAAAAATAAGGCTCAGTCTTAAATTTTCTTTTAATTTAATATTATCTAAATAAATAGTGTTTTCGAATTGTTCAGTTTATGTAGCCGTAAAGTTTGGGCAGCTTTCATGAAACAGACAGTAGTGTATGTTTATAGCCGACAACTACAAAGCTTTGTATTAATGAGACACGCCATGTGATCTTGTACATAAGAACATGGGAGATTTTTCATTAAATAAATTTACAGAATTTTGTGTAAATGACGTCGAAAGCTGACAAAAGTTTCATCGCTATGAACATTCCGTCAACCTTCGACGTCATTTACTGACAATATTTCAGTCCTAAATTTTGTAAATATTTTCCATGATATATCGCACATTTTCTTAGGTACAAAATCAAAAATGGCGTGTCTCAGTTTACCATGTCATAGTTTGAAGTCGAGAGTCAAAAATAAACATGCTGTACATGCACGTACATATACACACACAGCTGTGGTACTTTTGTTTATACAGACCAGAGAGTCTGGTTTATTTGGGGCTTATATCCGTGTAATGTGCCTATACACAACAGCCTGCGTTAATCTTGCCAATATGTCAATATTTTTGAGTATATATTGCCAAATTGAATATCAACTCGCAATCAAACAGTTTAATTGGCTGTGCCTGAGCTGTAATACAGCATAGGCTTAGCAAATCAAGCGTATTACTTTCAGTACATGTATAAAAGTATTTTGTAAGCGTATTGTGCATGTTCAGCACTGCAAGCTGGCATCCTGATCTAGTACCAGGCACCAACTCACTTGACAGCAGGCGTGAATCCCCAAATGATTCAACGTTGATACATGGGATGGATATTGTGATATGTTTCATTGCGAGTTATATCCTATGATACTGCCTGCTCATGATCACAAAGCAGTCATATGCTGATTTTACATTGTTACCTCTCTAAACCGGATACCCTGGGGACCTCACTGTCACGAATAGTAGTATATAAGAGTCATAATGATACAAGTTTATATGGAAGCCACCCCACTACGTGTGGTGGCTTCCACACGAAACTTTTAATCATTATGACTCTTATATACTACTACCGCGAGACCATATATTTATGACATGAGAAGATACACCCTATTAGAGATAAAAATCCCTATGTTATACTCAGTATATATATACAACAATCTGTCATACTTTTATTACGAATAAAATAACAACTGACACCCTATTAAAGATAAGAAATCCATAAGTTATACTCAGTATTTTACAGCAATCTGTCACAAATATATACTGACACCCTATTAAAGACAAGTTATCCATATACTCAGTATATATATACAACAATCTGTCATACTTTTATTACGAATAAAATAACAACTGACACCCTATTAAAGATAAGAAATCTATAAGTTATACTCAGTATTTTACACCAATCTGTCACAAATATAAACTGACACCTATTAAAGATAAGTTATCCATAAGTTATACTAAGTATATTACACAATCTGTCATATATTTATTACGTAATAAATATAAACTTACACCCTATTGAAGATAAAAAATATATTGGTTATACTCAGTATAATGCCTACTATAAAGCAAATGAGAGAGCAAGCTAAGAGTTGGGGAATTTCCCTAAGAGGTTTGAGACTCAAGAAAGATATAGCAGATAGGATAAGTGACGCGCGAGCCGTCGTCTACGAGGAGAGGCTGCGGCGTGCGGTTTCGACCGGATGACTGCCCTCCGACCCCGAAAAACGCTCCGAGAAATTGGAGAACGAGACGACGGCCAGTCTGCGCGCCACCGCTTACGCGCAGCGTGTAAAAGAAGATCCCAGCGCACGTAGAAAACCCCTGTACAAGGCGTACTACAATAATATTTATCAAGGGTTGGTGGGGGGACCTCCCAAGAAGAGGAGAGATATCGCCAGAGCTTTGGTGGAGGAGGGTCCCAGGATTCTCGCCGAAGAAGCCGAAGTTAGGGAAACTGTTGATAGGGGTAGGAGGAAGATAGTATGGACTTTCGAGAGGGGGTAGACGGGGAGATCGCTAATCGCATAATGAATAAAATTCGCCCAGAGATGACCACGGCATGTTACCTGAGGTATTCGTGCTCGTATCGTATTAGGAACATAGAGACCGACGCTACTATGATCTATCACAAACAATCAAAGGGCAGTCCGTGGATAAACGAGATAGCCAAAGCCGAGAGTTGGATATCCGATAGAGAGAAAGTCGAATGGACATCGACAAAGTCGATAGACCAAACACAAAATGGACCTTCGTTCGTTGGATATCGGTCGAGGTGAAGATGATCATCGACGCGCAACAACTTCTCATGGGAGCGGGAAAACTCCCAGACTGGTTAAGACAGAAAAAGGGAATGTATTCCGTCGACACGTACGACGACTACTTGTGTCTGTTTAGGTGCATAGCCATCCAACGTGGAAGGAGACCCGACGGGTGTTGTGAGAAGGCACGAGCTCTGGCTCGCGAATACCTCGGTCACGATAACGGACCGGGTAGTAAGGGAATCCCCCTGGATGATATTAAGAAGGTAGAAGAGCGCTTCAAGATGGGCATTCGCGTTTACGAGCCCACCGTCGACGGAGTGTGGTACCTCATGAAGGTTCCGGCAAATTACGACGTGGTTGGGGGGAAGACAATGACGATAGGAATGTTTGGAGGTCACTCGTTCCTCATAACGAATCTCCGCAAGATGACGAACGAGTACGGGTGCACCGGATGTCAACAACGGTTCACAAAGTCGTGTAACATGCACAGGCACGCGACCACCTGCATGGGTGGAAAGACCGTGGTGGCATGTCCAGGTAAGAGGGTAGAGAGACCGCAGTCGGCCTACGAGAAGGTGTTCTATCCTAAGGGGTCAGCGAGTGTGAGGTCGATTCAATGGTTGAGCAGAGAAGAGGAGAGGGTGGGAATGCACATACATCACGCCAACTGCGGTCACGGTGGTGAGAGGTGGGTGGCCGGTGATCTGGTCGACGGTTTACTGTCACGAGACCGAGACCGTGTTTCAGGTTTCACGGATGCTACTGGCAACGGGTGTCCGAGGCATTGCATGAGAGGTAATGCGAGATCGCTGTACAAGAGGACGAAAATTCAAGACGCCAAGATAAGGAAGGCGGGTTACGAGCTGGTGGTGATGTGGGAGTGCGAGTGGTTGAATGAGGTGAATACCTACAATCCCCACAATTGCCACGCGAGGAGGAGACGACTCTGTACCCCCCCACCAGATAGTCTACGACTTCGAGGCGTATCTCGACAAGTCAAAAACCACGCGACCCCACCAAAGACCTGACCTTCGAGGTTGAGCACGTTCCTATATCGGTGTCGTTGGGGGATACGATGCATGAAGGGATCACACACCTATGCGAACGAGATCCCGACACGCTAGTCGAGAAGTTCGTGACCGAGCTGCAGATGAGAGGCAAGGCAATCAGGGAGGGGGATTAGGAAGAAGTATCTGCCGGCCGACATAGATATGTTATCGAAGTCTCAGCAAGCAAAGATTATTTCTTGGATTGACCAAGTCCCGGTGGTGGGGTTCAACTGTAGCAGGTACGACCTGAACCTCATCAAGCAGTACTTTGTAGAGAAGTTGGCGGCCACCGTGAATAAGGTGATGGTCGGAAAGAGAGCCAGCACGACGATGTTTCTGTTTACCCCGGAGTTTAGATTTCTCGACATCATCCAGTATCTGGGACCCGGTACCACGTACGACCGGTGGGTTAAGGCGTACGACTGTAAAACGGTAAAGTCTCACTTTCCATACGAGTGGTTCGATAGCGCGGACAAGCTCGACCATCCGGGGCTGCCAGACTATCCCGAGTGGTACTCGAAGTTGAAGGTGAGTTCCTACTGTCGTTGTCCGAGTGGAAAGAGTGTAAGAAGGTATTCCGAGAAAAGGGGATGAAGACGTTCACAAGGAATGGTTGCAACACTACAACGACTTGGATGTAGGACCGTTCCTGGAGGCTCTAACTAAAATGACGGAGTTCTACAGGGGAAGAGGCGTGGACATACTCAAGGATGCTGTGTCTCTGCCCGGTGTTTCCTTCAGTACCTACTCCGCGGGTCGATCGATGGGAAGTGGCGGACACGCCCGAGCTGTGGTCACCGAAGTCTGAAACTTACGAGATGATGAAGCAGGGATTGGTCGGTGGTCCGTCCATAGTATTCTCCAGATACGCCGAGGCTGGAAGGTCGACGATCAGGGGTCAGGTGGGGAGTCGGGAGGAGAAGATGTGCAAGGCGGTGCTGGGGTACGATGCCAATGCTCTATACCTATCTACTCTGTCGAAGGACATGCCGTGTGGTGAGGAGCAGATATGGACGTGTGACGACCCGGAAAGACAGTCGTATATAGACCGTTTCGTGAGGAAGGTCAGGAGTGAAAAGTGGTTCGGATTTGCGGAGTTGGATATAGAGGTCCCTGAAACGTTGAGAGACAAGTTCTCGGAAATGTCACCGCTGTTCGTTAATCGAGAAGTCGATGAGAACGAGGTTCCGCAGCACATGAAGGACTACCTGGCCGGGACCGGTAGGAAAAGAGTCAAAGGACAGAGAAAGCTCGTGGGGGCAATGTCCGCCAAGAAGATGATCATATACTCCCCGCTGCTAAAATGGTATCTGGAGCACGGTCTGATCGTCAATGCGGTGCATAGGGTGATAGACTACACACCCGGCAAACCGTTTCAATGGTTCGTTAAAGAGGTCACCGCTGCTAGACGGACGGGGGACGTCGACAAGAGCAAGGCGGTGTTGGCGGAGATATTCAAACTGGTTGGCAACGCGTGTTGTGGCAAGCTGATAGAGGCACAAGAGAGACACCTGAACACCACATATACGAAGGATGAGAAGACTGTCGATCGGGCACTGAGGCCGGCGTGGTTCGAAGACCTGGAGGAGATTGGGGAGGCTTACGAGATATCGGGCAGGAAGACTCGAGTGGTGATCAACAGACCGTTTCAGTGCGGCATAGCGGTCTACCAGTTGGCCAAGCTCCGGATGCTGGAGTTCTACTACGATTTCTTGGACAAGTACGTGGATCGCGGAGATTTCGAACTGATACAGATGGGCACTGACAGCATGTACTTCGCGCTGTCGGAGAAGACGCTGGCGGCGGTGGTGAGAAAGAATATGAAGACAAAGTTTAATAAGGAGAAGACCGAATGGTTGGCGTGGGACGTGTGGAGCAACAGAACTCCGGGAATGTTCAAGCTGGAATTCGAAGGGGATAGAGCTATCGCTCTGTGTAGCAAGTGTTACTACGTGAGCGGTGATGGAAAATCTAAGCACTCGGCCAAGGGGATGTCGAAGAGATCTAACGATCTGACTTGGGGGAGGTATAAGAGTGCTCTCGAAGGGGGTAGGGATATGGCGGAGAACAGGGGATTCCGAATGATTAACGGGGTGATGGAGACGTACTGTCAACAAAACTTAGGACTCTCGGCGTACTACGACAAGAGGAGAGTGATGGAAGACGGGTTACACACCGAGCCTATAGGTTAGTTAAAAAAAAAAAAGAACTCCGAGAGAGAATACTAAAGACTCTGATGATCCGGGGGTAGCTGGGTGTCAGAAGGTACCGCGAGAAGTTCTTCGCGAACAAACCCTCGAGATGGCCCATCATCCAAATAGTAGAGCACGGGCTCATCGGGCTTGGTAATAGATCGATCTAGATGATATACATTGAGAGACCACACGGGATCAGTCGCGCGGCGGCTGCCACCTTCGAGCTCTCCTGGTTGATAGAGGTACCGGACATCAATATCCGATGGAAGTGCAATCGGTGATTGCTGCTCCTCTAAACCAACGGGTCGCCCGCGCGAGACGGCAGAGGGATCGCTCGTCACCCTTTTAAACTTGATAGCATCTACAGGCTTCTTACCTATCAATCTGGTCACCTCTCCGTTCAATGCGGAGACCACGGCGGGCAGTCTGGCCACCCACTCGGTCGATCGCGAATGAGGGTCTACAAATTCTTTAGCGTATTTGTGTCCGAACAGTCTCTCAGCCAGTGTTCGATTGAAGCGTTCCACGATCCCCTGGTCCCGGTGGATGTTGACGCGGCCGCGTCTGACAGAAACTTCGTGCTTAGACAATAGATGAGAGACCGCGCCCATGAACTCGCGGCCGGGATCGAAATGGAGAAGATTCGGCCATTTGAGAGGACTCCTCTTATATATTCGGGAGAGAGCCTCGGCCACCTCCTTAGACTCTTTAGTGGCCAACGGCTCAGCCCCCTTATAACGACTCGCTACGTCAACGACTGTCAGCGCGTACTTGTACGTCTTACGACCGACGCGATCGTGAGGGAGAAACAGGAGATTCGCTTGGTGAACTTGGTTCGGTACCGGCACGTCGAATTTCGGGTGCGGAATATTGTGAGGCGCGGGTAAATAGATCTGCCAGATGGCCTGCTTCTTGAGCCATTCCTTGACAGCGTTTTCTGAAACCTTGGTCGCCGCCGTGAGGTTCTTGATGGCAGCGAGTCCCTTCCAGTAGCCGCGGGGGCTATAGTACATGTTCGCTAGCTTGCGCGTTAGGCGAACCGATAGTTTGGTATTAAGTTTGCGCGTGTTCATCGTATGCAATGTATTCTAATATATCGGACAATCTCCAACATGCCCTCGCCAGATCGTCCGGTAACTGCGTCGATAATAATAAATCTTTGTTGGAAGTACAATCGCGATGGGGGTTAAGTTCTGAAGGAAATTGGGAAAATATAATAACCCCCAGGATTGGTGGAGGAATCTAACATCCGCTTTGCGAAAAGGGTGGGGGCCGCTTTTTCGTCCTCCCGCCACGTCTCGAGAGAATCTCTGACTAGACTAATCATACCCTTTGCACCAGCTATGCGGTGTTTAAGGGCAGTGTAGCCTACATCGATCATAGCAAAATAAAGTTCGGTCAACTGACATCGTTCTATATATATATATTTATAAAAAAGTTATTTAAAATAATTAAATTAAAATCTCGATTGAATATAGTAGCCGACGAGACCCACCACACCATTCCCACGACGATGAACGCGATCTCGCGGTCTTTTTGGGGCTCTGACGGTACATAGAAATCTGAAAGTTGGGGCTGGCGATCCGCGGCGCGAGACTTTTCTGCGGATATGCCAGCGCGTACTCGCGGTTGGCTTCTTCAACGTTCTGAAAAGTTTGTGCGGCGTGATTTTCGCGGCGAAGCTCTTCATTGACCCAGTCAAGATGGGCGGTTCGTTTTTTCGACCACGCTTCCTTTGCGCTATTGAGTTGTTCTACAGCTAAATCGTGACGCTTACGCTCCTCATCCACGTTCGAGCTTCTCATTTTAGAGAATATAAAGTTGCTACCGCTGAACGCCAATGCGTTTACAAGCGCACCACCTACTATTACTGCGATTGAAGCCATTTATTTCCATATATTAACTGGTAGAATTCCAGCTTTAACTAGATAATTTCGGGTCCAAACTGCGGCCGCTACATCTAAGGTCGCGAGCCCTACGTCTCTCGCAGTAAAGTCCAATTTGGGAGCGGATCATCCTAGGGCCATCTTTGATAGTCGAGCATACCCGATACTGAAACCCGATATCACCACGGCCGATATCACCACGGCCATTATAATTATTGCATATAAAAGGGGTCGCGATCAATGTTTAAATGGGGCGCATCCAATCGCGATTGGTGTTTCGTAACTTTCTTCTGAACACTGGCTGGTTGTTTTTTCGATAATATGGGGTATTTCCACACGCACAGGGCACCAACAACTGCCAGACCACCACCAACAACCCAACTCCAATTCACGAAATTGGGTTCAATCGGATTCGCCCAACAATCAACGGCAGTTGGTATTGGGTGTTGAGTGTTCTTCCAATTCGTGAATTGGGGGTGTTGTTGTACTCAACTCTGTCTTCAGATGTTTCGCTGTCTCCGTCCCCGATTGCAACGACTGTTTTGCCTCTCGAAGCTCGGCGAGTATTTTATCTTGTTTAACTTTTCGGGTGGCAGCCGCCGCCCGCCCAGCTGCCTGTCTTTTGGGATTTTTTATATGCGGTATGTCATCCAGTGGCGGAGTAACACTCGGGTTCGATTGTGTTGGAGCAATCGGGTTCAACTCCGTCACTCTCGCGGGTGTGTCTTGTCTCATTTTCGAAATTCATATGTGTTAATTATTAGGGCTTATAGTCCGTGGGCATATATGTCCAAATTGACAGTGTTTACCCGTGGTCAACGCGGTTGTCAGCGGAGCTAAGTACATTCCAAACTTGTGATAAATTGAGCAGCAGGCTGTTCTAAGAGTGTGACCTATAAAAGGGTCAGTCTCTAGATCATCAATCAATCCCGCGGTGTTTGATATAGGGAGAAGTATACTAACGGCGGTTGCGTACAAATGAATAGCCGCCGATCCGAGAGTTTTTGTCATCTCCGCTCCCAATTTTCATTCGGAGTCGTTGCACTCAACCCAATACCAACCGCCGTTGGAGTTGATTCCGATTGCTCTGTCGGATCATTATCTATGTTGGCAGTCGGAGTTGAGGTTTCTTCTATTAGCTGATCGAGAAGTTCGTCGCAGTTCATTTTTCTTAAAATTAATTTAACTATTCTAACAAGTCTCATCACTTTAACATATTGCCAAGCGCACCACCCGATACTTATGATCACCATTATGCTCGCAACAAAGCTCGCAGCGGAGCACCAAATTGTTAACATTGTTAACCATTGTTCAGCATTTGTTCAACATTTGTTAAGCATTTGTTCAGCATTGTTCAGCAATTGCTAAGCATTGTTCAGCAATTGCTAAGCATTGTTCAGCATTGTTCAGCATTTGTTCAGTAATTGCTAATTAATTATAAAATTAATTGATAACTTCGTAAGTAGTTGGTTGATCAGTCTTTAGCAAAAGCTTGGCGTGCTTAGTTTCCGAAAGCATCCGTCTAACCTCCAGGCGCTCCTCGCGCGTTGGGATAACGTCATTCTCTCGAAGACAGTCATCGAATGAGTCTCGGTCCTTGCAGTGAAAGAGGGCGACCCATTTCGTTTGCTCGCGCAGATCCTTGAGGACGGCGTTGTACTTTTGAGTGGATATCCATACGCTTTGCCTAGCATGGCGGCCAGAAAATGCGAGCTCGGAGAGCATGTCCTTCTTTTTAGTCATCGCCGCCTTGGCTGAGCAATCATCAATCACGTATAGGGTGGGCTCACCCTGGAATTTTTGGTATAAACCACGCAACCAATCGTGAAGCCTATCACCGGGGTCAATAACGTATACCTCAGGGTCGGTCCATATCCACTGGCGCCGCTGATAAGTATCGTTGTGCCGCACAGTGGGACACAGGATCACAATGTGACGAAAGGCATCGCGGTAGGAGCCCTCGAGCAAGTCTAGGATGAAAACCGTTTTTCCACATCCTGTCTGCCCACATATTATGGCAGAGTGGGCATCTCCAATCGTGAATTGGTATTGATTGTTAATTTTCTTAATTAATTCTTTAGAATTATCAAATTTATTAATTAATAAATCGTTAGATTTAGTAGAGTGCTGAGACGTATCGACCATCTTCGATGTTGAGTTGTGCGTCTGTAATTATATATAAGTACACGTTCAATGGCCCGGCTCCGTCCGCCTCTTTGGTTATCTGGATCGTCACACCCTCGCTAGCGTTCTCAACTTGGCGTCCGCTGCCGT
>CM055265.1:225097712-225179494 GCA_029237695.1 Conchocele bisecta
TGTAGGGGATACACTATGACAGCCGCAGGTGAAGTTATCCAAATGGCGGTCTGCTCGGTTAATGGTAGTGGTAAACCTGTGGGCGCGGTCGCGATAACTATTGTAGTAGATGGGGAAGAAGGGTGGGGTTTGGAGTCACTAAAATCTCTGGAGATAGTTCGACGGTGGTTTCGTTCTCCGGTTATGATCGAATTAGACTTTCCAAAGGTAGTGTTATTAACTTTGTTACGAAATTCGGTGACCAAGAGAGTTCTTCCACTATTGTCTCGTTGTTAATTGAACTTATTTTGTAAATACTAATATATTGAAATAAATTTGTAAAATTTAAATATGAACGAATCAACGCTTCCAATTGTCAATACCACTCCATCAACACTGTGTACAATTAACTAAAGAAGTTCAGATTTTAGGTTGAATATTATCGTCGCTATGCAGGATATTTTAGTTAGAGAATATACAAACAGAAAAAGAAACGCTAAAAAATATAGGTGCGCGGTGAACATGGCTGAAGTACTAGCACGGCTGTGGCGAATGTTTCTGTGTTGTGTGGGGCGGGGACAGCTGCAACTATATCCACCATTATAACGGTTCCCGTAGCGGGGATTTTATGTGCGGTGTCGGCCGTTTCTGGGTTGTTGTGTATGGTAATTAGGGCGTCGGGTGGAAAACTCGAGAAAAAATGTAGAAAACATGATAGAATATCCGTTCTCGCCAGGTCGAAGAAAAATACCATCGACGTTATGGTGTCCAAAGCGTTGGCCGATAAGAACGGTCCCTTTATTAGTGATAATGTAGTTAAGATCGCGGATTGTAAATGTGACTAATAAAATGGATCTAGGATTGGAAATGTGTTAAAATTTATATGGATATATGACTGAATGAACGAGGAAACGGATGGAAATATTACATTATTTTGGTGCAGTTTGATGTTGTGATGAATTTTTGCGATTTGAATTTATCGATGGAGGCCGCCATTTTTATTATGGTATAGTGCTATTGGAGTGCCATTGTTTGAAACGTGCAGCCCGCGGGAACCACCTATTGTTCGCATTGTGTTAGTATTCCATTGTAATTACTACGGAAACCTATTCATGCCAATAGCGTAAACGTAATAGGTAAACACAAAGCTCTGTCCGAATATAAAAACTACGGAAGGCAATAACGGACATAAGTATTAAACATGCAAGTCGAGCAAACAGAAGAAATGAACCAGCAGCCGGAAAGCAGTAATGAAAAAGGCAAAACCGAAAAGCGTAAAAGAAGCGAACAATCGAGCATCAGTGAACTAGATGCAGCACCGTAGACACAAACGAAAGTCAACCAAATTCAAAGACAAAGAAGAAATCAAACAAAGAAACGGCAAAACAGGAACAAAAAATAGACGAATTTTTCAGCAACACCAATGACGACAAACAGACTAAATCCGATATGAAAGAAATTAGACAGCAGTTGAAAAGAAGTAAACGGAAAACTCACAAATGTCATAAATAAAGTAGATAAAACAGACAAAAAACTCGAAGAAGTTGTGAAGAAAAATGACGGCTCGCTGCGAAGTGTTCTACGGGAAATGATAACAGAAATGAAAGAAGAACTGTTGAACTCACTTGTGAATAGACTAGAAATTCTAGAAAACAGAATATACGACAGAGAAGCCAAAACAGAAGAGCTGAAATCAGAAGTAAAAAACCTTCACAAGGAAGTTCTTAAACACAAAGAAGAAAAGGAAACACTGAACAAAAGAATTAACCAAATTGGCGATCAAATGACAAAAAATCAAAATGACTCAGAACAATACAGTAGACTGAATAATATCAGAATACACGGCATCGTCAGTGGAAACGCATATGAAACCGCGGAAGAGACCACCAACATTGTAATCAAAACCCTAAATGAAAAAATGAACATCGGTCTGCGGACAGAAGATATCGATTTGGCCCACCGAACAAAAAAATTTACAGCCGGAAGCCAGGAGGCAATAGTACGTCTTCAATCGAGATTGTCTTAAGTGAAGGAAAACATTCTCCGTAACCGACGCAAACTGAAAGGTACCGGAATATACATCAACGAGGACCTGACCTATTTGAACCAACAAGTGATGATGTCCGTGAAAAGAAAAATGCCCGACGAGGTAGAAACTGTTTTCACACGAAATTGTGTTATAAAATACATTACTAAAACAAATCAGCTGAAAACAGTGTTACACAACGTCTACCAACACTGGCTATATCTGCCGTGGCCAGCAAGAGGGCCCGCAACTCCGTCAAGCCGGAGAGACAGTCCGAGAAATGGGCGCTAGTTAGCCGAACATTAATTAAATATGTAAACAATAACCATAACTCTGTAGTTTACACACATACGCACTGCATTATCTCTGTTGGATATAGCGTAATGATCTGAGTCTCAAGAATAACACAAGTACATATTACTACCAATTACCCCTGAAAAACTACATCATATGATAATACATGACAAACACACGGCCTGCTTAAATTATCAGACATAGCAAAATATGTTCTACAAGCCTAGATAGTGTCGTGGGGCCTAATTAGAGTGTGCACGTGCATATGCTGATCTGGAACCACAGCACTAACAATAAGTAACCAGTTAACCAAGCGTATATTGTTTTGTGCTTTCATTGTCGCATCAAGAAGGACAAAACATGTTTCTCGGCAGACGAATAACCGTTCACTATTGACCATATAAATGAGCACAGTCTGGGAAAAGGGACCTAATATAAGTAAGTCGTATACACGTGAGACAATTACAATGATTTTACAGTAGGTCGACGTAGACCCTGATCAGACTGCGCGAATGCGCATGCTAATCCGGAAATACACCGATTGAATGCGTCTCAATGTCCTTTTTCCCCAGCCGATGACCAATCTTCAAATAGTTGAACTAAAATAGTGTGTATAATGTCATGCGTATTATTTTCTACAGTTTAAGCTATTGATGTTTTGACGAAGCATTTTTCGCTGCCTACTATTGTGAGGTGTTATTATTATGCATCCCATGTCAGTTTCTTATCATAAATATAGTATTATGAACACGGATATAGTCCGACATATAACGACAACTCTGCTGGATCTATACTGGTTACATGTCACATACATGCAATTATCAAAACATCCCCGGTTGATTGAAGAGTAATCCACGTTAACATTAACGGTCCGTGAATATGCACTACTTAGTCTGCTAAGATTGTCGGACATCGAAATATATTTTTACAGATCAAAAGTGTAGTGAGTCCTGAACGGAGTGCGCGCATGCGCATGCCGATCAAGATCCACACCACTAACAATGACCAGTTAAATAGGCATGTATCTTGTTTTTCTTTCCCATCATATCACTATTGGCAAACAAAACACCATGTAATACTTTATACTGCGCTGGATGAAATTTTGTCGTCTGGTGTAAAACTCTTACTTTGAACATCTTTACAAAGCTGTGTTTTTTGGCAGCACACGAGAGTCGCCGTCATTGGAGACGATTTTCGTGTCCCGTCAGAAGTATCTTTCTTATTAAAAAAAATGATAAAAATAAATATAAGCAGACGACATTTGTTTTCGTTTCTCGAACTGTGAGATTGGAAGGTCTATATAAATAGCCACCGTCTGAGAGATGGGACCTTACGACATCTGTTTTTCTTTATATACGGTATTCATTTGGGTCATTCTTGTTGTATGAATACAGGTACTGTAGATGTTTTTATTATCTCAAACATGTGATGCAATGTCAAATACTTGACAGGAGAACGGTGTAGGCCCTGATCAGACTGCGCGGATGTGCATGCTGATACGAGCCTGCACTGATTATATATTCTTTGGAGTACCTTTCAGAGACGGTTTCAGAGACGGTGAGCAAACTACGAACAGTTGAACTTGTATCATGCCATGCTTATTATTCCACAGTTTTAAATTATTGTTCGCTTGAAACATTGCCGCTGTGCATTACTGGGGTGGTTTTTAGAATAGTATGGACACTGTAGCAGACATGTCGGATACAACTCTCAACAACCCGCATAGCACTTATACATGTATGTTGGATCTATACTGGTCACAGGATTTCATAATACCATTATCTAAGAAACGACGTATCAACATGTTTACCTATTTGCAAGCGGATACAATGTTGTGTATGAACATCCATATCTGTATTACATGTTTGCTTTTATTTCGCAAATATTTCGCTAAAAGCAAACATAATTGCACTTAAATAAAATAAAAAAGAAGTTGATATTATGTACAACACACACACATATTCTGCTCACAAACGAAAACAATCAACAGATATGGATGAACAAAAAAAAAGACGTGTTAAGTTTTTAGTATATAATGTTGACCTTACTTGTGTACATGCGTGCGTGAGCTGAGTGTGTGAGCGTGTGTGTGTGCGCGAGTGTGTGCGTGTGTGTGTGAGAGTGCGTGCGCGTGGATGTGTGCTAGTGGGTGTCTGTGCGTATGTGCGTGTGTTGATATGTCAAAGGTCAACATTATGAAAACACAGCTGAAATATTTGTATATACTAAAATACATTCTTGACTGTGTACTCGTAACATCCAGGTCCTGATAAGATGTTTTTTTTCTATATGATGGGTACATACAGCGATCTTCCACCTGATATACATATGTAGTTAATTATTGACGACTGTGCTTCTCAATTAGCAGTTATTCACATCTTAAAATACATGTAACATATACGAGTCGCTAGACACAATCGTTTTTCCTGGAATATATAGAGTGGACGGGACAGTGTAGGCCCTGATCGGTATGCACACAATGTGTGGCCTGATTGAGGCATGTGCAGTCTGATTTTTTGTTGTATTTGTTTAAACAATGACATCCCTCATCACTGATGAAACATATATATCATTGAATTTTGACCTTTGAGTAGTAAATGCATTTTCCTCAATCCGAATGCAACCTATTTCAATTATTACTACACATTACCCATACCGACCTCTTCCCTATATACTATATCCTAGCCTATATGAATATAAAACTAACCATCCTATAATGTATACTTCATGGAAACGGCCACTATTCGTTATATGCCAATACAATATTGTGTATAGTAATCATGTAGTTTGTGAATGCAAAAATATAAACAATACAACCAATGGACACACACTTATGTAGCTTCAATGTAAACGGGCTTGGGGATAAAATCAAACGTACAAAACTATTTTCGTGGTTGAAACAAAAACAAATTGCAATATGCTTTCTACAAGAGCTTCATTGTACACATGAATGTATAGACCAATGAAAAAAACGAATGGAAAAATGAAATATTTCTTTCTGGTAACAGCTCCAATAGTACAGGAATCGGAATCCTACTTAATTTAAACACTTCATATGATATTATAGAATACAAAGATGTAATTCCAGGACGACTGCAGTTGCTAAAAATATGTACATCCAATACAACATTAATATTAATAAACATTTATGGGCCCAATACTGAAGATATAGCATTTTTTACAACACTGGAACATTTAGTTATTGAGAATAATAGTGAAACCCTAGTTTTGGAGGCGATTTTAATAACGTTCTTGATTTTAATTTAGATAAAATAAATGGAAGAAAAGATACAAACAAACGGATGTTCAACAAAAGTAAATGACATAATAAACGATAATGATTTATATGACATATTTAGACTGCGACATCCAGACAGTAAGCGTTTCACTTGGCATTCTAATCATAGACCACCAATATTCTGTAGACTGGATTACTTCCTAATATCATCTAATTTACTAAATGCAGTAACACACTGTGAAATAGTACCTGGGTTTTTGTCTGACCATTCAGCAGTAACGCTAAAGTTAAATTTGAACCAAATAGTAAGAGGGCCAGGATATTTCAAACTAAATAATAGTATATTGCTACAAGAAGAATACAAACAAAAAATTAAACTATCAATTCAGGAAACAATAAATGAAAATATGGGATGTAATCCAAATACTATGTGGGAACTAATTAAAGGAACAATAAGAAATGAATCAATAAAATATTCAAGTATGATGAAAAAAAAAGAGAGAGCAAATGAAAAAGAAATAGTACTCGATATAAAATGGTTAGAAGAAAATTTATCACATGATCCAAACAATCTACATAAATTAGATGAATTAAATGTCGAAAAAAACAAACTTACTGAAATGACTAATAGAAAATAAAGGGAATACTATTACGATCGAAGGCTGAATGGGTCGAAGGGTCTGAAAAGAATACGAAATATTTTGCAAACTTAGAAAAAAAGAGATGTGAACAAAAATCAATTAAACAACTGATGATAAATAGAACAATGGAAAATAACCAAACAGATATTCTTAATCATGTCGAACATTACTATATGCATATTTATGAACAATATACTAATATAAATCACAACAATGATACATTTTTCAACTTAATTGATCACAAACTAAGCGAAAATGAAAAACAGTCTTGTGAAGGCTACATAAACGAGTATGAATGTGTAGCAGCAATAAAAGAAATGAAAAATTCAAAAAGTCCAGGATCAGATGGTATAACTGCTGAATTTTATAAGCTATATTGGAATGATACAAAAGGGCACTACATAAAATCGTTAAATTATTCATACGAAAATGGATCTCTAACTGAATTACAAAAACAAGGGATCATTACGTTACTGCCAAAGAAAGATAAAAACACCCTCTCAATTGATAATTGGAGGCCAATTTCGCTATTGAATGTAGACTATAAAATCGCGACAAAAGTTATAGGTAATAGAATAAAAAATAAAAAGGTATTAAACACAATAATCAACATGAATCAAACGGGGTTTATAAAAGGTAGATATATAGGAGAAAACGTACGGACACTTATAGAAATAATAAATGAAGCTAATGAAAACAATACACCAGGTTTAATCTTCTTTGCAGATTTCCAGAAAGCTTTTGATAGCCTAGACCATGGATTTATAATTAAATGCCTCAACAATCTTAACTTTGGTAATTCATTAATACAATGGATATCGCTATTCTATAACGATGCAAAAAGTTGTGTTTCGAATAATGGCAATTTGTCAAACTTTTTCAGTGTTAAAAAAGGTGTTAGACAGGGTTGTCCGCTATCAGCATACATTTTTATTATTTGTATAGAGATGTTATCGAGACAAATAGATGCAAATGTAGAAATAAAAGGTCTATCTTTAGGTGAAAATGAAATAAAACAAACACTATTCGCAGATGATGCAAGTTTCACGCTTGATGGATCTGAAAATTCATTTAAAGAACTAATACACACACTAGACATTTTTTCAATAATATCAGGTCTGAAACTTAATAAATCAAAATGTACAGCATTAAAGATTGGGGAACTTAGGCATAACCCAAGTCAATGATGTAATAGCAATCGATATACGTGGTCAAACGACCATGCATCAACACTTGGAATAATATTCACAAACAATAAAACACAGCTACATGAACTAAATTTATTACCAAAAATTAAGTCATTTCAAAACTGTTTAGCAAACTGGCAAAAATGGAACTTGACATTAATCGGCAAGATAACTGTATTAAAGACCTTCGCGTTACCAAAACTAATATACCCACTGACAGTCCTAGAGAACCCGGCTGAAGAAACAATCAAACAGATTAATGACATAATGTACAAATTTCTCTGGGATGGTAAACCCGATAAAATAGCACGAAAAACTATAATACAAAACTATGAAAACTGTGGTTTGAAAATGATTAACATACATGCATTCATCAATTCACTAAAATGTTCATGGATAAAACGCTTAAATGGTAATAATCAGAATCAACTAAAAAAAGCATATAATAAGGAACTAAGTAAATATGGTGATAATGTACTATTTAAAAGCAATCTAAATTCAAATGACACAAAACACCTTGTAAAAAAATATTCGTTTCTAAACAATATGTTAACATCTTGGTGCAAAATCAATTATAAACATTCATATACCAACATATCATATGAAATATTATGGCATAACTCAAACATAAAAAATGAAAGAAATATAACCTTCTTCTATAAAGACTGGTATGATAGAGGTATAATGTATTTAAAACACATATATGATTTTAGAATAAAAGACTTTTACAGCTTCAACGATATAAAAACTATATATGACATAAATAATGGAGATTTCTTGAGATATTACAAATTATTAGGTAATATTACAAACGAATGGAAAATAGAAATGAAAACCGTGCCATTGGATAATGAAACACAGAAATACAAAATAAATCAATGTTTATCATCAAAACATATTAATAAAATGTTATATAATATACGATTGAAAACATGAAATTAACACAGCAAAAACATATAATTAAATGGGAAAGTGAGTTAAATAAACAAGATATCGAATGGAAAGGTATTTTTTCACTGTCATATAAAAGCACAATAAGCACAAAACTTCGTGCGTTTCAGTACAAATATTTAATGAGAATAATTCCAAACAATGGCTTTTTATTCAAATGCAAATTAAAACCTTCAAACTTATGTGAATTCTGTCATATGAATGTGAATTCTAATAAGCATATGTTTTGGGAATGCACTGTCATACAATCGTTTTGGTCGGATATCAACATACTATTACAAACAAGTAGACTAGACTACAATAGTAATTTAACATATGAAAACATATCATTTGTTACGTGAAGGTCGAACTGTAATAAAAATAATAAACAATGATTATATGCTTCCTAATTCTTCTAGCAAAGTATTTAATTTATATGTGCAAATACGATGAAACGCAGCCATCGATAGGCCGCTTTAACACATATATGGAGCAAACAATAAAAATAGAAGCAACTATTGCCACTATTAAGAATAAACTAGATACTTTTCATTCAAAATGGAGTGACTTTATAGAACAAAATACGTAGACACAATCATTTGATACAAGAACCAACGAATGTATATATATGAGCCCGGACCATTTATTTGACCCCCGTCCCCCACTTTTGGACATTTTTCTTCTCCGACCTATACCAATCTCATAGCCCATATGCCCTATATAGACTCCTATATTTTAGTTTAAAAACTCAATGTTACATGTAGACATGAATTCTTAGGTTAATTATACAGACAATGATGTATTCATGTTTTTGTTGAACTGGCAGAACAGCTGTACTATGTTTAATGAACTGTATGTTTAATCATATCATTGTATTTGTACATGTACATGTAGCAAAGAGAATAAAATATTAAATGACAAAAAAAAGAAAATATCAAATTTAGAGTTTGAATCCGTGGTGGAAGAAATGGGGAGATATGAACAATTAAAAAATGATATAAGAATCAAGGCGCCTGCCATCATGCCCAAAATTGAGTGTACTGATTGGGATAAATTTAGGGAAAAACTTGGAGATAAAGTCTGAAGAAATGTTACAGCACCATTGTGATATTTTATAAAATAATTAATTTTATAATTAATTTAAAGAAAATTATAAAATTAAATTATATTGGTGCAGTAAACAATTTATAATTTATTTTAGGAAAATTATTAACAATTTAAAAAGAAAAAAAGAAAAAAAGTTTTAGGTGTCACCGAGGCTTGAACCCGCGCCAGCAAAACCCTTCTGGGTCCACCCTGCTAAGCCTTCGCTTAATTTCTTCTATATTTTTTATTTTTTCGGCTTAGCGAGGTGTGTTACACTCACATCTCCTACACTCCATCATTGGACCGATGCCGCGGACCCCACCTCATCGTTACCTCCATCCGCTATAATGTGCAGAGCGGCCAGAGTGAATTACATGTGGTGAAACTTATCTCACTGTTGAGATATTAATGCCGGCGTCCCGACACTTATCTGTGTTTTATTTCTCGTATATAAACTTAACTTTGCTGGTGAAATAAAAAAAAATTGTTATTTATTATTAATTAATTATTATTATATTAATTAATATGTTTTCTATATAATAGGGGGTGTTCAGCTTTAAATTATAAATAATTTTATTAAAATTAATTAAATAACGAACCATCCCGGAAATTCGTGAATTATATAACCCTCACTAAGTGTTTATAAACTGTGTACACCACCTGTGTAAATCGATAGCCCGTTTACATACCATCGATAAGGCTATAAATAGCCGTGTGTGTAATAATTATAGTGTGTTTATTTTCCATCCCGGAAGACGTAATCGTGTAATCTCTCTATAAAATGGACACTTAATATACGTGTAAGGTAGGACACATAATTTTCATTTTCATAACACGTGTAAGTGAAACATTGTCGTCTGCTTGGTGTTGTGATTACAAACATAAATTTATAAGTGATACGTAGAAATGTACGTTCGTAAAATACGAATCGTTGGGTTTTAAAATTTTTGTATAATACACCTTAGTTTCATATCCGATACGCATTATCCGTCTTAATGTTCGTATTTGCCTCTTGTATAGTTGACATAATTGCCGGTATAATATTGGAAATGTAACGTTTTTATCGGAGCGTAATAAATTACGCTGGTATTTCATATATTCGATATCGCCTAGTGTTCTCATTTTATAGAATTTATATACAGGATTATAACCCCCGTATTCTTCGTAAACTTCTTCAACACAGCCATTAACAACTTTCAATTCCAATTGTATTGTATTATCCATTTTCTCTTTTATAATTGGTACTTGTTTTTTCTGTTCAATTTTATAAAATTAGTTTGATAATGTTTTTTACAGTGTTTAATGCTGTAGAAACACCGTGACTTATTAGATCGATTCTATCTTTCTAACTGACTTTCCGATTTGAATTATTACTAAACGATAATACTTGCGAGCACGTAATCCCTTGTTAACCATTCGATGAGTAGCCTGAGTGCCACCACATGGTGGACATAGCAGTGACTCGGCTTTGGTCCCTACCCCACAATGTCGACATGGGCGAGGCGAAACGGAACCTCTTCACATCCATGCACGTTGATGTTTGCAATATTCGTAAATACCGGTGCGAAAACATCTCTCGTGACTACCTGTCTTCAACCATGCACACTTAACTAGAACCATTATGTTGTATATATATACTGAGTATAACATAGGGATTTTTATCTCTAATAGGGTGTATCTTCTCATGTCATAAATATATGGTCTCGCGGTAGTAGTATATAAGAGTCATAATGATTACAAGTTTCGTGTGGAAGCCACCACACGTAGCACGTAGTGGGGTGGCTTCCATATAAACTTGTATCATTATGACTCTTATATACTACTCGAATTGCAGCCGACTGTCTTCTTTATCAGCCATTATTTGTAACACGTGTTACACAATACTAGTATAGAGCACAATAATAGAATAGCCTGTTAACGACGATCGAATAGGTCTTAGTGTGTGAAATATCGCTCCCGTGGAATACACCGCTGGAGATAATAGCGCTTTATCCGAAACCCTGCACGGACCACCAGTAATGGATTTTGCACCGGTTATATCTGGATGATTTACACTGTTTATGCAGACTTGGATGCTAGCCTGAATACCGAGTAGGTCATATCTACTGATAACTGAATTATTTCAGATTAGTTCGCCAGATTTATCATGAGCTAGACTGACTGTTAGAACATTAGTCCACTTACGCAAAATTGTAAGCCAAATGTTGGCACGGAGTTTTTTATATTGACAGGCGGACAATCGTAGGAAACTTGTGCACTAGAGTATCTATTTAAACTATCTTATCCATATTCTAGCAGTCGGACATTCAACCATTCTTGTGATCGTTTTATGACACAAGTTTTCACTGGGAACTGGTAAGTACATATGTTTATTATTTACTTTCAAATGCTGCCGATAACGTCTGACTCAGGCCAAGACCGGCAATTCACCTCATTATTATCGTATCCTCGATAATACTGCCATATTTCGTTTACCTGAGTTATTTGGACCCATTTCGACAAATGCTTGGTCAATAAAAGCCGTATGGCATGTATCCGCTGGTGTAGATTATCTCCCTTGATCAAACCGAACTGAATCATTAATAATTCGTGTTTACGTGAGTATTGTAATGGCATATTATTATCACGTGTTGTTTTGCATGTCACTCCGACTATATGCAGTAGCAATTTATTCTATTTGTAAACGAAGGGCGAACACGATTGAAATGTTTACTAACATTTAGCTATGCTTTTTATATTACGATTCAGTCCAATGTCAGTCATGCGCCCTGTACAATACATTAGAATATTGCCAATTTTAACCTGTAACAAATGTAACGTGAATTTTCCGGACGACTTTCATTTACTCAATGATTGGACACATGTAACATTCCAATCCAAGTCGTTTGTACATTAATCTTATTAAGTCATGTACGTTCACATTGAATTGTAAATAGTGAAAATGCTATTGCGACCAGGATAGACCAGATCAAACAGTTCTGCTCTAAATGCACTGATTTATAAGTCAGTAAGCTGTAATAAGAACATGATGTGAAGTATAATTTATTTCAATCACTGATGCTTTAGGTCAGCCTGCAGTCTGATTAGAGTACATGTATACAGTCTGGTCAGGGTAAGGCCGGGTCGCAATTAAATGTTTGTTTACTAATGGTAAATAACTGTGAATGACGTCGATATTCAGATCACATGTGTGGCTGTGAATATAATTATCGTTGGGTACACTAGATATAGTGGCTGTTCATTAATGTGTTACATCGCATTCTCCGACATATGAATTCCATCAGCCCCCTTCTTCCAACTAGTGAACATATCTTTGTGTACATTGCAATTTATCATGTTTCATCATTGTAATTTATGATGTTGTTTAGTATTGCCATGCAATCATTATATTGATTTCATGTGCACTACTGTGACTATTATGGAGACTATAACACGTTACACACTCTGGTAACAACACCGTTTGTGTTTTGTAGTTCCAGCCAGTCAGCCAGCAAGCCAGGCAACCAGCGACGGCACGTCTATCGTGTGTTCTTGCGTAGAACCAGTACGCTGTACCGATACTATTCTGGGGGTCCACTACACGACATCGTGTAACAGCGTGGACTCTGCTCCGTGTGAACTAGGGCGTACCGGTGACGTCATTCCGTCCAAAGACGAGATGATTCTCAAAAGACGTCCACCCATGTGAAGTATTCCCGATACTCCCAAGTAGTCGATAACATTGTATTATAACTTAACAACGTCATATAACGTCACCCTCATCATGGCGGAAACCTGAGTTGGATGATAGAAACTTTAAGTCCGTATCTTGAAGGTGAGGAACATTGTTATACAATTATTACCTGTTCCAGAATCGTGACGGTGCCTTGGTTGTGTGACTGCGTTTTGGTGGACCATCGAGAGGACGTTGTCCGTACTGTCGTGAATATTCATTATTTGTGTATATCATTATTTGTAAATACATCATCATTGTAACTATATACCTCTCTTTCCACAACGTGCTAGGTGTTCCGACACAACAATGAACTATCCCAGTGTCACCCTGGCGTGACACGCACAGGGTGTCCTGTTTAGAGAGATTCCACTGTATATCAATCATTCAGGATGATTGTTCACTAAACTAATATAAACATATTTATTATATAACCTTATATATTCGCTGTACATATAATGCAACCCTTAAATATGCTTTGTTTCAAATTCATAACGTCTCGTCTAGATGTATTATTTAAAACATTGTTTAGTCTACCTAATTTGACTATAATACAATACTAGATGGCCGCGGCCCGCATGTCGCGCCCGCCGAGGCATTTGACAGTTCTAAACAAAAACTTTAATGCAAAAAAAAGCTTTCACCCGTCCGCATACTACCCATGCGAAGTTTGAAGTCAATCGGTGAAGCGGTTGCAGATATACATTTATTGTAGACGTAAAACCTTCAATCGAATTTTCATAAAAAATTTAAGGTAATTTTCAAACCCTGGTGCTAGAATGAAAATATGGATCATGATAAACACCCATGTGAAGCTTAAAGTTAATCGGTGAAGCGGTTTCAGCGATATAGTGTAGTTAAACACATTAACGCACTGACGCACGTACGCACCGACTATATTTCCGCAAGCGGGTACGATAAAAATCATGTACGCCTCTAAATACGGTTTTACATAAAGCATCATGACCAGACGATATATATTTGAAACAAAACATATTTTTATTTGATATGGTATTGACGAGTAAAACTCGAATAGCGATGACAAAACGGTGACACGTGAACATGGATGATCAGTAATCGACTGCCAAGCGTCGCGTGACACGGATCCATCATGATGATTATGTTTATTAACCATTAGAATGCGAGAAATGTAAGTTGACGACTGAGATTGTATGTTATTTTCAATATAAAATATGTTGACAACACTTTGAAATCATTTTCCAGTCTGACGTATGATTGAAGTCCCGTACAGTATATTTAATACAAATGTGTCAAGGACTAATGCAACTTACTATACCGGAACCTCTCCAAACCGGACATACAGAAAAGTGAGGGATACTTAATTTGATTGGTTTCATTGCGAGTTATCTCAGATGATACTGCCTGTTCGTGATCACAAAGCACCCACGCTTTTTTGAAGTAGTCATCTGCCTATTTTACAGTGGTACCTCTCTAAACCGAACATCCTGGGGAGCGACCTGTCACCCTGGGAAGTCCACAGGGTGTCCGGTTTAAAGAGGGTCCACTGTACTTGTTTACACCAGTTGACATTGAGAGGCCATCCCGAATTGTGGTAAAGTAAATCATTGCAAATCTTCCAAAAACTTTTTAACACAAATGTATAAGAATTTTGAAATTGACGTTGGGCTTGTATGGCTTGGTCAAGTTAGATGAACTTGATTACCGACATATTAAATTTTACATATTACATTTGGCATCTATCCGACACATTGTTGCAGAGATAAAATGTTAAAATTATGTAAACAGTATTTTCGCAAGAACGGTCACCAGTGTGGTCACTGTGTCGCACTTTCCACGAGCGAGCTTGATGAAAGAAGCAAGACGGGAGTCCATGCAGCGTCATCGCAGTATACGCATTTTCCTGTTTGTTTGCTAGTCGGAACCGGAGATAATCCATGACCGGGGCCCGAATAAAACATCGAAATTCCCTTTCCGGTTCTGCACAATATAAGGAAGCGACAAACCAAAGATCATGTCTCCAGTCATTACGGTTTAAAGGTTACAACATGATGGACTGGCATATGGATGGACGGGCGTACGAACACGAACGTAAACATGTTTCTACATACCACATCCTTACATGTAGGTAGCACAATCATTGATTTCAAACAAAGGAAATAAGTCGAACACCTGTAAACAGGACACAATAACAGTTAGTTATAGTTAATTGTAATCGGCATCATTGCCATTTATCTTCGCTGAGTATGTCTGTTAAGGATCGTAAAGCATCCACACGTGTCTTGGAACTAGCAGGGTGTCCGGTTTAGAGAGGTTCCACTGTACTGTACACTAGGCTTATGCAGTCACATAATAAGTTGTATTATATTATTTTGTCTAACATTGTAGGCCATACAATTACCTCCAATAACATAAAAACGTGAGCCCGGACAGACAGACGGCGACTCGTGACGAATATAATGTACCAATTACTTTTAAACAGTATGTATAATAAAGACCGTATTGTCTAAATAACCGTTTAATATGTGACATGGATGCAGGACCTTGATTCTCATCAGAAAAATAATATATAGAGACGAAAATGCGAGGTGGGTTATAGCACGCTAATAGTCACACTGGTCTGAAAGTTTTATGATGCGAGATGTCGTAATATTTGGGAGTATCAATTAATCGTGTATACACTACCGCCCGCGATATTATGTGACGATCAGAAAATCTGAAAATGTTTCACTGAAAGGCAATAATTATGAATTTCGGCCAGTATCGGCCAAGCACTTCACAGGAAGAAGACGTTTGAACTCTCTAATTAAAGAATGACTTGTTTACCTATCGGCGACCATATTGGATGACCTAATCATCCGATTTCGACAAAAATGACCGCGACTGATCGTCTCCTCAATACCTCCGATTTGAGATATGGCATGACCATATTGGGTCAAATGTAAAATTTAACACCTAGATACAACTAGTTGCCCCCCCCCCTCCCCGACCCCGCCAATTGTTGACCGCTGGGTCACCATTTTTACAAATGTTAAAGAGCATTGAATGTCGATCATTCCTGTCAGGTTTCGTTGAAATCTGTCTGGTGGTTCGTGAGAAGAAGTTGATCTATTTTTCTACGTCTGTCATCTTGGATTAGGCGACGAATTTACCAATCTGACATGCCCCACCCATAGGTCATCCCTGTGCCTGTGAAGTTTGAACAACATTGGCGAAGGTGTTCACATGTTTGAACTCTCTAATTAAAATATGACATTTTGACATTTCGGTTGCCATCTTGGATGACGTAATCATCCGATTTCGACAAAAGAATACTCCAGATTGATCGTCTTGTTTGATATATAACATGACATATTCGGTCAAATGTTAAATTTGACCCCTAATTGACCCTCGCACCACCCTGGTCCAGCCCTTTTGTGACCCCGGAACCACCGTTTCAACAAATATGAAGTAGCATTGACTATCGTACATTCCTGCCAAGCTTAGTTGAGGAAGACGATTATTTAATAATTTGACCTACTTTTCCACGGCCGCCATCTTGGTTTAGGCGACGATCTCCAAATTTACAAATCTGACATGCCCTCACCTATATATCATCCCTGTGAAGTTTGGCCAAGCGGTTCGTGAGAAGAAGACGTTTGAAAGTGTGGACGGCGTGAAAGGCGGTAACAATAGCTCAATACATGTGAGCCTTTGGCTCAGATGAGCTAAAACAACGAGTGAGAAAGTAATTCCTGATATATGTATATCACTGCAAATAAACAACAATAACAACATTTGACACATATATTTCGTAATGCAACTGTATAATTATTGAATTTTCAACTTCTTTGGGCATACTATACATAACTCTGCACCTTGTCGATGACAGATCGTAATCCGCAAAGAAATGTGGGTTTGAACAGGATATTGATGACGTCATACATGTACAATGTCAGTCAGACTCTTGTTTAGTTTTGTGGGGACCACCAGCACATATTGCGACATATAAGTGGCGGTGACTGGATAAATACGGCTTACAGGTTTTGCGAACAGTGTAAATCCAGATCAGTAATGAATATATATTGGTAGCAGGCTACTGTAGTTGCGAACGGTAACTCATGGGTAGATTGCAAGAGTTACCTTCGCAACTAAGGCTACTGGAGCGTGCTATTTGATAAAGAGCTAATTGGTAACAAATCCCATGAGCCCCATTTCTCCAGTCATAGCCACAAATGTAGGTGATTATTTAATATATCATCCGGTTCTCCAACCCCATCTGCCAAGGACCCGGATACCAATGAGAAATAGGCTGAACATGGGCAACTTAAGGCATATTCGGCTTAGATACTGTTGAAATGTTTGGGCTGTTTTTATTTTCAATTTTAGTTTATGTTTTTGTATTTACCGCAAAATGTATCCACAGATCAGCGGGCGCAAATACGACCAGTAGCATTCTGTCAATGCACACAATTGGTAACTGGAGCATACCAGGATAATGTATTCGATATCAAGTGTATCGTGAAAGGCTAGGAAACGTGTCGGAATTACGAGGCCTTCCTCATGAACATATTACAAAGTATATTCGAATCATGCTCCAGACAACATATCAGTGCGCGAAAAAAACAAAGGGATATAACTCAAAATTTAGTGAGGCAAGATGAGTCATTCTTGCACACAACACACACTTTGAGGTTGTGGTATATGCTTGTGTGACGTTTCATGAACTATTCAAAAAGGTCTTCGAGTTATACTGAGATGGTGCGAATTTTGCATCCTACCATCCACCAGTTTCGACCAATCAATCGAACGTACTTTCTAATTCGGAATGTAATTGGTGCTTAACGGCCCACCAACACAACACAGTATCATTTAGGACGAAGCAATGCAGACGAACAATACAAATAATAGGAAAATAGTATGTTAGATGTGGTAGGCAATCAGATGATTAGGGTAACAATAAAATATGATGTGCAATAGAAACGAGTAACATGTAGACAATGATAACATTGTAGAAATGAGAAATATGTAAACAATGATACTTTCCAATTCGGATTGACTGTTTGTACAATAGTGTACCAGAGGCAATACTGATACACGTATGTAGCATGTCGTACATGTAACATGTGCGGTATCAGGTGTTCTAGTTAGGGGACGGGGCCATCTAGGGGGCTGTGCATGTCCCCACCACCACCCAACCTCCCAGGAAGGTATTTTTTGGGGAAATAATATATAGACGGACAACGTTGCCAACTGCAAACGTAACATATTTTAGGGGTGGGTCCGCCTTGCTCCCCCACCCCACTGTATCTGCCCTTGCCTAACAAGCCTCCCATGTTCGGTCAATGCGTCGCAAGTTACATGAATGTACATTTATCTGAATGTCATCCCAGGTACACTCAGTGCCATGCCGTGCTAGACACTGATTCAGAATGTCACAGCCTAACGCCATCGAACTCAATACGAGTTTACGGCTGCACTTAAACTGCCATTAACTAAAGAGTCAAGGTTTTATCTAATCATCACAGACGCGTTCCTTATCATACAGTCGATGTGTTACCTTAACTCTTTAATAATCTATGCCAGTATACGGCCATGAGCGAATCTGAGTGCCAGTACGGCATACCCATTTGCATGTACAAGGTTATCGACAATTCTACAGACAATATGAGGTACATTTTCATATAATTATTATTATACCATCCACATACATGTACATCCACAGGAAACGTATATGCACTGATGAAAAAACGCATTGGTGACTAAAATTCGAAAACCTTCGAGCGATGTTTCATATTGCGACACGAAATTAATTCACTAATTTGTCATTAGTTTCACGTCGGTATTTTACTGTCATAGTTTAGTGGCATGTAATAATTAGCATGGAATGTTATCCTCACCGATAGGCAAGAGAGGATATATCATTAATCCATGTACGTGCGTGCGTGCGTACGCACGTACGTTAGTAACACCTTTAATTTGTTCAATAACTTATGAAACACTTCACCGATTATGATAATATCTAACATGTTCGTAATTGAAAAATGATGATAGTTTGTAAATTTCACGTTAACAATGTTTTCTTTTAGCTCTTATTGGATTTACAATAATTGCCGCAGTATGGTCAGTAAACATGAACAAGGGGAGATAATTCATCATAATATTTAGCAATCAATACTGTTTTCCCCTTGAACATGCTTAGCGAAATTAACAAGGGCATCGTTATTACGATTATCGCTTACACCTCACTAAATGTAAATCCATCAATCGAAATTTCAAGAGGATCCTAAATTTGAACTTACCAACAATTTAGTCTTACGACGTTTAGTGAAACCGTCTCCTGCTCAGGTTCTACATGTATCGCCTAGTCAGTGACATACTTGTTCTGCATCTAACAAACAGTATAGATCTACGACAGCTTAAAAGTAACATCTGAAATTAGTTCGTGCCCACGACATAGCATCTCGTTATCACGACATAGCATCTCGTTCCTACGATATAGGATCTCGTTCTCACGAGATATAGTATGGTTCCCATAAGATAGGATCTCGTTACCACGAGTTAGCTATGTCGTTCCTACGAGTTAGCTATGTCGTTCCCAATAGATACCATCTCGTTACCACGACATAGCATCTCGTTCCATCGAGATAGGATCTCGTTCCCAAGATATAGGATCTCGTTACCACGAGTTAGCTATCTCGTTCCCACGACATAAACGGGCTCCAGTTTTGTTTGAGTTGCTCAAAATAACGACCCCATACGCATTAGGAGGTTATCACCAGTTCAGAGTGGACTTGACTGAAAATTATGATTATAGTACTCCACCACATTTAATAGCAGACGACTGATTGGTATCACCATGAACGATTTCATAGATTTCATATCTCTACCATTTCATTTGCCTTCAAGCGTTATGAACATATGCATAAGAATTGCTCAGTGGTCACCAGATCAACCACCGTTGTTACTCACATATTGAAGTCACTATAAACATTGTCATATTTTAACATTCCGTTCTCAGACAAACAATAGATATTATGAAAATGTCCATAAACCGTACTATCCATCTAATGATGAACATTTTCATAAAATGTACTATCGCTCTCACTATGAAAGTTTTCATTAACCGTACTATCATTCTCAATATGAACATTTTCATAACATGTAATATCCCTTTCGCTATAAAAAAATTCATGAAGCGTAATATCCCTCTCACTATGAAAATAGTTGTTATATACCTCTCATTATGGAAACTTTCATAAAAAGAACCATCGCTCCCACATATTGCAGTCGCTGTGAATATTTTCATAACGTTCTCAGACATACATTAGTCGCTCTGCATAATATATCCGTACTCTGACAATCATTAATAGCTATGAAAATGTTCATAAAAGTCACTATGAAAGCATAACACGCACTTACGGAACTTTTCAATTATATTCTCAGACCAACGTCTCAATCACTATACGAAATTGCATAAAATGAAAAGCTCTACAAGATTTTTTAGCCTCCAAACGTTATGAAAATTTGCATAAGAACTACTTAACGAGATTCATCGGTGCAACTACCGTTGTAACGTTGTTCATCACATAAATGTAGTGCAGTTAATATGAACAGGTTTCAATAAATTTTCGTTCTGAACAAGCATTATTCACTATGAATTTGTTTATAAAATGCAGTTAGATTTACTACATGTCATTTGTTCCTATTGGCAGGTTAATTGTCACTATGTTAATGTTCCAATAATCTGTCAAATTAACGGGCTATCTGAATTGCATTATAATTGCGGCACGTGTAATAAACAGTAACTGACATGACTCTTACACCAATGAATAATGTTTAGATACACACCCTTGTTAAATAGTAATTAGTTGGTTAGTGATTTAAATAGCTATTACACAAAAATAGGAACATAAACGTGACTGTTGACTGGCAACATTGGGCTTATGTGATTTATGACTAGAATTTAGTTCCTGATCAAATATAACACCTATTTAGGCTAATAACGATATACAATGTTACAATCTGTGTTGCTTTTTAGAAACATGAGTGGCGTTTCACTCATGGAATAGCGAACCATGTAGACTAATCAGACTACACTGATGTGCATATTACGCTGGTGGCAAAACCCATGAGCACTGTTTTTTTCAGTTTCAACCACAAATACAGTAGTTATATGCAAACAATAAATAAGTACTAAACCTTGTAATTTCATGTGAGGCATGCACAATAAAGCATACTGTCTAGGCATACAAGCGAGTGTTGCTAAGTAAAACAACAGTTCAGTGGAATTGCAGTCGGACATGGTGCTCTAATTCCCATGTATACACACGTGTTGCTACCAACTAGCAGTTGTCTTCCTTATGAATCAGGAATCAGAAAGAAGCGTTCGTTCCATCAAATAGATTAACGTATTCCTGTATCATGTCATCAGAAAATATAAACAAACGAGCTAAAAGGAGACCATATTGTATACATGTATGACAAACATTGCGTTGCAAGTCATGATCGGAAACTGTGCAAACTAGTAAGAAAGTCCCGTATAACAAAGGAATTGTCCCATAAATGTAGAACCCATATGAAATGCATCACGCGCAAATGACGCCCACCTGACAGTATGTACACATGTAGGTACATGTACGATTATCATAGTATATGGCAAGCCAAATGCACAATAATTCCTTAAACCACGGTTTGGAGCTTAAACCCTAGATTAGGCTCCTCAACCCCTAGTTTTGGCTTACCAAATGCACAATAATTCACTAAACCCCAGTTTGAGAGTCTAAACCATGGTTTAGGCGCTCAAACCCTAGTTTGAGCAATTATTGTGCATTTGGCCAGAAACGGGTAGTTTTCTATGGCAAGCCAAATGCACAATAATTCCTTAAACCATGGTTTGGAGCTTAATCCCTAGTTTAGGCTCCTCAAACCCTAGTTTGGGCTTAAACTGCCATTTGAGATCCCAAATGGTAGTTTTCTTAAACCCTGGTTTGGACAATTATTGTGCACTTGGCGGCTCAAACCACCGTTTAGACTCTTAAACTAATGTTTCTCATAGCTTAAACCACGGTTTGAGCTGAAACACCAGTTTAGACTGCCCAAACCCTAGTGGGGTGCCGGGGCACTCAGTCATTTAAAATTGATGAAAAAGTTTCGTTTTCAGTACCAATTTGAAGGTAAGGGTCTTTAGAACAATTTTGGTTCGAGTGTCAAGCACTCAGATAAAAAATTCAAAATGGCCACCAAAATCCAAGATGGTTGCCAATTTCAAGCTTTGTTTCGCATTACGCCTCATAACGTTTGTACTATTGAACAAACTAGAATGGTGATTTTGGTCTCTATACCTAGGTTTGCATGCATGAGTGATTGAATACAAATAGAATAAACATGATTGGAGCATATCTTCTCTTATATTGAGTCCTACTTCCGATTAACTGCTTAGCCAATTGCTTGAAAAACTCCTTGAACAATACATTTAATAAGAAAATGGCTAACAAATTAACCAAATTAACCTATATACATGTTAGTATTGGAAATTGTTCTAGTCCAGCTATCTCTCGCATGTGTACTTGCACTGACGTGTGCACTTCAACTTTGTCTTTACGCATTTGCACCGAGAGCAGGTAATTGGGCAAGTGCACTTGACATCCAGGTGGAACACATCCTTGGCGAGGGGCAACGAGGTCCAAATGGGAAGCAGCTTGCCGTCCTATTCCTTCCACCCATGGTTAGTTGGGTTGTTGACAGGCATCATGGACATGTGGGCTGTTGTCCAGATGCTCGCTTGGAAGACACTCCTTTTGAGATGTTGATCCAAAGCATCACTGGTTGGGGAATTCTCTCCACGTCCCTAGTCTTCTGTGAGAACAACCTCATTCGGACGAGGTCAACACCATTGACCTCGTTTGACTCATTTGAGTACAGCCTACAGACAAAGTTTGTTGCCACTTCTTTCAACCTTGGCGATGTTTGGAATGTAGTGTCGACAATAGTTGCAAATTGCTCCATAAGGGATGGCACTTCATGCATCAACTTGCAGCAGGATCGCTTACTCTTGAACTTGAAGGAAGAAGTACTGCCTGATCCAATGAATGCGTGGAAGAGGGCCATGGCTTTGCACGTTTTCGTGCCCAGGTTTGTGGTGATAGTGTTCAGGGAGATCATTCTGGTTGTCGTTCTCGCTTTGAAGGAGATCCAGATTTCTGCGGCCGTATTCAGAGCCTTGATGTGATGGAAATTACTTAGAAGGATTACGACAACATCTGTGTCTCCAGTATACACCATCCCAAGTGACGATGATTGGTGGGCGTGTAGGAGATGTACTAAGACACGCTTGTCAGCTTCCTCATGGTTGCATTAATCCATTGGTGGACTGTTTCCAACATGGTGGACTTGATCACCTGCAGTGATGTAGACATTCTTGTCATCTGGGAAATGTTCTTCTGTTATCTTTCTTGACAGCAATGAGAACAGTTCCTTCTTGTTATCAACGTTCGCCAGAAAATTCTGCCAATTTCCTAGGATTTTGGCGGTACCACATATGCGTTGTCGGATGCATGTTCCTCGTTTTTCCCGTGTGCCTCCTTTGATTGTCAGTGCACGATACTGGTCCCAGACAATATCTACTCTTGTCGATCGCTTCAAGTCGTGGCGAACTCTTGGGCAGAATACCTTGTCGACATATCAATCAAAGGTCTTGCCTTGGACAGTTGTACCAGGAGTCAGTGTATCAGTACTCCACCGTCAATAATAATGAAGGCGTAAACATCTGGCGCAACTGGCTCCTCGTCGACAGAAATGGCGCTACTTGTACTGGCTTCCATGATATATACCACAGGTGGTACAAACGTATACAGGATGGGTTCACTGCTGTGTGCTCCTGTTTTCTGTGAGTTGATTCGTAGACATTATTGGTCCAATCCAGGCGTCTGTGATGAAGGAAACTGAAAGATTGAAATACCAGTTCCATGGAAGGATGAACTTGCAGTGCGTGATTTGGGATTGTGATCTAAGTTGTCCAGGGCTGCAACTGTGAAAATGTACTGATGCAAATTTGTAGGACATTCTATATCAGCGTTGTTCCTTGTCTGATCTGCAATAGCCTGTGTAAATCTAGATTCAATGCTGAGGACTTTCTTACATGACACGCTCAGCGCATATGTGTGTAGTAGTTCTACCATCTTCTTGCTTTTTGTTTGGGAATGCAATTTGAGGGCCAGGAACACTGCAAGTGGAGGCTCACAATTCAAGTTCGCATTAAGAGAAGAAGTCATATTTAGCATGGCCAACTGACTCACAGAGAGGATCTTCCTCGAATTTTCTTGTTCTGGCGATGATTTGGGTCTTGTGAGGAGTTGACGGAAGAAATACTTTATACTTTGTGGAACAGATGATTCTTCGCATTCATTGGGAAATGAACCATCAAACCTGAATGCAGTGTCATGATCAAAAACAGCTTTACGGAGAATCGATGCTGCCATTAGTAATGTGCGTGCTTCCTTATCTGGTGTTTGAGTTGCATCTGATATGATCTTTCTAACCGTCTTCGAACAAATGATGAAAACTCGGTCTCGGATACCTTTCTCCTCTGTCAAATTCGAGAAGTGTTCCAGGATTCTTTCCGTTAGGCGAGTCCGGTTCACGGTCTTCTGAATTCCATGTTGTTCTAATCTCTCGGTCATCATATCTGTCAGATCTTGCAATGCAAACATTCTACGACCTCCAGTGACTTCTTCATTTATAAATTGGAGCAATTCATTTTCTGCTGTGGCCTCAAGTTTTTCATTAGCTGTGTCTTGTTTACAAATCTCATCGTAACGGCAATTGAACTCTGTGTAGCAATTCCGATGGTACTTGGCTTCAATGGCGACCAGATTGCCTTCGGCAAGGAGTGCCACCATATGCTCTTCCCCCAGCGCGACTGCATTGTCATGTATCTGTTGGGTGAGTTTAACCTTCTGGAAAGAATGGTCTGCTGTAATTGTTTCATCACCACAGAAGATACACAGATAACGATTAACAGCTGCATTACTTTTTCTTACAGGAGGCAATCCTTCATTATGACGTTTTTTGGCATGGTCAAGTTGTGATGCCCTGTAAAGCTGACGACAAGATTTATGCCAGGATGCATGATTCTTCTGCATGGATTCTTCATCTGGAAGTTCTACGTCTGTGTGGGGAGCAGCACCAATTGCTCTGAACTGTGAACTGTCTTGAGAGGCTGGTGATTTATGTGTAGGCTCCCTCTCTACGATTGGCGACTGGATTCGCAAAAGGACAAACAAGCACTTCCTCAGTTTGCTTTTGGCACAAAATACACAACTGCCATGTCTTTGTCCCAACCATCTCAACATGGAAAGACACCTTGAATGGATATACAACTGGATATACAATTGGATATGCAAATGGAGACGTTTTACCACCTGAGAAAAGAGATAGTTTTACCAGTTGTATTAAATGACTATACACAATTGTTCTGCAAGCAGCCGCGCGCCAATACACATACGTGCGTTCTTCATTGGCTTATATTTATTAACAACGCTATGCTTTTTATTGATATTTTTTTCTCAGGTGGAAAAACGTCTCCATTTACAACACTTGAAATGGATACACTTGTCCAAATGGAGACGTTTTGGTTGTACAATATTATTCTTAAAGTATCTGTACTGCAATGAAAACTCCAATTTCAGCTTCTCAGCCATCCGTGATATCTAAACGGTGGAAAGAGAAAGTGATCAGCATAATGAAGGGTTTTCTTCTGTTTAATTTTGGCAAAAGACAGACCATCCCCAGCTCGTTCACATGGCCATAATAAAAAAATGGAAAAGGTTCAGCAGGAAAGAGATAAAAATACCCCATTTGTATCATCACATTTTGTATTTATTGTCTCATTGGTGTGAAATACCATATAAGATATATTCCAATAATGTTTATTTTATTTTTATTCAATTACTCATACATGAAAACCTAGATATAGACACCGAAATCACTATTCTAGGTTCCATAGGACAAAAGTTATGAGGCGTAATGCAAAAAAAAAAAAAACGAAATTGGCAGCCATCTTGGATTTTGGTGGTCATTTTGATTTTTTGTATTCCAGTGCTTGACACTCGAACCATAATTGTTCTATAGACCCTTACCTTCAAATTGGTACAGAAAACAAAACTTTTGCATCAATTTGAAATTAAAAGAAAAAAATACCCATGCATGGCCTCCACTACACCCGCCGTCGGCCCAACACCCACCATCTCCCACAGCCCGATGTTGCCCACAACTAGCCGTTGGCATACCACACGCCACCGCCCGATGTTGCCCACAACCCGCTGTTGGTCCGCCATAGGCCCACCCACCGCCCACCATTGGCTCGCCACCTTTTTGGCCTATAATTGAACACGAATCGGTGGAATTTTGATCATTCGTGAACGAATGAAAAAACGACACCATATAACACGCACCACCCCCACCCCTTTTCGCAAAATAATACACCTGTGGATTGGTGTAATAAATGGAGAATAAGAGCTTGCTGATTCGTTGTTTTAGGCGCACGTAACTCTCGCTTTCATTACATTGTATTGCATAATAGTTATGATAGATTAGTATTTTCGAATTTACGTTTGAAGTTTCCTTTGTTTACCTACTCCTTCGTGAAAAGTGACCTGGGAGATTTGCTAACACACACATTATGAGGTGTGTTTATGATAATATTTGGGTTGCCTTTACTGTCAATAACAATATAGCGAAGTAGGCGGGTGAACATCCGGCGAATTATCTCTACATTTTTGTTCGCGGAAGTGACACTCTTGTGTGTCGTTAACTGGGTAGAGGTCTAGAACGGCATATTGTCTATAAAGCGGAAAACGCGCCGTTAACCGATTCGATAAACCTACATAGTCGGGCACAATGACGTGCATAAATATTAAGTGCAGCTCCACAAGTACAGATATTCAATTTCATTTATATTAAGCGTTGCTATAGCAACAAAAGGGGCAACATTGCGTAATAAACATATACTCATGGATAAGTCTTGTTAGCCCCCCCCCCCCCCCAATGCCCCCCCCCCCCCCTCACCCTTCACTCTATTTGTTGATTGTGGACAATGTAATTTCTGTTTGCATGCAATCATCAACTACTGTTGAACAATTGTATCAAGAGAATCAACGTCGCTACGTCTAGCATGTGGATTAACACGTCAAAACGTCCCAGGTGTCAACATTAAAATCCGCATGTGTGAGTTTCTGTTATTATCTAAAGATAAATCTGATGACGACGTGTTCACATATGAATACAACATGTGTGAGTTTCTGACGTTTATAAGCGTGGTCAAAGACGCCATGTCAGTCAAATTAGTTTATGACGTCAACGTCATTTTGGACATTCATTTGTTATCGTGTTTGTTGGTAACGTCCGAATCATCCGAATATTGAGCTACGATACGAGTAACGGTGGTAGGTAACTAGAATAACCATGGCCATCTACCCGAGCAAGACGTTTCGGAACTGCTAACAGGGTGAAGTCATTGTCTGACAATTTCTCACAGCATTGACTTGCCGTCATAGACACCATACCAGCGTCGTGTGTTGAAAGTGTGTGTTCTTATCCATCCGGGGAATGTGCTTAGAACGTTTACTGCACATGTATTTGCAAGTGAAAGTTTTTTCATTTTACTCATCCTGTGATGGCATGCGTTATTGAACAATGTAACTACTGTACTTAGCAAGTAATTCCATGTGTGACGCCAACCCATGATTACGAAAGTTAGTAAACTACATGTATATGTGATTATATGAAATAATAGAACTTTTGTTCATGAGTGTAACAACGTAGTGTATGGGACTTGTGCTGAATACCATCTCAGAATAGAAATTCCCTGCCTATAGCAACAACGTTTCTGTTTTACCAGTTACTCAAGTACTACATAAATGGCCCTGCAAATAAATACCACCTATGCACATGACGGAGTAGTCTTTCCAAAAGTGCGTCTGAAGCGTTCTTTCTTTACCTTCTACTTCGTGGAGAGTGAGCTAAGCAGTTTGCTCATTATACTACGCCGCATAATTAAATGTTTTAGGACAGATAAGCTGGTCCGGCCTTAAATGACCTGCGCTGTTGATAGGCTGTTAAACTCCAACAGTTTGTTTTCACTTTATTAATGCTTCCACGAGCAAATCTGAGTATGTAATGTTATCAGTCCGTGAGTTTGTTTTTTGTAACGCCTGAAGCATAACGTACGGCGGAACATACTTGTGGTATTAAGACTAAATTTTCAGAAGGACCCTATACTACACTAATGCCGACTGGGACCCACAACGAGTGCTGTTGCACTTTTCATCCGTTTCCAACGTAACATAATACACGCTTATTGACGCGTCATTTATACGCAGTACACACCTCGCTTAAGACACGGCGAAATTTTTCTGTCATGCCGTCGCAGACTATATATGCTGCTCTTTTGGCCGGTTCCCATTACCTATCCCACTATTTGTATCGGGAAATTACGAGGGATGCATATATCTGCCCAAACAATCGGTTACCCCCACAAATTACTCGTCAAACCGGATCCGATTAACACATTTTGATTTTCTGAACAGAAATATACGCGTTTACATGGTCGCATGTTTTTGGTCTATTTAGAATTAACAACTCAGTATTAACCTCGCACGAATACGCATGACAAACACCGATGCTAGCTGTGGTGGATCAAATGCGATCAGCAGAGTGTCTTGGAAATCGTAAACATAAACAAGTACAAATGTGTAACATTAGTTCTATATGCCCCGTTCTTATGCAATACATGTGCGACGCTTGCGGTGTTTAGTTCCTTTGGAATGGAAATTCATGTCATTCGTTTAGAACTCATGGCTCGTATTCAGAAACAATGTAGACGGACAAATGATGCCTTCAGTCCATATTTGGATCAACCATCCGTCGGGGCTGTCGGCTGTACTTCATTCTGCATAGACGCTTACTGCAGACACTTTCTTCTTGCCACACTTGTACTTATTTGTGCGCATCGTACTTCGAAACGATAACGTATTAGTACATGTGGTTTTCAGCTTCCGCACTTATATATAGATACACACCTCCACACCCAGCTGACCGTACACGCATGATTATGATATACCATACACTTTCTTCACGATAGCGTACAATCTACATATGCATGTATATATAAGCAGCCTAGAATGCACCAATAGTCTTATTACATACACGCTAAACTTTTCCATAAGTCATTAAACTTAGCCGCCGTTTTACATGACACTGTAGTCAAACACACACCACAATGTGCACAATACATTAATACTTTAAATTAATGTCAAATCCTACAATTAGTTGAAAGCCGGTTTCATATTCTTAGCAAAAATCTAATGATCATTACTAAACTATTGCAAACAGCAATATGTTCAGTTTGTCATAATAATGTACAGACGTTTCGGCATGTTGTATACACCATGGGTGTTTAATATAATGTATACACGGTATTTAGCATGTATTTACATATACTTTACTCTGACTTGTTTGAGAAATGTGACTCTATATTCGCTAGTTCCGTTAGCTACGGGGACGGCTGTGCTTGCCGGAACATAATAAATCAACACGGATTCACTGGCAGGGTGTGAGAGGCCTAACCAGGGACTGTCTTGTTACGTTTCGTACAGGCGGAACCCCAGCGTCGCTCATAACCCGACATACTAGTGATCGTCCGTGGCATAACTTATGTAGGCAATGCGCACAGCACTATCGTATTATCATGATTATACCGGTGTCACAGGAAATTCTCCCCCCTGGAAATCTCCCCCCCCCTCCCCGCGGGGGAAGATTTCCAGAGTCGAGCCTGGAAATAAAATATTCCCCCGGGGAAGAATATCCTAGGAAATTCTCCCCCCCCCACCCTGGAAATTCTCCCCCAACCCAAAAGTGTGTGTTTGAATGCTACAAAGCAGAATTATTTCCCACCAAATATGTGTAAAGGGGAACATAAAAATCATTCCCTCACACCCCACCCCAATCTACCATATGCATAGTGTAAGTCCACAAGATTGGGGGAAGATTTCTGATCAAGTGAAAATGTTTGTGTAGAACATTAGCATGTGACGCATATTGGCGGGTGGGGGGGTGGGGGAGAGGGGGGGGGGGGGAGACGAATTTACTAGGAAATCCCCCCCAACATCTACCATATGCATAGCGGATGTGAATGTCTCCTTTGTAGACAAGAATACCCCCCCCTCCCTCATGATGAAATAATATATGTTGGTGTAGAACAGATAGCATTTGGCATGTATTGAGGGAGGGGAGGGAGATTTTCCCAGGAAATATCCCCCCCAACTATCTACCATATGCATAGCGGATGTGAATGTCTCTTTGTAGACAAGAATACGCCCCTCCCTCATGATGAAATATTGTATGTTGGTGTAGAAAAGAAATCATTTCGCATGTATTGAGGGAGGGGGGGAGATTTTCCTAGGAAATATTCCCCCCAACCAGCTACCATATCCATAGCGGATGTGAATGTCTCTTTGTAGACAAGAATAACCCACGATTGGGGGAGTATTTCTGATGAAATAATGTATGTTGGTGTAGAACAGATAGCATGTGGCATGTATTGGTGGGGGGGGGAAGATTTTCCTAAAAAATTATAAACCCCCCCACATCACTACCATATGCATAGCGGATGTGAATGTCTCTGGGGGAGTATTTCTGATGAAATAATGTTTATGTTGGTGTAGAACAGACAGCATGTGGCATGTATTGGTGGTGGGGGGGGATTTTCCTAGGAAATATTTCCCCCCCCCAACCATCTACCATATGCATAGCGGATGTGAATGTCTCTTTGTAGAAAATAATACCCCCCCCCCCCTCCCTCATGATGAAATAATATATGTTGGTGTAGAACAGATAGCATTTGGCATGAATTTAGGGAGGGGGGGGGGGGATTTTCCTAGGAAATTTTCCCCCCAATAATCTACCATATGCATAGCGGATGTGAATGTCTATTTGTAGACAAGAATAACCTCCCTTCCTCATGATGAAATAATGTATGTTGGTGTAGAACAGATAGCATTTGGCATGTATTGAGGGAGAGGTGGGGGTATTTTCCTAGGAAATATCCCCCCCCCCCCCCCCCAACCATCTACCATATGCATAGCGGATGTGAATGTCTCTTTGTAGACAAGAATAACCCCCGATTAGGGGAGTATTTCTGATGAAATAATGTAAGTTGGTGTAGAACAGATAGCATTTCGCATGTATTGAGGGAGGGGGGATTTTCCTAGGGAATATCCCCCCCCCCCACAACCAACTACCATATGCATAGCGGATGTGGATGTCTCTTTGTAGACAAGAATAACCCACGATTGGGGGAGTATTTCTGATGAAATAATGTATGTTGGTGTAGAACAGATAGCATGTGGCATGTATTGGTGGGGGGATTTTCCTTGGAAATATCCCCCCAACCATCTACCATATCCATAGCGGATGTGAATGTCTCTTTGTAGACAAGAATAACCTCCCTCCCTCATGATGAAATAATGTATGTTGGTGTAGAACAGATAGCATTTGACATGTATTGAGGGAGGGGTGGGGGAGATTTTCCTAGGAAATATTCATATGGTAGATGGTGGCGGGGGTGGGATACTTTCATTTCATTTCATCAGAAATACTCCCCCAATCACCTGCTATTCTTCTCCTTCTCTACAAAGAGACATTCACATCCACTTTGCATATGGTAGATGGTGGGGGGGATATTTCCTAGGAAGATCTCCCCCCCCCCCACCAATTCATGCCACGTGCTGTGTGTTCTACACCAACATACATTAGTTTGTTTCATGAGAAATACTCCCCCAATCATGCGCTATTCTTGTCTACAAAGTGACATCCACATCCGCTATGCATATGGTAGATGGTTGGGGGGGAATATTTCCTAGGAAAATCTCCCCCCCTCCCTCAATACATGTCATATGGATGTCATAATCAGCATATTTTCCCAATTTATGAACAGTAGCTGCATACCATAGGTGCGATACTGTGACGTCAGTTAAGAAGAGTGACCTTAGAAGATATGTTTTCAGTGTATACCCTACTCATAATAATTATTGACTTTTACATTCAGCAGATTTTTACTAATAAACATAGCAAATGCTGTATTGACTCAACTACCACCAGCGTATTGCCTGATCAGACAGCCGGGAAGCGCAGTGTGATATTGTGCTATACTGGTGGGCTATATCGTAAGGTACTTACTGTATAATCACCAATTGACAATAAACATCCGAGTATCACACCTTGGTGCAAACAATGGGTTAAAATAGCATAAACGCAGTAATTATCTATCCACTCTGATCAGAATATCGACAATCGGTAGATCAGTATAGTCCCTGATCAACTTGCATATATACACAGGCTGCTAAGAATATCACCAAATTGTAGACCAGTGTAGTGCCTGATCAGCATGCTCATCAACTTGGGACGACCACACTATCGCTAATACGTACAACAGTGTAGTCCCTGAGCAGCCGTCATATCTAGCTAAGTTGTTCAGACTGTCGGTAATCCGTACACCAGTGTAGTCCCTGAGCAGTCGGCATATCTAGTTGGGTTAATCAGACTACCAGTAATCTGTACACCGGTGTAGTCCCTGAGTAACCGGCATATCTAGCTACGTTGACCAGACTATCGGTAATCTGTACACCGGTGTAGTCCCTGATCAGGCGGCATATCTAGCTAAGTTGTTCAGACTGTCGGTAATCTGTACACCAGTGTAGTCCCTGAGCAGCCGGCATACCTAGCTAGGTTGATCAGACTATCCGTAATCTGTACACCGGTGTAGTCCCTGAGCAGCCGGCATATCTAGCTAGCTAGGTTGACCAGACTATCGGTAATCTGTACACCGGTGTAGTCCCTGAGGAGCCGGCATAACTAGCTAGGTTGATCAGACTATCGGTAATCTGTACACCAGTGTAGTCCCAGAGCAGCCGGCATATCCAGTTGGGTTGATCAGACTGTCATTAATATGTACACCGGTGTAGACCCAGAGCAGCCGGCATATCCAGTTGGGTTGATCAGACTATCAGTAATCTGTACACCGGTGTAGTCCATGAGCAGCCGGCATATATATCTAGGTTGATCAGACTATCAGTAATCCGTACACCGGTGTAGTCCCTGATTAGGCGCAATATCTAGCTAGGTTGATCAGGCTACCGACACTATATATTAGCCAATATATGAATATTTGTTTGTTTTATATTATGATTGTTTTAAAGTAAAGTAAAATAATATCATCAATAATAATAAACAGCAAACATATGTTTTATTCATCCCGGAAATTAATGAAGGGGTTTTTGTTCACCCTGTAAAAATCATGAAGGGGGTTATGTCCACCCTGTACAAATCATGAAAGCGGTTATGTCCACCCTATCAAAATCATGAATGGGGTTTTGTCCATGTTGTTATTTTCATATGAAGGGGGTTATGTCCAAGGGGGTTTTGTGGATTTGGGTGCTTCGTGTAACCGTGCCCCGGACCCCACTAGCATTCTCACGAAATTTGCTCGTTCGACGGTATGGCCGCACCACTTTTCAATACCCTCCTACGCCGCTGACACATATCACGTTTACTACACGTAATTGGTTTTGGGTCAATCTTTTAAATCAATAAAGAAAAGATGGATGGATGGATGTGCATTCAATTCTCTCCGATAATTACAACGATTTTCCTCCATTACGCCGCATTTTCACCTTTATCCAAATAATCGACCATTACGCCATTTAGTGACGCTGTGTATTTCCATGCCCCCGATAACCGTGGGCTAAATCGATCAGCCAATGGTAACTAGGCTTTGAGATCGATTAACCAATCGTAACTCAGGTTGTGACGGATGCCCAAAAGATATTTTAAGCGATCAGCCAATGATAACTAGGCTTTGTGATCACTTAACCAATCGGGTTGTGACGGGTAGCAGAATCTATCGTTTATGCCGATTTCGTAAATTAATTACCGATTACGACCTAAAACGGCAATTTCTGGCCTAATGTACAATAATTGCTCAAACTGGGGTTTGGGAGCCTCAACCCTGGTTTAGACTCTCAATCTGGGGTTTAGTGAATTATAGTGCATTTTGCGAGCCTAAACTAGGGTTTGAGCAGTCTAAACTGGGGTTTGAGCTCAAACCGTGGTTTAAGCAATCAGAAATCCTAGTTTGAGAGTCTAAACGGTGGTTTCTGACGCCAAGTGCACAATAATTGCTCAAACCAGGGTTTAAGAAAACTACCGTTTGGGATCACGATTGGCAGTTTTTTTCTTAAACTGTGGTTTGGGTCCAAACTAGAGTTTAGGCTTTTTATTGGATTACGACCTCAAACGGCAGTTTCTGGCCAAATGCACAATAATTGATCAAACTGGGGTTTGAGAGCCTAAACCATGGTTTAGACTCTCAAACTGGGGTTTAGTGAATTATTGTGCATGGGTTTTGAGCTCAAACCGTGGTTTAAGCTATCAGAAACCCTAGTTTGAGAGTCTAAACGGTGGTTTGAGCTGCCAAGTGCAAAAATGACACAAACCAGGGTGTAAGAAAACTACCATTTGGGATCTCAAATGACAGTTTAAGTCCAAACTAAGGTTTGAGGAGCCTAAACTAGGGTTTAAGCTCCAAACCATGGTTTAAAGAATTATTGTGCATTTGGCTTGCCATAATAGTACTTGTATGTAGGGTTGACCCTAAGCAAAACTAAATAACGTATACATGCCTGGGTAGAATCCAATGTTCCGGAGTCAAAACGGAAAGCGAGACATGCCGCCGGAATTATACTACATGGTCTGTCCAGGCTAACCCAAGTGCCATTTAGAGTCGGTTATCTAGTTAATGGGTTCATATGTTCAGTCGGCCAGTCAGATGTTCCATAATATTCGCGGTAAAAACGATGGGGGCGGGATTAAATACTGCGCCGGTATTCATGTATGTATGCATGACTAAACCCTACAATCCTTCCATTTTGTCGTCTGCCGTTTATGTTTAGTTTTACACCGGCTGGTGGCATATATAGTGTTTGGACTGGTGTAGTCCTGATTGTCCCACATTTGTTAAATCTGGTCATTTTCCATGTGGGACAATCAGGATTTTGTTACAGGTAATATCATAGCCCTATGGTTATTTGGAGTATGCTCTGTGTCCACTTTCAAGTTGGAGATACAGGATTAAAATGAAAAACAGCAGTTGATAAGAAACTTTTAATAGAGCTATTCCAGTTATATATATATATATAAGAAAATACAAGACAATACACCTGTTCTGTCAGTACATTATCAGTACATTAGAATCGTCTCGATTTTTTAATAAATCCAATTCCAGTTATATTTCAAACCAGTTTCACATATAGTACATAGTATGTTAGAAATTATCTATAAAGTATTCAAGTAAAGCAAAGAAACTGGAAAGAGAAAAAGAAATAGAACAAAAAATTGGGCAACTAGAAAAAGATTTCATAAACAACATAAATGATCGAATTATATTAGATGAACTTAATATCGAACGAAATAAACTTAGCGAAATAATTAATGGAAAAACAAAAGGCAATATTTTAAGATCGAAAGCTGAATGGGTGGAAGGTACTGAAAAGAATACAAAATATTTTTCTGACGTATTGAATGTAGATTATAAAATTGCAACCAAAGAAGTGAGCAATAGAATTAAAAAAGTACTTGATTCCATAATTAATGTTAATCAAACTGGATTCATAAAGGGCCGTTACATAGGAGAAAATGTTCGTACACTCATGGAAATAATAGAAGAAACCAATGATACCAATATACCTGGTCTAGTTTTCTTTTCTGATTTTCAAAAAGAAAAAGCCTTTGACAGCTTAGATCATAAATTCATAATCACGTGCTTTAAAAAAATTAAACTTTGGAGAATCTCTCATACTATGGATAGAACTATTTTATAAAGACGCAAAAAGTTGTATTTCAAATAATGGATATCTATCAGATTTTTTTAATGTGAAGAAAGGTGTAAGACAAGGCTGTCCATTGTCAGCTTATATTTTCATGATATGCATATAAATATTATCAAGACAAATAAATAACAACGACAACATAAAAGGTCTAATAATAGGTGGAAATGAAATAAAACAAACCCTGTTTGCTGACGATGCAAGTTTTACTCTAGATGGTTCAGAACGTTCATTTAATGAACTTATAAAAACGTTAGATAAGTTTGCGAAAATATCTGGTATCAAATTAAATAAATCAAAATGTACGGCCTTAAGGATAGGAAGGTTAAAAAGCGACCCAAGCAAATGGTGTAACAGTAATACATACACTTGGTCAAATGAACGTGCCTCAACATTAGGAATAATATTCACAAACAACAAAACTAAAATTCATGAATTAAATTTATCCCCTAAAATTAAGTCATTCCAACATTGTCTAAATAATTGGCAAAAACGGAACTTAACATTAATTGGCAAAATAACTGTGTTGAAGACTTTTGCGTTACCTAAACTAATATACCCATTAACTGTGCTCGAAAATCCGGAAGACCGGACAATCGAACAAATTAATTATGTTGTATACATTTCTTTGGGATGGTAAACCGGATAAAATATCACGAAATACTATAATTCAAAAGTATGAAAACTACGGTCTCAAAATGGTAAATACTCATGTATTCATAAATCCCATAAAATGTTCATGGATCAAACGTCTAAAAGGTACACAAAACCACTTGAAAAACGCATGCAATAAAGAACTAAATATGGAGGAGATATATTGTTTAAAAGTAATCTTGATCATAACGATGCCAAGAAAATAATTAAAAAATATACATTCTTGAAACAAATATTAATTTCATGTTGTAAAATAAACTATAACAATAAAAATACTAATATATCGCACGAAATTATATGGCATAACAGCAATATCAAAAACGAAAGCAAAAATACATTTTTCTACACAGAATGGCATAATAAAGGTATTATGTATGTGAAGCATATTATAAGACTATAGGATAAAAGAATTCTAAAACTTTGATACTCTAAAAGAAATATACAACATAAACAATGGAGGCTTCTTAAAATATTATATCCTGCTAGGCAATATTAAAGCAGAATGGAAACAGATAATGATATTAGAACAAATAGATAATGACATTCCAAAGTATTTAATATCTACTATATTATCGTCAAATCATGTGAATAAAATATTATACAACAAGGAAATTGACAATATGAGGTTGCCACAACAAAAACATATACTGAAATGGGAAAACGAGTTAAACAATCAAAACATCGAATGGAATTATATGTTCTCATTGCCATACAAAAATACAATAAGTACAAAACTTAGAACTTTTCAATACAAATATCTAATGCGAATAATTCCAAATAACTCATTTCTGTTCAAATGCAAAATAAAGCCATCAAATCTATGTGATTTTTGTCACATGGCCGTAGATTCAAACAAACACATGTTTTGGGAATGTACTAACATACAACATTTTTGGTCAGACGTAAACGAACTATTACATACAAGTAGATTAGACTTCACTATGCACTTAACTTATGAATGTATATCATTCTGTAACGCAAAAGCTCCATGTAAAAATAAAACAATACTTATTAGCTTTATCATTCTACGTGCAAAATATTTCATTTTTAAATGCAAGTAAGAGTCAACACATCCAACAATAGAACACTTTAATGCTTATCTTAAACAGACTATTAACATCGAAAAAACAATTGCCAGTATGAAAGACAAACTGGACAAGTTTCACTCGAAATGGAATGACTTTATACAGTAAAGCAGACATTAAAATAAATCGACCACTCCTATAAACACATCCATAGGTTAAAGTATTCCCCACCCCCAATTTTCCAATAACACCTTTGTTATTACTCCTTTTAGGAAAACATGCATTTTTAACCTTGTAAAACCACCCTCATTTCATATACCCATATCGACCTATACAACTACAATAAAAAAAATTAAAAACTCTCTGTTGCAGGTATATCGCTAGTAATAGATACATTTGTTTACTTCTCTGATGGATAAAAAAAACTTCTGTCAAAATAGTTTTTACATGTTATTTTTGAAATTACATGTACAAATACTTTCGACAGTGCTAGTTTATGTATATATGTATGTATGTATTATTTATGTTTGGATGTATACATGTAACCTAGATGAATAAAAAAATGAAATGAAGAAAACAAAATATATGGGCCGCGTCATGCGAAAACCGGGCTTAATGACAAAACAATCATTTTTCACTTTTTTGCATATTCTGAATACCGCATCTTTTAAAAGTCATGTAACACAAAAACTATCACTGTATCTCAATTATTTTTTATGTTACATGTATTTTTGTAACACGTGGTAGAATCGCAAACGACGTCTTAGCTCAATGACGTCGCAATTACGACGTTAACACTAACGGGCGACTTCAACGTCAATAAGAACGTTTAAGCGTAATGTAGTAGTAAACGAATAGGCCTGCCATGTAGGTTGATTTTAAGTAGTGTATGTATAACTTTACAAACATGTATTCACGTCCAATGACATCACAAGTACGTGACGTCAAGTCATGACGTCATAATATGTGTACCGGGGTACAAGGTATCGCGTCTCATAAAGAAAGTTTCAGTAAGTTATCATGTTCCGTTTTCTGTTCACACTTAATGTTAACTAACACCAGTAAACGTAAATGGGAGGGCAAACTGTGAACTTTTACGGCGACGCTAGACAATTTGAAACGTCGTTTTTCCGACGTCCTTTACCGCTTTTCATGACGTTGTCATTAAGCCCGGTTTTCGTATGGCGCGGCCCATATTTATTCAGCATTTAGTTGATATAAATACTTTAAAAATACTGCATCATTTGCATATGGAACTAGCTTGATACCACCACGAGTCTCTATGAGTACATTAAAGATTACTAAATAATTATATCTGTGCAGCTGGCACTCGTAATTTTTAAAAGTGGTGGACTAGTTGCAATTATACACTTATTTAAGTTCCATAAAGAAAAGTGTGTACCTACTAGATGGGACCCCAGCTTCAACAATAATTAAATATATATTTTAATTAGTCAAGATCCAGAGCAGAATGGGTGCAGGTTATTGGAAATTAGGTCCCACAACATCCATAAGAAAAATGAAAGTAGCAGAGAATAGCAAAATGTGTAGTAACGGGTTAGTTTTTTAACGAAAATCAATGGTGGTGGCCCATCTTAGTCTGATCCCGGACGGTTATTGGTTTGCATCGGTAACAGGCCAGTTTGACAGTCAACCTGTATAAGTTATCATATGTGTATCTTACTATAAAGATGTGATTGTTTTCAATTACGTACATATGCAATTTAATTATGAGGATACTGTATGTATAAAACACATTGTTAAGTAAAATACCATACATACATATGCAATTAGTTTTTTAACGAAAATCAATGGTGGTGGCCCACCTTAGTGTGATCCCGGACGGTTATTGCTTTGCATCGGTAACAGGCCAGTTTGACAGTCAACCTGTATGAGTTATCATGTGTATCTTGCTATAAAGATGTGATTGTTTTCAATTACGTACACATGCAATTTAATTATGAGGATACTGTATGTATAAAACACATTAGTAAGTCAAACACCATACATACATATGCAATTTAGTTAATATAGGTTAGAGAATAACAAATGCTGCGAAATCGTCAAGGGAGTAAAAGTAGTCCGGTATGAACAAAATCGTGTGGGTGTTTTGAGGTCAATGACACAGTTGGCTTGCAAATCTTGATCCATTACTACCCAGGTTCACTTGAGGAACATGTTGGTCATGTGATGTAAACAGAGTTTCCGTGGCCAAAACGAAATGTAAACAATATTGGGGGACATGACGAGGTTGGATTTTTCTTTCTTAGGAGTAAGTAAACCTATTGTTTAATTCATGCAGAACCAGTACAGACCGGCTGCAGGTCATGTACAAGTAGGTCCCACAACATCCATACGAATAGTGAAAGTAGGAGAGACTGGCCTTATTTGATGTGATTCGGCTACAGTATATAGTAAAACTAGTTGGTGTCTTCTAACCTATACTGTGATAATTTGTGGGTGAAATCCACCGGAATTGGAGGTGTGCCTCAAACAGCCAATCACATCTCGTACTATTATATATTCGTCAGAGGATTATATTGACAGCAGTGCCATCTGGCGTCATAATAAGGCACTATATCACAAATATTGCTTGCGTCATTCGGCTTGTGACTTGATGCTTTCTGCTTGCGGCTTTCCGCTTTCGGACTATGGCTTGATGCTTACTTCCTGCGGCTTTGTCCTTACTGCGTTCGGCCTTATTGAAAGTGCTAAGTGCTTTGTTCTTACTTTCTTTTGCAAATGCTTAGTGCAATAAAACAGGGACACGAATAAGGACGTATCAATAATGCAAATAAGACGAATGAACAAAGCAATCAGCAGAATGGACATGTAAGAAAGACAAATACAATTACAACAAGCAGATTTCAAATGTAATAAATACAAATGACGAATGAAATAACACGAATATAAGTTGTAATGTCATCAATACGTAATGTCATCAATACGCAAGCATCAAGTCACATATAATTATGGCGGATATTTATTACCTTCCGAGGTTATATAGTACTGGCACCGGATCAGGATATTCTAGTATAAAGACTGAATGTATGTGTATCTCGATGGAAATACATTCAGAGCAGTAGTATATGAGAGTCAAAATGATACAAGTTTATATGGAAGGCACCCACTACGTGTGGTGCCTCCCACACGAAATTTGTTATCATTGTTGACTCTCATATACTACTTGGATTTTCCCCCACTGTTATCACGGTATGTATGAGAAGAGTAGAACATATTTTTCATCAACCGCGAGACCATATATTTCTGGCATGAGAAGATACACCATATTAGAGATAAGAATCCCTATGTTATATTCAGTATATATATAATAACATAATGGTTCTAGTTAAGTGTGCGTGGTTGAAGACAGGTAGTCACGAGAGGTGTCATCGCACCGGTATTTACGAATATTGCAAACATCACCGTGCATGGATGCGAAGAGGTTCCGTTTCGCCTCGCCCATGTCGACATTGTGGGGTAGGGACCAAAGCCGAGTCACTGCTATGTCCACCATGCGGTGGCACTCAGGCTACTCATCGAATGGTTAACAAGGGATTACGTGCTCGCAAGTATTATCGTTTAGTAATAATTCAAATCGGAAAGTCAGTTAGAAAGATAGAATCGATCTGATGTGTGGTTTTTGATAAGTCACGGTGTTTCTACAGCATTTAAACACTGTAAAATGACAACACTATGCAAAATCGAATACATGAAATATCAGCGTAATTTATTACGCTCCGATAAAAACGTTGCATTTACAATATTAAATCGGCAATTATGTTGCTGGTACAAGGATCAAATTTGCGAAATGAAGCGACTAAATAGGATAGGAGAACAACTACCGAAACATTATCAAACTAATTTTATAAAATTGGAAATTGAACAGAAAAAACACTACCAATATTATTAGAGAAAATGGATAATAAAATACAATGGGAATTGAAAGCTTATAATGGCTGTGTTGAAGAAGTTTAAGAAGAATACGGGGGTTATAGTCCTATATATAAATTCTATAAATTGAAAACACTAGGCGATATCGAATACATGAAATATCAGCGTAATTTATTACGCTCCGATAAAAACGTTGCATTTACAATATTATACCGGCAATTATGCGAACTGTACAGGAGGCAAATACAAACATTAAGACGGATAATGCGTATCGGATATGAAACTAAGGTGTATTATATAAAATTGTTAAAACCCAACGATTCGTTTACGAATATACATTTCTACGATATCGCTTTTAAGGATATTGAAAAATTATTATTGAACAGAAAAAACACTACCAATTAATTTATGTTGCAATCACAACACCAAGCAGATGACAATGTTCCAATTACACGTGTTATGAACATGTATTTATAGCCGTGGTAAACAGACGGTACACACACGGTGGTGCTGTAACATTTCCTCCGATTTTATTTCCAAGTTTTACCCTAAATTTATCCCAATCAGTACTCTCAATATTGGGCATGGTGGCGCGCGCTTTGATTCTAATATCATTTTTTAATTCTTCATATCTCCCCATTTCTTTCACCACGGATTTAAACTATTTGATATTTCATTATCGGTCAACGCTTTGGACACTATAACGTCGATGCTATTTTTCTTAGACCTGGCGAGAACGGATATTCTATCATGTTTTCTACATTTTTTCTCGAGTTTTCCAACCGCCGCCCTAATTACCATACAAAGTATTCCAGATAAAACGGTAATTCCACTCAAAACCCCTGCAAGTGGAACCGTTACAATTGTAGATAGCGTTGCAGCAGTCCCCGCACCACTCATTACAGATAAACTTTGCCAGAACCGTACTAGATGCTTCAGCTATGTTCGCCGCGCGCTTATATTTTTGAGCGTTTCTTTTTCTATTTTTACATTCTCTAACTAAAATATCCGGCATAGCGACGATATTATCCAACCTAAAAATCAAAACTTCTTTCGTGAATTGGATACAGTGTTGGTGGATTGGTATTGACAATTGGAAGCGGTGATTCGTTCATGATTAAATTTTACAAATCAAGTTCAATTAATAATGTAACAATAGTGGAAGAACTCACCGGATGAGTGATTTCCGTAACAAAGTTAATAACACTACCTTCTGAAAGTCTAATTGGATCGTCACCGGCGAACAAAATCACCGCGGAACTATCTCCAGCGGGTTTGGTGACTCCGTTTGTTCTTTTCCATCCAGTATGAGATTTACGACGACCACGCCCACATATTACCAGTAGAATTAACCGAGCAGACCGCAATTCGGACAAGTGTACCTGGAGCTGTCATGGTGTATCCCCCATATGTATTGCTCGCTTTGGCACCGAACGAATATTCATAGAGCCCCTCATTCAATGGGCCCCGCTTCTCAGTCCAAACTGTGATGACACGTTTTTGTTTTTTCAATAACTTAAACTGCTCTACAGATGTGGTCAACAATCCGGCAAGCCCCCCGATAGCGGTATGGGCCTCAACCGGAACCCTTTCAGAGGTCTCCTCAAGTGCTCTATTCGCGGCTCTAAGAACACGTTTCAGTTTATCGGAAACTTCAGTAAACTCTGTATGGGTCTCTTTCTGAAATTCTGTTATTTTTCCACCTAGTTCAGTAAGTGCTGCATGATCCTCTTCCCCAACTTGGATTATTTTCCCACCGAGATCCTTAAGTCCTGTATGTGCCTCTTCGCGAACTTGTGCAATCGCCGTCTGGACGTCTACTCTAAGCTGTGCTATACTCCTGTGAATTGCGTTTGTGGCCTCCGATATAGTCGTATTGATCAAGGCCTTTGTTTTTCCGGTAGCTATAAAGTCGCTCTCTGTCGGGATGAATCCCCCTTCTGCCGGTTCCAAATTCTTTATATCTGTCACTCGTTCAAGGGAAGAATTACCTGGTCCGTATATACTCATTTTCAATAATATTGATAATTATATTACGAACATGCGTTTAATTATAATTAATTTGAAATTTCGAGAACGACCGAAATCGGGTAATAGTTATTCAACTTTCTCGCTTGATCATCAAGAATAGAGACCGTAAATTCGTGGATATGTCCCGATTCTAAAACTTTCATCTCGGGGTGTGGGAAGTCCAAGGTCACAGTTTCCCCAAAGAAACAATCACTGGCTTGCACGGTTTTCAGTAATGTGCTAGGAGCTTCGTCTACCATGTTGTACGATGTGTTCACCCGATCCAGGTGCACCCCGAGAGTTTTCGTGAAGGCAAAGTCCACCGGGTTATCACCGACGTACTCACCCGGGGCAAATAATCCTTTATTCGCGGAGTATGTCTCTCCAAAACCGAGTCGAATACCCAACGTCGAGGAGATCCTTCCCCGGCTGTCTGGGCCGATGGCCATTGTTGCGAGCCCGGTAGCCTTCGATACTGTGAGGTTGACTATACCGTCAAGCTCTGAGGTGACAAAATCTTTGACCTGTCTAAAACTCCACAGTCCGGAAGGTAGCTGTACACCTACTGAGCGTCTAACCTTCACATAGCCAAACCCTTCGCTCTTCCCCACTTTATGCCACCCAACCGTGAAGATGATTGATCTAAGGCCTATCCGGTGTTTTCCGCAGCAGTTGTCGATTGACTTTTGAAGTTCACAACTCTCTTTTGGATCGTTAGTGATAGTAGCAAACATAATAATAATATATTTCAAAAGATTTTAGGTTCAATTCTGTTTATTTAGAGATATATATTATTCACTGTAAAAGATGGTGAAACGCTACGGTGTAAAAGACCTCGCGTTAGATCGGCAAGACATATGCGTCACAATTAATGGGGACAAGTTCAATGCGCGTTTTCTAGATTTGACCTACGAGTACACAAACCCTGTAATAACCGGCAATATCGATATGAACAACGCAGCTGTGGTGGCGTGGAAGACAACACCGATGGATTGGTGGCAAAACCAATTAAACATTGCAGTGTGGTTTGCGAGCTCTGGGTGTGGGTTTTCATCCCAATTACTCGATGAGGACGATCCAATGTTGAAATCGTTGTTTCAATTTCATTTTTACTATCAGACACGGCGCGTTCTAGCGGAAATGAAAACACCTCTTCCTCAAGACTCCGCTTTTAACTGGCAATCCAACACGTACGACTCTAGGGCCTTAACAAAATTGTGCAACGAGTTTGGGGTTTCACCGACAACATATTTCAGACAAAAGGTGGACAAGTCTAACGGTTGTCTAGGTAGGTTCACAATGTTTTGGAAACCCGACGGAAAATATAGGTTACATAATGGAGGGCGGATGAAACCTTTCTTCAGTGAGAAAGACGCATTATCACACCACGTAGACATATATAGAGCGTGGACAACATTTGTGGAAGAAGAAAAACAAAAAACTTTCACGCAGGTCGGTGTTACCCGCCTCAACGACTCCATTCGCACATACGTCTGGGCCATCCTCGGCGCACAGAAGCAAACTCGAAGTTCTATACTAGGCACGGGAACGGCGTTTGACGCGCAAAAACAATTATTGGCACTTGTAGAGGACGCCATCTCAGCTAAGGTGGACCTGAAGAAGTCGATCCAGAATTATCAAGACGTTTTGCAGAATGCCAGCACCCCTGTAGACTACGTATTTGGAATAGGTCTTTATATGGCGCCGAGCAATATGATACTACGAGACGTCCCGGTTGACGGTTACAACAATCAGATCGTAATCGCTATCGTCAAGCAAAACATCGGCCACAACGGGAACATGAACGCGGATATTATCAAGCGCACCTCCAATACGATCGGGTTCAACAGTGGAAAAGATTTCATAACATTCACGAATTGGATACACCCACCCCACCAACCACAATTCACGAATTGGCCACCCCATCAAGTTCATTTGAACCCAGTGTTTCACCCGCGGGAACTAGTGTCACAACCCACGAGGAGGAGAAATTAGCGCTCGTCGTCGCCCTCGTGGCGATCGGACTATTTGCGCTTTGGTCTTAGGAACTCGAGAGAGAGTAAAAGTAGGAGACCGGCGATCGCCACGATTAAAGCCCAAGCATTTTTGGCGAGCCATCAGACCGTTTTTGATAATATAGATAGCAAGTAAGAAACGATACTCCCGATCAATCCAGGTAGCGCGGCAACAACCTTTCCGGCTAATTTGGCCAGGAGACTGGCGAAGTTTTCTAGATGTTTTTTAACCCACTCCTTGGCTCCACCGGATGGCGCGGATGCTGGTGTGGGTGCTGGCGCCGCACCACCAGTGAAAACTAGAACTATGGTTGATATAGTCAATAGTTGATACTTGACTAATTCCTGTCTTCTAATAACGGTGTTGGTAGCGCCCCCTATTTCATCCAATCGCGATTGAATTGGAGGTGGTGTTTTGTCGAAGGTCGTGATGGAATCCTCGAAGTTATCATCATCATCGATGTCATCATTGAGGTAATCGTCTCGGCCAACTTCGTCCATGTCAATATCGTAATCAGCCATCTTTATAATTATATAATTATGTATTAAAGACAAAACCATACGAGTTTAATAGTTTCACTGAAAACATGTCTTCGGGTCAATACGATCGCAAACTCAATCCATACCGCAGACTGTGGGAGCCCCTCGGGGCAAAAGGCGTGAGACAGAGTGTCGTTATTACGAACAACCCATCGACGATCGACCAGAACCAGCAGCTCTTAGTTCGCTTCCCCAACCTCGGAGCTAGCATTGTGCCGGGTACTGTTCGCCTCGCTTTCACTATTTCGCTGACGTCGACAGACGCGGACCGAACCGTCGTTCAGAACCTGGGTCGCGCCATCGTCAAGAAGACCATGATAAACGTTTTCTGGTAATGAGGTGATGTCGATCGATGACAGCGACGTCTACCATTGCTATCAGGACCTGTGGAAGACGGCACAAGAGCGCAAAAACGCGATCTATCAGGGTATTGACACCAGCAAAAATAAGAACGTAATCAAGCTTAGAATCGGGGCTGGTAACAAGGCAGGTAACGTCGCGAGTGGCAACGCGGTAACGGGCGCTTACGGCAACCGCTTCTACATCCCGCTCGACTTTCAGTTGCTGGAGAGTCACATGCCCTACTATCAGAGCGATTTGGCTGACCGCCTCGAATACGAACTAACGTTCAACGACTACGGCCGAGTTCTCATAGCCACCGACATGACATCGACGTATGCGATCGACAATGTTTCGCTGGAGTACGAAATGGTCACGATGCCCGAACTCGCGCGATTAATCAGATCCCAGTACGCTGGGCGCCTTGCCATACTTTACGACCGAGTTCTTCGCCACCGCAAGATGACGAAAGACAAAAGCAACACATTTTGGAATATTAATGTCAACGTACCCGCCCGCTCGATGAAAGGTATACTGATGTTGTTCGAGGATGCTCGGTTCGCGCTCGGTGCAAGAAAGACCGACAAATTCTATAACCCCAAAATCACAAAGATAGAGGTGACGATCGTGGGAGTCCCCAATCAACTCTACAGTGCGGGTCTTCGCGCACACCAGTGGTGGGACGAAGTCAGAAAGCAGTTTGCTGCCGGCTCTAAGCGCTCCCCGGAGGTTGCCGCGGTTGCCAAAGATCTGCAGCTCTCGGCCGTCTCCCTCGCGGAGTTCCTGACTACCAAATACGCGTTATGGCTAGACATGCGAGCCAGCAACGACGACCAAATGCACGGTAGTGGGTGCCAAGTTGAGAACGCTAGCGAGAGTGTGACGATCCAGATAACCAAAGAGGCGGATGGAGCCGGGCCATTGAACGTGTACTTATATATAATTACAGACGCGCAACTCAACATCGAAGATGGTCGATACGTCTCAGCACTCTACTGATTTATTAAATCATTCTAACGATTTATTATTAAAAAATCATTCTAACCCAATTAAAATTGGTGTTTGTATGCCCACTCTGCCATAATATGTGGCGCGATGCCTTTCGTCACATGGTGATTCTATGTCCCACTATGCGACATAACGAGACTTATCAGCGGCGCCAGTTGACATGGACCGACCCTGAGGTATACGTTATTGACCCCGGCGACAGGCTTCACGATTGGCTGCGTGGTTTATACCAAAGATTCCAGGGTGAGCCCACTCTATACGTGATTGACGATTGCTCGGCCAAGGCGGCGATGACCAAAAAGAAGGACATGCTCTCCGAGCTTGCATTTTCTGGCCTCCATGCGAGGCAAAGCGTATGGATCTCCACTCAAAAGTACAACGCCGTCCTCAAGGATCTGCGCGAGCAAATGGGTCGCCCTCTTTCACTGCAAGTACCGAAACTCATTCGATGACTGTCTTCGAGAGAACGACTTTATCCCAACACACGAGGAGCGCCTGGAGGTTCGACAGATGCTTTCGAAAACTAAGCACGCCAAGCTTCTGCTAAAGACTGATCAACCAACTGCTTATAAAGTTATCAATTAATTTTATAATTTTCTTAAAATTAATTGCAAAGTAATAAGCAAATGCTTAACAATTAATTTTAAGAAAATTAGCAATTGCTCAACAATGCTGAACAAATGCTTAACAATTTTGAACAAATGCTGAACAATGGTTAACAATGTTAACAATTTGGTGCTCCGCTGCGAGCTTTGTTGCGAGCATAACGGTGATCATAAGTATCGGGTGGTGCGCTTGGCAATATGTTAAACTTAAAATTTAAAACTTAAAATTAATTTTAAGAAAATTAGCAATAATGAACTGCGACGAACTTCTCGATCAACTAATGGAAGAAACCTCAACTCCGACTGCCACCACGGTATCTTTCCTGAAAGATAATGAAACATAAACTCCGACAGAGCAATCGGGTTCAACAGTGTTGGGTGCAACACTTACCGATACGAATGAAAACGCGGCGAGATACGAGCGGCTAGCTGCGCTGGTTGCTGGGGGACAATCGGAGCATTATCTCGGTAGGCGTCTCTCAGTTTGTCAGGTGGACAAGATGTCAGATGTGGAGATCGATAAAATGTATGTGCGATACGAATCTAGGTTTGGTGCGGAGATGACAAAAACTCTTGGATTGGCGGCTATTCATTTGTACGCTACCGCTGTTAGTATACTTCTCCCTATACCAAACACCGCGGGGTTGATTCGCGATCTAGAGACTGACCCTTTTATAGGACACACTCTTAGAACAGCCTGCTGCTCAATTTATCACAAGTTTGGAATGTACTTAGCTCCGCTGACAACCGCGTTGACCACGGGTAAACACTGTCAATTTGGACATATATGCCCACGAACTATAGGCTCAGAAAATGATGACACAAGACACACCTGCGAGAGTGACGGAACCACAGCAATCGGGGATTGCTCAAACTTCAACTCCCAATCGAGATTGGATGAACCCGAGCACGTTGGGGGTTCAATCGGAGATTGCTGCAGCTCCACAGGAGCTCTCAACACCCAATCGAGATTGGACGAATCCGGTTGCACGACATAAAAACCCAAAAAGACAGGCAGCTGGGCGGGCGGCGGCTGCCACCCGAAAAGTTAAACAAGATAAAATACTCGCCGAGCTTCGAGAGGCCAAACACTCGTTGCAATCGGAGACGAAGACAGAGCAATCGGGAATTGCAACAACACCCCCAATTCACGAATTGGAAGCGCACTCAACACCCAATCGAGATTGGACGAACCCGATTGAACCCCAACACCCCCAATTCACGAATTGGAGTTGGGTTGTTGGTGGTGGTCTGGCAGTTGTTGGTGCCCTGTGTGTGTGGAAATACCCCCTATTACACCAATCCCGATTGGAAAAACAACCAGCCGCGGTTCCGAAGAAAGTTACGAAACCGATTGCGCCCCATTTAAACATTGATCGCGATCACTTTTATATGCAATAATTATAATTATCAACAATGGCTGAAAACGATGGTAAAATGATAGTGAATGAGCTTTATCACGCCGTGGTGATATCGGGTCTCAGTATAGGGTATGCTCGACTAGCAAAGATGGCCTTAGGAGGGTCCGCTCCCAAATTGGACTTTACTGTGAGAAACGCAGGGCTCGTGACCTTAGATGTAGCGGCCTCAGTTTGGAACCGAGATTATCCAATTAAAGTTGGAATACTACCTGTTAATATATGGAAATAATGGCTTCGATCGGAATAATGATAAGTGGTGCGCTTTTAAACGCATTGGCGTTCGGCGGTAGCAACATTATATTCTCGAAAATAGGAAAATCGGACGCGGATGAGGAGCACAAGCGGCACGATTTAGCTGTAGAACAACTTCAGAGTGCAAAAGAAACATGATCGAAAAAACGAACCGCCCATCTGGACTGGATCAGCGAAGAGCTTCGGCGCGAGAATCACGCTGCGCAAACTTTCCAGAACGTTGAAGAAGCCAACCGCGAGTACGCGCTGGCATATCCGCAGAAAAGTCTCGCGCCACTGGATCCTGAGCCCCAACTTTCAGATTTCTATGTACCGTCAGAAGCCCAAAATGACCGTGAGATCATGTTCATCGTCGTGGGAATGGGTGTGGCGGGTATCGTCAGCTACTATATCCAATCGAGATTATTTTAATTTTTTTTAAAAATATATATATATAGAACGATGTTAGTTGACGAACTTTATTTTGCTATGATCGATGTAGGCTAAACTGCCCTTAAACAACGTATAGCCGGTGTAACGGTTATGATTCGTCTGGCCCGAGATTCTCTCGAGACGTGGCGCGAGGACGAAAAAGCGGCCACCTTTTTCGCAAAGCGGATGTTAGATTCCTCCCAATCGAGATTGGATGAATTAGATTTTCCCAAGTTCCTTCAGAACTTAACCCCCAATCGCAATTGTACTTCCAACAAAGGTTTATTATTAATGACGCAGTTACCGGACGATCTGGCGAGGGCATGTTGGAGATTGTCCGATATATTAGAATACTTCGCATACGATGAACACGCACAAACTTGATACCAAACCATCGGTTCGCTTAGCGCGCAAGCTAGCGAACACGTACTACAGCCCCCGCGGCTACTGAAAGGGACTCACGGCCATCAAGCGGCGAAAAAGGTTTTCGAAAACGCTGCTAAGGAATGGCTCAAGAAGCAGGCCATCTAGCAGATCTATTTACCCGCGCCTCGCAGTATTCCGCGCCCGAAATTCGACGTGCCGGTGCCTAACCAAGTTCACCAAGCGGATCTCCTGTTTCTCCCTCACGATCGCGTCGGTCGCAAAACGTACAAGTACGCACTGACAGTCGTTGACGTAGCGAGTCGTTATAAGGGGGGCTGAGCCGTTGGCCACTAAAGAGTCTAAGGAGGTGGCCGAGGCTCTTTCCCGAATATATAAAAGGAGTCCTCTCAAATGGCCGAATCTTCTCCAGGTCGATCCCGGCCGCGAGTTCATGGGCGCGGTCTCTCATCTATAATATAAACACAAAGTTTCTGTCAGACGCGGCCGCGTCAACATCCACCGAGACCAGGGGATCGTGGAGCGGTTCCATCGAACCCTGGCTGAGAGATTGTTCGGATACCAATATGCCAAAGAACTTGTTGATCCTCATACGCGATCGACCGAGTGGGTGAGCTGGCTGCCCGCCGTGGTCTCCGCACTGAACGGAGAGGTGACCAGATTGATCAATAAGAAGCCGCGAAGTACACAGCATCCTTGAGTATATCCACACCTCTTCCCCTGTAGAACTCCGTCATTTTAGTCAGAGCCTCCAGGAACGGTCATACATCCAAGTCGTTGTAGTGTTGCAAACATTCCTTGAACGTCTTCATCCCATTTTCTCGGAATACCTTCTTACACTCTTTCCACTCGGACAATGTCAGTAGGAACTCACCCTTCACTTCGAGTACCACTCGGGATAGTCTGGCAGCCCCGGATGATCGAGCTTGTCCGCGCTATCGAACCACTCGTACGGGAAGTCAGACTTTATCGTTTTACAGTCGTACGCCTTAACCCATCGGTCGTACGTGGTACCGGGTCCCAGATACTGAATGATGTCGAGAAATCTAAACTCCGGGCTAAACAGAAACATCGTCGTGCTGGCTCTCTTTCCGACCATCACCTTATTCACGGTGGCCGCCAACTTCTCGACAAAGTACTGCTTGATGAGGTTCAGGTCGTACCTGCTAGAGTTGAACCCCACCACCGGGACTTGGTCAATCCAAGATACAATCTTTGCTTGCTGAGACTTCGATACCATACCTATGTCGGCCGGCAGATACTTCTTCCTAACCCCCTCCCTGATTGCCTTGCCTCTCATCTGTAGCTCGGTCACGAACTTCTCGACTAGCGTGTCAGGATCTCGTTCGCAGATGTGGGTTATCCTTTCATGCATAGTATCCTCCAACGACACCGATATAGGAACGTGCTCGACCTCGAAGGTCAGGTCTTTGGTGGGTCGCGTGGTTTTTGTCTTGTCGAGATACGCCTCGAAGTCGTAGACTATCTGGTGAGGGTACAGAGTCGTCTCCTCCTCGCTCGGCGATTGTGGATAGTAGGTATTCACCTCATTCAACCACACGCACTCCCACATCACCAACAGCTCGTAACCCTCATCCCTTATTTTATCTTCTTGAATTTTCGTTCTCCTGTACAGCGATCTCGCGTTAACTCTCCTGCAATGCCTCGGACACCCGTGCCAGTAGCATCCGTGAAATTTAAACACGGTCTTGGTCTCGTGACAGTAGCCGTCAACCAACCGGATCGCCGGCCACCCACCTTTCGCCACCGTGACCGCAGTCGGCGTGATGTATGTGCTTTCCCACCCTCTCCTCTTCTCTGCTCAACCATTGAATCGACCTAGCGCTCGATGACCCCTTGGGATAGAACGCCTTCTCATAGGCCGACTGTGGTCTCTCTAGCCTCTTACCTGGACATGTCACCACGGTCTTCTCACCCATGCAGGTGGTCGCGTGCTTGTGCATGTTACACGACGTTGTGAACCGTTGTTGACATCCGGTGCACCCGTACTCGTTCGTCATCTTGCGGAGGTTCGTTATGAGGAAAGAGTGACCTCCAAACATTCCTATCGTCATGATCTTCTCCCCAACCGCGTCGTAGTTTGCCGGAAACTTAATTAGGTACCACACTCCGTCGGCGGTGGGCTCGTAAACGCGAATGCCCAGCTTGAAGCGCTCTTCGACCTTTTTAATATCATCCAGGGGGATTCCCTTACTACCCGGTCCGTTATCGTGACCGAGGTATTCGCGAGCCAGAGCTCGTGCCTTCCTACAGCACCCGTCGGGTCTCCCTCCACGGTGGATGGCTATGCACCTAAACAGACACAAGTAGTCGTCGTACGTGTCGACGGAATACATTCCCTTTTTCTGTCTTAACCAATCGGGGAGTTTTCCGGCTCCTATGAGGAGTTGTTGGGCGTCGATGATCATCTTCACCTCGACCGATATCCAACGAACGAAGGTCCATTTTGTGTTGGATCTATCGACTTTGTCGATGTCCATTCGACCTTTCTCTCTATCGGTTATCCAACTCTCAGCTTTGGCGATCTCGTTTATCCACGGACAACCCTTTGATTGTTTGTGATAGATCATCGTTTCGTCGGTCTCGATGTTCCTAATACGATACAAGCACGAATACCTCAGATAACATGCCGTGGTCATCGCTGGGCGAATTTTATTCATTATGCGATTAGCGATCTCCCCATCTACCCCCCTCTCGAAAGTCCATACTATCTTCCTCCTACCCGTATCAACAGTTTCCCTAACTTCGGCTTCTTCGGCGAGAATCCTGGGACCCTCCTCCACCAAATCTCTAGCGATATATCTCCTACTCTTAGGGGGTCTCCCCACCAATCCTTGATAAATCTTATTGTAGTACACCTTGTATAGGGCTTTTCTACGTGCGTTGGGATCTTCTTTTACACGCTGCGCGTAAGCGGTGGCACGCAGACTGGCCGTCGTCTCGTTCTCCAATTTCTCGGAGCGTTTTTCGGGGTCGGCGGGCAGTCGTCCGGTCGAAACCGCACGTAGCAGCCTCTCCTCGTAGACGACGGCTCGCGCGTCACTTATCCTATCTGCTATATCATTCTTGAGTCTCAAACCTCTTAGGGAAATTCCCCAACCCTTAGCTTGCTCTCTCATTTGCTTTATGGTAGAAATTATACTGAGTGTAACCAATAGATTTTTATCTTTAATAGGGTGTCAGTTGTTATTTTATTTTTAATAAATGTATGACATATTGTTGTAATATACTGAGTATAACTTATGGATTTCTTATCTCTAATAGGGTGTCAGTTTATATTTGTGACAGATTGTTGTAATATACTGAGTATAACCAATGGATAACTTGTCTCTAATATGGTGTAAATTGTTATTTTATTTTTAATAAATGTATGACAGATTGTTGTATTATACTGAGTATAGCATAGGGATTATTATTTTTAATAGGGTGTATTTTACCTTATCGATTATTGCACAACACTACCTGGTGTTTTATATTGAGGTTTATATTTAGTAACAGCCTTCGTGGTCGTGTGGGCTAAGGAGCCACTCTATGGAGACCTAAAACTTTTTTTATTTTTGTTTGTTTTGCTCCAGGAAATATATGGTCTCGTGGTTGATGAAAAATATGTTCCACTCTTCTAATACATACCGTGATAACAGTGGGGGAAAATCCAAGTAGTATATGAGAGTCAACAATGATAACAAATTGCGTGTGGGAGGCACCACACGTAGTGGGTGCCTTCCATATAAACTTGTATCATTTTGACTCTCATATACTACTAGTGCTTATATGTTAGAATTTTCCACTATGTTGGTGTTCCCCCAACACAGGTGATGAGCAGGATTCGAACCTGCCGACCCGTCTGTATATGACCTTTGCTGTTGAACGGACGTTAAACAATACTCAATCAATCAATCAATAGTCACGTCATGTTTGTGTCACTCATGTTAGTAGAAATTGAGATATAGCAGTTACAATTCCGACAAAGGTGACAACAAAAGCAGTGCACATGCTAACCCAAGTTCTACTTGATGGATCTTAACCAAATGTATATGCCCCCATGACGATAAGTCAGGGGGCATTATGTTTTGCACCTATCCGTGTGTCTGTCCGTCTGTGCCTCTGAAAATGTTCACATTGTGCGTTTAAGTCGTTTTTCGCGAACAAGCTGCCAATGGGGGCATCACCTTTGTCTTACAAACACACTTTTCTAGTTGGAATTTTCTGATGAGTTATCTCCACCTGGTGGTCGTTATTCCGACAGCAGTGAGACACTCTCCAGCAATTGCCTTGTATATGTCTAATGCTATTGACAACCTTTCCATTTCTACATAACTTTTGCCACACATGTATGAACTCTTGTGTAGCATATGACCTCTCATCATCAAAAAGATACCACTTGCCATTTCCAATCAGTGGATATCCCAATCATCCAGCACATTTACAGTTGAATTTATATCACATAATTATCCTTGATTATCTACATAATGATGCTTCTGTTACAAAATAACAATGTAGACCATGATGAAACTGCGGATGTTTATGCTGGTCGGGTTCTACATTTCTCGCAAAGATCAAGTGGTATCTTTTTGTAGTCAAAACTTACATTCTTTTGAAATTATAACTGCTTGTAATGTGAACTGCTCCTTCATATTTGACAGACATCATCACCGTCAGTTGTTATAACATAACATTTTTAATTCTCTCCAAACTCCTTAAGGACTTATGCCCCTTTTTCAACAGTTCCTCAACCGGCATATCTTGTGACATCTGTCACTCTTGCTGCATAATCTTTGTCAACTATGTAGGAGCTGTCACTCGTGAAAAGATACCACAGTGGACATCCTGATCATGTGCCGCATTTACAGTGTAATTGGCATCAGATATTCATTTATACCCGTATAGCAATGCATTTGTGACAGCATAGTGAACAGTGTAGCCCGTAATCAGACTGGACAAATGCACAGGCTGGACTTGGTCTACACTGGTCGCAAATGTCACATACAAAGATTTGCATGCTATTTTTGGACAGAAAATCATTGCAAGATTTTAAATTTTCCATTAACATGATTAATAATAGCAATAGTATACGTACATTTACTTCAAGGTTCCCAGTCTGTTCATCTTCATGTTGTTCAATTTTTCTCAAGTCCAATATCGATACCGATGCTATTTTGCCGATTATTCTATAATTATGATATTTTATTGACTCAATATGTTTTACTTACCTAAAACTATTTGTTTCAAAGAATGGTAAATTTACATGACATTGCTATAGAGGCCTGTGATGTTGAAAGGGTTAACTCTTTCAGCGCCAGCCAGCTCAGATAACAACTGCCCCAGCGCCACCTTGTTTTTGGACTGTCATAGATAATTTGGGTTCATGTAGCTAAAATGCTGTAACATTTTTGTTTATTGACCAATCTTGTTCAAATTTTCACAGTTTGGTATATATATGTACTTTCTGCTGATACTAAAATAATACAACTATAATTCGATTTAAATTTTAAATTTAACATTGTGTTAGAATATTTCATAAAAATTTAATTTAATAAACAATGAAATTAGACAATGATCTTGTCTCAAGTATGCAAACTATTCAGTATAAATCATCATTTTATTAAACTGGGTTCTGTTCTGAATACATTCCGAAATTCCCAGTAAATTTAAATTTGGTAAGTAAATCAAGAAGTTATGGCATATTTGCTACAGTCACCAAATTCAGCTATGACAGTCCAAAAATCCTGAATATTCTATGTTGATACACTATTAACATAAAATGCTGCCATTTTTTTATTTATTAACTAATTCCTTTCAAATTTTCAGAATTTATTAAATATATAATATACATCCTGCTATTACAAACATCTGAAGTAAAAAAAAATATACTTAAATTTGAAATTTGAAATTAAAAAAATTAAATCATTTATTTTTATTAATAATCAAATGAAGTAAGAAACCGTCACATCTCTTGCATGCCACCTCAGACTATTTGCATATATTAATAATGTGTGTTCTGTCTGGAATAAATTCTAAAAATCTGATCACAATTGGTCAATAAATTAGAATGTTATGACACATTTGATACAATCATCAATTTTGGCAAGAACCGCCCAAAATCCAGAATGTTCTACATAGATACATGTAAATCACATAAAATGTGTCACTTTTTTATTTATTTACCAATTTCTTTCAAATTCTCGGAATTTATTAAATATATAATATACATTCTGCTAGTACAAAGATCTGAAATAAAAAAAAATATAAAAGAAATATATAAATGAAATTTAATTAAATTTTTTTTTATTTTATTTTGAATTATCAAATAAAAAAAGTAAGAAGCTGTCACACTCCTGCATGCTAACCTCCTACAATTTTTCATTATATTTATAAAGTCTGTTCTGCCTGGAAATAAATTCTACAAAAATGAGCAAATTTTGTGAATAAATTAGAAAGTTATGGCAAATTTGCTACACTTACCAATTTTGGATACGACCCTCCTAAAATCCAGAATATTCTACATTTGTATGTCGATACAGGTATTAACATAAACTGTTGTAACATTTTTATTTTTTGTTGACCAAATCTGTTCAAACTTTCAGAATGCATGACATATAGTATATACATTATACTAGTAGAAAACAATTCAGAAAAATATCAATTTAAATTTGAAATATAATATTAAATGCAAATAAAATATAAAAACTTCTAATAATAAAATAAAGTAATAGGCTGTTACGACTCCAGTCTGACTACCTTCAATTATTTTATAATATCCATAACGTGTGCAATATCTGGAATAAATGTTTAAATAACAAATAATGAAAATATTAATTAGCAGGTAAATTTATCATGCAAGAAACTAAATGACTAGATTACACCAGATAAGCAATATATTTGTACAAAAATTAATTGATACTACACGTATATGTATACGTATTTATGCAAAAACCTGTTTATATGTTTGTAGAAACAGCTCGACACGGGGGCGTCTGAACAGGTCTGGCATTGCCAGACCAATAATTTTGAGAAAAATATGATATCGGCCGATGCACAAATTTTTAAATATTTTTTTATTTTTTTCTGCAATTTTTTTTTTTCTAAATTCTCATCGCAAGTTTATATTGTTACCACTCAGTTGAACCGTCTTGAGAGACGGTTGAAATTAGTGGTAACAACATACACGTTTGGTGGTGAGGGAGTTGGTGTGACAATCGCCGGACAATCGTATGAAGGTTCCAACGCCACTGTCGATGGTGTGATTCTATAAACAACGACTTAGTGTCCATGGAGAAATAAAAAGAGTAACATTTGCTATGCTGCTTGTCTGTGGTTCACTAATATCATGCAAACATGCATCCATGCATCAAACTCACGGTTTTAGGTCATCTACTTAAAACAATTCCCGAATAAATAAATCCAGTTTCACATCCAAAATCACGATTGAATAATAATTCCATAATTATATACACTTTCGAAGACGCGCATCATTCAGTAATCGGTCAAACTCGGTCGGTAACAATGGTAACGAACACATTATATTGCACTACGTAGCATTTTCTTTCCATTTTCAAAACACTTTTTACACGATACACACACATATATATTTATATATATATACAACACTTTGTCACATCAGCGATATTTCTACGGTACTTTATTCTTTGTAATCTAATTCTGACTTGGTATTTGCAAGGGTCAACTTTGATATGTAGAACATAGCAAAATTGAATTTTACTTCTACCAAATTCAGCTTGTAAATTTACTGTCAGTTGTGACCATTTGGGCATTTTGATTCTTTGTAATCTAATACCGACTTGGCACTTGCAAAGGTCAATTTTACTACGTCGAACGCAGCAAAATTGTATTTCACACTTTTCAACTTAAAACAAATTCAACTTGTAGATCTGTCTGGCAGCCGCAAGTTTAAAGTCTCGACATGTGTGATAAAGCTTGAAGCAGAGTGACGGGCACATTGGTAGTTGGCACTCGATACAATGAAATGTTGTTTGGACATGTTCCAGTTCTCTAATAGTCCATCAATAACCTTTTCCCGGAAGTTTGTAGTGGACACTGGCTTCTCATTTCTATCTGTGGAAGCTTTTTTGTAGATAATATATCCATTTACTAATGCCACCTCACGTACACGGTGAAACAAGGTCATGTACCACTTTGCCGATTTGTGGGGGTATGCATATGTGCCAAGCTTCTGATCAAAAATATCTACACCATTCATGTGCTTGTTATAGTCATCTCCCATTACTGGCTTTTCAATCGTGCGCTGTCCATCTTCCGTATTCTTGGCCCTGATTGACTTATTTGTTCCCTATTTATTAAATTGAATCAACAAAATATCTTCGGTATTCTAAATGTTGTAAGTATACATGTAATATATTATACTTTTGTATAGTTTTGCCATTAAGCAATGTGTAATTGTGTTCATACATGGCATTACCTCATCCAAGCCAAAAGCTCTAGTCAGTTCAGCGATTCTTTCCTGTGAGAATTGGATCATTATATATCTACGTTGCTACATAATTTTGCTGGTATGTTAAAGGTACATGCCCACGCAGTACGCACAAAATGTTCTTTATAGGAATTAAATAAGTGTATAATTATGTAACTATTCCGCCAGTTCTAAAGATTACGAGTGCCCGCTATTCAAATATAATCATTTATTAATTATCAATTTACTGTTAGCGACGCGCGGCGGTAACAGTCTATTTTGATAATGTGCGGGGACGACGACTTTCACATCACGACTTGCGGTGCGCATGCGCAGTATACTACGCGCGCCAGTAGGCTTCCCAATATGTAAACAAGAATATCAACATGTCGAAACGTCCAGGACGGAAATTGTATGAAACGGCGTCGGACAAAAAAAAGGCGAAATGTCTGAGGGACAGGCAGTACAGAGAGAGAGTGGTTAATATTGGCGACCAGATCACCAAATGGAAAGAGTTAAGTGGAGATTTAGATTTGGACTCGAACAATTTTTCTTCTCAACTTCCGATACTTCACTGCGCATGTCAAAGATGTGATATGATTGACCGTGTCACGTGACGCGTATTGGTAAAAATAGCACGAAGTCGGAAAATACCCTTTCTGGTCGCTGCATATAAAATGCGATTTAACACCAATTAACACGCGCCGTAATTAAAAATAACTCGTTAATGGGTAGACAAATGGCTCATATAAGGCATGACATGCAATTAAAAGTAGTAGTACAGTGTACATGTAACCTGCTGCGTGGGCATATACCTTTGATAGCACGGGCGACCAGATGAGAATATTCTAGATTTAATCCTGACAGTTGTATTGTAAACTCAGTGCTGATTTTATATCAATATCCCACCCACACATACAGGACAATTACCGAGTATGCCGCATTGACCTGTGTAAAATAATCCTTATCCAATTTTTTGCAAAACCAAGCGGAGAATATTACATTGCTTATTAGCTTCTGTCTGTGGTCAAAACTTGGCATTTAGGGAAATTGTTATTTCACTTTATATTTCTATGCCCACATAACGATAAGTCGATAAGACGATATGCATCCGAAAATGTTTATCTTGTGCGTTTAAGTTGTTTTTCGCGAACAGGCTGCCAATGGGGGCATCACCTGTGTCTTACAGACACACTTTTCTAGTTTTAGTTTTTCATATTTTACTAATGCATCTGCCGATCATTGCAACGTTCATAAATATGTATTATTTCTGGAAACACTCAACTCATTCTATTTGGTAATTACATGCACGTTTCTCTGTGATATAATGCTATATATCGCTGGTATGTCAATTTCACAAACGGTTGTATGTGCAATTATTGCATAAATTACTTTTTACCTTGATGAGAAGTCGTATAAATTTAAAAGAAGAAATAATCAGTGTGGGGACATACAAAGTTTTGAAATTTTACTGGCTAAGCGTTTTTCCTTCTCCTTAAAACTTTCAAACATTTTATCAACTTGCCGACGATATACTAAGGTTGCATATCCCATGTTTTATAAACACATTTTCTAGTTGTATATTTTTGTTCTTCTCTACATTCTAGTTATAGATCAAAACATAATATCACATATCACCTGACGAGTGACAATAGCTTACAACATCTAGTCCAGACATTATTTTCGTCGTTTTTGTTGCGCCTGCTTAAAAAGCTTGATATTGTCGGCACTTTGGAATGCTTCCGACTTGCGACTTGCGTCAAAGTTTTTGTTTTACTGTACATGCCATGTACTTACGGCGCATTATGCAGGCTGCGACCATCTCATTAATGAAACATTCATGTATGTTCTTTACCCGTGACAACATATCAGTATTAGCCTACATGTATAAATAAAGCGCCTACAAAATTCTCAAAGTGCATTAGAAATTGGTATTTTCAATAAATAGTTTTGTTTCAATTTTCTGTTCTTTATTACTTACCATATTCATAATCACATTGCCATTGTAGCGGCAGTCCTTCCCATTTGCTGTACTCTACAGCAACCTTTTACTTGTGTACATATTGTGCTTGCAAATCTTCTAAAATTATCCGCGGGATCATAACCAAAACCGCGTAAACATAATACATAATTTGATGTTGCAGTTGCAGGTTATGCATATGGGATGCCCATCCCCCATATAAATCCGCCACAGCTGGAAGCTCATTTAAGATTTATCCCGTCAACACAGTGCGTAAGTGCCGTGAAAGACGGTGCCGTGAAACATTTTTGATATCCTGACAATACGCCCTAATCACTACGTATGAATATGTGACGAATGACTTTCATATCATGATAACGTTGTGTTATTTTAACCCTTTGCATGCTGGGAAATTTGTGGACTATAAATAGTTAAAAAATAGCAGATGACAATTCATTATATTTTCTTTTATTTCTCCTTATAAATGTCACGAATATGTCTTGGAATTTCATTAGAATTGTGTCCGGAGGTCACAATTCTAATGAAATTTCAAGACATATTTACAGAGAGAAATAAAACATATACTCCTAATTCGTTTGGCGGATATTTTCGCCGCTAGCATGCAAAGAGTTAATTACTACAGACCCACATAGATAGAAAGGAGTAATAAAAAGTTCACGTAAAAACTTTCAATTTCCTTTTCATTTCATTTCAATATGAAATACATTCAGACACACCGATTGGCATTCAGGGATGAACTATATTCCCATGGGGCGCTTGTCCCCGAATCCCCAATCCCCACCCTTCGTCGCTGGATCATATGATTGTGCCCACATATAATTTTCACGACAATTGTTTTCTATTCCAATATTATATCATAAGGATGTGTACGGGATGGCTGCTAATGGAGTTTTTTTTGTAGACATTGCACGTGTACATCTGCAGTAGGCCGCTTATGACATTAACTTTGTGACAAAACACGACGTCGGGCAGATTTGTAGCGTGATACCTTATAATTGTCGCCGTGTGTCTTTCTTGAGGATCGCATTACCATCGCTTGATTCAGACATACCTTATTATGCAGTCAGGTGATAATCTGATGATTTGATACTACAAATCGTGCGAAAAGGAAGTTTATGACCATAAAATTTCCAATTAATTGCAAGAAATTTCGAAAACTCCACCGACCTCACTGTGTGTTTTGTGTATTATGTATTGCTTATACACAAACAATCAAGAAGCTGCATTGAAATCACTGATTCTGAATCTATTAGAGAGATTTTGATACATTTATTTTGGCAAGTTCAATACAAACCCCGGATATATATGTTATTATATAGCTTCGTGTTTACCTCCGTTTATGATAAAATGAGTGACATTAAAGATACATACCCACGCAGTAGGCACAAACTGTTCTTTATATCAGAGACATAAGCTGAGACATTTTCTGGCAAATAAACATTCATTCACCATTACCCCACATTTGGATTATCACTATTATACATTTTATATCGGAAGTAAATTTCCACACTGATATCAGGGTCGATAACCGTGTGTCCTTAAAATGCTAACGGATATTACTATTTATTCTCTGTATTTATTTTTTGATGTGCAATGATCATACCTTATAGTCTGTCGTAAATATTAGTTTTTCAGGTGGCGCATTTCATTAGTATAAATAATTAAAAAATGTCATGCCTCATTTGCATATGAAAATAGCCTGATACTACCGCGCGTCACTATCAGTAAAATAAATACATGTATTACTAACTGATTATATCTGTATAGCGGGTGGAATAGTGACACAATTATACAATTATTTAAATCATATAAATAACAGTGTCTGCCTACTAAGTGTGCATGTACCTTTAAATGGCATAGCATTCGCTAAGTACTGGCTAGAATTGTTCAAAAGTCTCAATTTACGAAGATACTAGATGGTACTATCGTTGACATACAGTAGATTGTTCATATTTAAGATTATTTAGGAATCAAAGTGCAGTGTAAGCGAAGATTTCGCTGGTATGTAGCTAGTTAAATTATGAGTTCACCATTTTGAATTCATAAGGACAACCGACGAAAAAGAGAGACAATGTTAAATAACGACAGCTAGGCGACAATGTCCAATACCTCAAGTACTTCTAAGTCATTGATGCTGCGAGGAACTCATGCATGTATCATTGCTATAATATTTTGTCACGACACCATGGCCATAACGTCAAACAAGGATTCACATTCAGTGACGTCACATCATGACGTCATACTATGTGTACTGAGGTACAAGGCATCGCGTCTATTATTAGTGAAAGTTTCAATAAGTTATCATTTTCCGTCTTCTGTTCACACTTAATGTTAACTGACACCAGTAAACGTAAATGGGAGGGCAAAATGTGAAATTTTACGGCGACGTTAGACAATTTGAATCGTCGTTTTTCGGACGTCGTTTACCGCTTTTCATGACGTTGTCATTCAGCACGGTTTTCGTATGGCGCGGCCCATATGTATATATACATGTATATACACTTATATACAACACACATAACAACCCCCCCCCCTCTCTTGGGACATTATCACATGCCCATATATAAGTATGACTATGAATTAGAGAGATATGTTGTACATGTACTACTCCACCGCGCTGTGCTTATGCCAACCATTATATTAGTACTTATGAAATAAAAAATAAATATTTATAGGTTGTGAACTGTCTATAAAACACTATGGTCAGTAAAAAAAATATTACTTTTTAAACTATTTTGTTATATTTTGTGGTGTATGTACGATTCATAGGGTGTTCTATTGGTCGCAACTGGTCTATGAAACCTTACTATCAGCAATTATATATTACAGCCTCAACACATATTGCTATTCTTACGCAGTAAACAATATTTTATATCCGTGTAACCAAAATATGGTTTTTATATTGGTAGACACTGGTTTATGAACCCTCACTTTTAGCAAAGTTATGTTACAGCTTCAATTCAATTTGCGGTGCTTATGCAGTAATCAAATTATATTATCGTGTGACCAAAAACTCCATCATTCTCAGTGGACGACGAGGGCCAACTCAATGATGGATGTCTCAGTGGGAGAAGTGGGCTAATTCTGTGAAGGACTTCTCAGTGGAAAAAGGTTCTCAGTGGAAGAAGGGGGCCAACTTAATAATGGAGGTCTTAGTGGAAGAAAGGGGGGGGGGGGCAACTCAATGATGGAGTTCTCAGTGGAATAACGGGGCTAACTCAGTGATGGACTTCTCCGTGGAAGACGGGGCCAACTCAATGATGGAGGTCTCAGTGGAAGAAGTGGGCCAACTCAATGATGGATTTCTCAGTGGAAGACGGGGGCCAACTCAATGATGGAGTTATCAGTGGAAGAAGGGGACCAACTCAATGATGGAGGTCTCAGTGGAAGAAGGGTGCCACCTCAATGATGGAGTTCGCAGGTTCGCAGTGGAATAAGGTGGCTAACTCAATGATGGACTTCTCAGTGGAAGACAGGTGCCAACTCAATGACGAAGGTCTCAGTGGAAGAAGGGGGCCAACTCAATGATGGAGGTCTCAGTGGCAGAAGGGTGCCAACTCAATGATGGAGTCTGCAGTGGAAGAAGGGTGCCATCTCAATGATGATGTTCTCAGTGGAAGAAGAGGGCTAACTCACCGATGGAGTTCTCAGTGGAAGAAGGGGGCCAATTCAATGCTGGAGGTCTCAGTGGAAGACAGGGGCCAACTTAATGGTGCAATTCAATGATGGAGTTCTCAGTGGAAGAAGGAGGCCAACTCAATGATGGAGTTCTCAGCGGAAGACGGGGGCCAACTCAATGATGGAGTTATCTGTGAAATAAGGAGGCTAACTCAGTGATGGACTTCTTAGTGGAAGACAGGGGCCAACTGAATGACGGAGGTCTCAGTGGGAGAAGGGGGCCAACTCAATGATGGAAGTCTCAGTGGAAGAAGGGGGCAAAGTCAATGATGGAGTTCTCAGTGGAAGATATGGGCCAACTCAGTGATGGAGTTCTCAGTGGAAGAAGGGGACCAACTCAATGATGGAGTTCTCAGTGGAAGAAGAGGGCCAACTCAATGATGGAGGTCTTAGTGGAAGAAGGGGGCTAACTGAATGACGGAGTTTTCAGTGGAAGAAGGTGATCACCTCAATGATGGTGTTCTCAGTGGAAGAAGGGTGCCAACTCAATGATTGAGTTCTCAGTGGAAGAAGGGTGCCAACTCAATGAAATGATGGAGTTCTCAGTGGAAGAAGGGGACCAACTCAATGATGGAGTTCTCAGTGGAAGAAGGGGGCCAACTCAATGATGGAGGTCTTAGTGGAAGAAGGGGGTTAACTTAATGATGGAGTTTTCAATGGAAGAAGGGGGTCACCTCAATGGTGGTGTTCTCAGTGAAAGAAGGGGGCCAATTCAATGATGGAGTTATCAGTGGAAGAAGGGTGCCAACTCAATGCAATTATGGAGTTCTCAGTGGAAGACAGGGGCCAACTCAATGATGGAGTTCTTATTGGAAGAAGGGTGCCAAACTCAATGATGGAGTTCTCAGAGGAAGACGTTGGCCAACTCAATGATGGAGTTCTTATTGGAAGAAGGGTGCCAACTCAATTATGGTGTTCTCAGTGGAAGAAGGGGCCAATTCAATGATGGAGTTCTCTGTGGAAGAAGGGTGCCAACTCAATGAAATGATGGAGTTCTCAGTGGAAGACGTGGGCCAACACAATGATGGAGTTCTTATTGGAAGAAGGGTGCCAACTCAATGATGGAGTTCTCATAGGAAGACGTTGGCCAGCTCAATGATGGAGTTCTTACTGGAAAAAGGGTGGCAACTCAATGATGGAGTTCTCAGAGGAAGACGTTGGCCAACTCAATGCTGGAGTTGTTATTGGAAGAAGGGTGCCAACTCAATGATGGTGTTCTGAGTGGAAGAAGGGGCCAACTCAATGATGGAGTTCTCAGTGGAAGAAGGGTGCCAACTCAATGAAATGATGGAGTTCTCAGTGGAAGACGGGGGCCAACTCAATGATGCATTTCTTATTGGAAGAAGGGTGCCAACTCAATGATGGAGTTCTCAGTGGAAGACGGCGGCCAACTCAATGATGGTGTTCTCAGTGGAAGACAGGGGGCTAGCTCAGTGGGAGACGGGGGCCATCTCAGTGATGGAGTTCTGAGTGGAAGACTGGGGCCAACTGAATGATGGAGGTCTCAGTGGAAGACAGGGACTAAATCAATGATGGAGTTCTCAGTGGTAGAAGGGGATCAACTCAGTGATGGAGTTATCAGTAGAAGAAGTGGGCTAACTTAGCGATGGAGGTCTTATCTCAGAGGAAGACGGGGGCCAACTAAACGATGGAGGTTTCAGTGGAAGAAGGGGGCCAACTCAATGATGGAGTTTTCAGTGGAGGTTGGGGGCTAACTCAGTGATGGAGTTATCAATGGGCCAACTCAATGATAGAGTTCTCAGTGGAAGAAGGGGCTAACAAAGTGATGTAGGTCTCATTGGAAGACAGGGGCTAACTCAGTGATGGAGTTCTCAGTGGAAGAAGGGGCTAACACAGTGATGTAGTTATCAGTGGAAGAAGGGGCTAACTGAGTGATGGAGTTCTCACTGGAAGAAGGGACTAACACAGTGATGTAGTTCTCAGTGGAAGAATGGGCTAACACAATGATGTAGTTCTTAGTGGAAGACATGGGCTAACTGTGATGTAGTTCTCAGTGGAAGAAGGGGGCCAACTCAATGATGGAGTTCTCAGGCAGGGATAGTTACATTTTTTCATCAACGTTTCATCTTTGAGTTCATTAAACACGTCAACCAGCAATTAACCAAACAAACACCCCAGTAACATCCATAATGTATATAGAGATGTAACAAAAAATCTCCAAGTAAGGGTTATACAGTAAGACTAATTGATTGTCGTTTGGTAAATTTTGTAAATTGCTCATGTGTAACATGTGTCAGTCATAATTATTTTCATATCTATGTCAATCATAACTGTCACTGTCATGATGTATTGATCACAATAATTGATATTACATTTCTATTCGCTAAACATGTAAACAATCATAAAGGTGAACATGCAAGGCAACCGTTCCGAAGAGGTACAAGAGGGTTTAGTATAGACAACATTCGCTAACATCTTATGGTTTTAAAGTGACATGTGATCAAATATGGTGGTAAAGTGGCATGTGAACAAATATATAGTGGTTAAAGATCGGAAATCGAGTTTATACTTGAGAAGCTAGTCATGGTTAGCAGGAGTTGCATGTTGTATTGTCAACATTTACGGTGTGTAGTAGTGTAAGTTAGCATACTGTAAATCAGGCTGGTATGGTTTGAATGAGGTTTGAATGCTGGAACAATCAATTTACTTATCTACATGCATCGATTATAATATAGTGTATGTTACAATAATATAATGTATAATGCCAAAATAATATAAAACTTCATTTATGTTGCTTCTGTATTCATGGTAAAGGTCAGAAATTCCTGTGTAAAGGAGTAACACTTCTCACATATCATAGCCAACATTGCCATATCAGACAATATTACAATATATGGCAATATTATGTTGAGAACAAAACAGATAGGTGTACGGTTTTGTCCTTGGGAGACAACATGGTGTGTTAAACGTTTTATACGTATACGAACCCTCCACGTCACCGTAAGAAATCTTTAATTGTGTATGCAGGTGTTTTGTGATTTTTTTTTAAATGTACCATGATCACTTGAACAAGTTACAAATCAACAGAAGTTAAAAAATAAAAGCAATTATATTGTAGATAAACCGAACAGGTGCAAAATTATATGTTATCCATGGAAAGATTAATATGATAAAAGGTGATCACAGTGTGATATGGTGATAGCACTGTGTCAGATCACCCTGTCAGATCACCGTAATCATTGGTGTAACTATTAGGTCAATATTAGTAATTGAACCAGGTTAGGAGATCAGCACTTCAGTGTTTGATACTGTGTTTATGCAATAAAAAGTAAAGCGACCATTTGTACGGATTAACTACGATTGTAAGTAAATACTAATAATAATAGGTCACGTGTCTAGTAACACAGACAGGGATAAGTCTTAGGGGATGAATATCATTAGAGTTAGGACAGATGTCAATATTATGGGATGACCCTTAGGGGATGAATATCATTAGAGTTAGGACAGAGGTCAATATTATGGGATGACTCTTAGGGGATGAATATCATTAGAGCTAGGACAGAGGTCAATATGACTCTTAGGGGATGAATATCATTAGAGTTAGGACAGCGGTCAATATTATGGGATGAATAGCACTAGGGTTAGGTCAGCAGTCAATTATTGAGGAACTAACCAAAAATACACTGTGTAGTTAGAATCTTGTCAAAAATTGTTGAGTAATAATAATAATCCTAGGGTATGTGTCTAGTAACACAGGTAGGGATAAGCCTTAGGGGCTGTATAGCACTAGGGTTACATGTAGGTCAGCAGTCAAAATTAAGGGATTTTGTCCAGATTAACTGTAACCGAATTATCTGACCAACATATACCGACTAAATGGTGAACAATGTATATCATGATTAACTGTACGAGAATTACCCGACCAACATGTACCGACTACATGGTGAACAGTGTATATCCAGATTAACTGTAACCAAATTACCTGACCAACATGTTCCGACTAAATGGTGAACAGTGTATATCGTGATTAACTGTAACCGAATTAGCTGACCAACATGTACCGACTAAATGGTGAACAGTGTATATCCAGATTAACTTTAACCGAATTAGCCGACCAATATGTACCGACTAAATGGTGAATAGTTTATATCATGATTAACTGTAACCGAATTACCCGACCAATATATACCGACTAAATGGTGAACAGTGTATATCTAGATTAACTGTAACCGAATTACCCGACCAATATGTACCGACTAAATGGTGAACAGTGTATATCATGATTAACTGTAACCGAATTACCTGACAAGCATGTACCGACTAAATGGTGAACAGTGTATATCCTGATTAAATGTAACCGAATTACCTGACCAACATGTACCAACCCATTATCCAAATAAAAACGTTTATAAAGTTACGTGATAATTGGGGTATACAAGTTTAACCTGATGTACTTTCCAGGTGGTTATTGGATGCATGTAGCATACCAGCCATATATAGCGTATAATTATGCTGAAGAACCGTACTTACTACTGACAATCAGTATAAGCCATCCTTCTTGGAGTCTGCCACTAATGTGTGAGGTACATTTGTACGTGGCGGCGTCCGACATTGTGACGTCTGTGATGACGAGGTCCCGCTGGTTGGAGGCGAAACTCAGCCGGTCGGCGTTGGGGAGGTATGTGTTTAAATCCGAACTGTCTCTAAAGTTATATATGGTATCACATGGCGGTCCTTCCCACCCAGGATATGTGTAAGCTCCCTGTAGTGGACATACAATGGTAGCTGTCGGGCCGACATATGTAACAGCAGTCCTCGTGATGTCTTGTCCATCCACGCACACGTTGATCATACACGAGAATACCGCCTGAAACAATACTTCCTTGAATGCAACTTTTATTAGAACAAAGTTCTATTATTATATCTTAGCAGTGTTTTTCTTCAACGATTAAACACATGTGAATAAGGCTCGGCATGGATATAGTGGTTTACACTTTCCTAATTATGTTTAGAAACCAGTAGTCGGAGAAGTAACCAGAGGCCCAAATGGGTATGAGTCACCCAGCTGACACGAGATGGCCGCGGCCGACATGTCGCGCCAGCCATTGCTTTAATAGTATATTGAAAATATTTAATCAAAACAAAAACTTTAACCATAAACTGTAACCAAAAACCTTAACCAAACACGGTAACCGGGACGCACGTACGCGATGTAGTCGTACGTACGTACGCCAATGTGCCGACTATATTCGCGCTGTCCGCAATTGGACCAGAGCGATCGCCTCGTCAATACCTTCAATTTGATATGTGACATGACAATATCTGGACAAAATTAAATTAAATTCTAACCCACCCCCACCGTGCCCCCACCAATGTATGATCCGGCGGCAACCATTTTAACAAATCTGAAAGAGCTATCGATCATTCAAGTTTCGTAAAAATTGATCTGGCTGTTTATGAGACTGTTTAAGAATTCAGTTAAGCTATTTTTAGACAGTGGCAATCTTGGATTATGTGACAACCTTCATTTAACATATCTGAAATTGCTTTACACAAGGACGATAACATAAATTTTTCAGGAATTGACCAAGCGGTTTGTGAGAAGAAGACGCAGAAATATGTAATGAAAAAAATCATCTTTTGACATTTTGCTGTTCATCTTCGATGAAGTAAAACAAATCCACCAGCAGAGTGATTTTCTCTTTCATACCTTCAATCTGATACATGCAATACCATATTCGGTTAAAAGTGAATTCACCCCTATTTGACTTCCCCCGGTACGCACAACGGTGTCACGGCTGCCGAGAGATTTGACCGTAACATGATCATGGGCATGTGTTAAACTAAACATTACAATAACCGCCAGAGAAGTGCATGCTTAAAATACGAAAAAGGTCAAGGTTGAAGAAACTTTTTGACATAAGAAAATGGCTAAGTGTTTCCACAACCATGTGAAGGTCAAATAGGTCAATGCCATGTTAATGACGGCATGAGTGTGTTACAAATGATCACATGTATCAAGTAATATTAAAGTTATATGATGGCGAAGAAACTGGTACAAACGTTTTGACGTAAACAAGTATTTCTGCAACAATGTAAAAGTGCAAAAGGTCAAGGTCATATTAATGGGAGCATGAGTGTGTTCCAAATGCTTACATGTATCAAGTTTCCCCAGTTGAGGCAATCCATCAAGTAATGTTAAATTTATATGATGATGAAGAAACTTGTACAAACATTTTGAAGGAAAAAAAAGTGTTTCCACAACTAAGTGAAGGTCAAAAAGGTCAAGGTCATATTAATGTGTGCTCCAAATGCTCAAATGTAGCAAATCGATGTTGAAGAAAATTGTACAAACTTTTCGGCGCAAAACAATGGCTAAGTGTTTCCACAAAAAAATGGGAAGGTAAATCAGGTCAATGTCATGTTAATGGTGGTGTGAGTGTGTTCCATATACTAACATATATCAAGTAGTCCTGCCGAACTACCAAGGGACCCGGATTTGGCGTATATACAATGTTTTTTTGGTGATTTTACATCTTCAGGACATATTATTGGATTCGACTATTTATTGAATTCGACGGATGACACTCTGTAACACTTGAGCATTTTTCATACTACAAGATGGCGTCCAAAATGGCTTCCAAAAACAACACAACCAGATGTTTGAGTCTTAATAGTCTGAAACCAAAATAATTTTCTGTAATTTGGTATACATGTATATTGCTTGTATGCATGCAATGTGTCCTATAATACAAATTGACATTCAAGATGGCCACCAATACCCTGCCTAATTTCTCACAATGGCGTTAACAACTAAAATCTGTGTTGCAAATTTAATGCGTGCATTTCAATGGATATTGGATTTCATTTTGTGTTTCGTATAATTTATTTACTTATATGTTACTGACTAATATGCTAATTAAGTGGTGTTCAATATGGCCGCCACATTAATATTTGCATGAATATGTGAGTAGTTTATATTATATCTGCTCCGTCAAACATATAATATGATAGGAGTTTTAATCCTTGCTCTGGGTAATATGTGGGATAGTATGGGGGTTGCCAGACGGGAAGTGTGTTTCCTTCAGGTACTCCGGTTTCCTCCCGCATTAAGGATCATCCTAACGCTTCAGACAAAAAACATTTGTATAAGTGTTCTCGTGTGTTTGTAAGCGTTATAACATGCAGTTTAAATAGTTCACCCGGTAAAGGAAAAGTGTATGCACTTGTGGCAGAAATTACCAAATTTTGGCCAAATGATCTTTGCTATATCCACTTCAAGGTCTGATCGAGTACTCACAATTTCGACTGGGGTAGCAGCCAAATATTGGCCTAAATCCAAGATGGCCGCAACATTACAATATGTGTTGATATCACCGCTACCAATTTAAATATTTTAGGATTCAAATTGATTATAGTCTAGTATTGGAACACATGGAATAAATTGACAATAGTTAGGAAGTTGTTTGACCTGTTTATATTTCCAAGATGACCGCAAAATGTCAAAATGTCCACATTTTATCACATATTTGCTATCAGTTGGTAGTTTTAAGCGATGCAAAATGTTATATGCTGTTCACTGGACGCACAAACTCATCTGAGTAAAACTACGATGTACATGGAATGTATGATTCATCTGCAAAGATACATGATGTCCTCCAGATACCAATATCGTCGTACAACTTTCCACATGTGTTCATGTTCATTTGAACGTATAAAGCTATTTAGAAAGCTATATTCATATTTCTCGATGCACACAGTCGTTCGAATGATTCTACTAAATAATTGAACATTAACATGATTTGCATAAATACAAGATTGCCGCCAATACCAATATTGTCGTACAACATTCCACATATGTTCATGTTTATTTTATATCATAGGCTATTTGGATAGATATATTCATGTTTCTCGATGCACACCATCGTTCGTATGAGTCTATTAAATAATTTAACATTAGCATCATTTGCATAAATCCAAGATGCCCACCAAATATAAATAATTATATTTTCATATCGTTTTTCTCAATTCAAATACTTAGGTGATATTTGAAATACATATATTATATGTTATTACGTTTGAGTTGACAAACTGACTTGTCTTTGACTTTCAACTTTGTCAATGGCCAGTAATACGCATATATTCAAGACAACCGCAATGAACAGGCTTCAAGTGTAATCAGTCATAATAGTATCTTAGAGCTTAATTACACCCGCACATCGAACATTTTATAAAGGCAGGGGCTATATCGTGTATGTATTCAATTTGTTGTTTGATGCATTGTGATGACATTGCGTAAGCATTTCAAACTACCAGTAATCACAACATACGAGCCAAATATATGGTAAGCATCTCAATGTATATGTACACAATGGACACAAAATCAATTGACTGTGGATTTTATTTGTTATGTTTTCATTAATCATATTACAGTACATAGTCAATATGCAATCACAGTCAGAATATATAGTGCACTTGTTCGCTAACACTGATGATACGCTGTATTCATTGTCTAAGAAACATACAATAGAAATCAGCAACTAAATAAATTAAACTATCACGCGTCTCCTATGGTGCCTTACATTTAATAGAAAATACGAATATTTGAGCTACATATAATCTTAAAATATTTGATAGTTTTGGAATCGGTTTCAGCATTTGTTTTCATATTGTCAAGGTGCGTAGATTAAGACTCCTCAAAATATGCCATCGTATCAATTTTCATAAACCTGGGCCAATATAACACTTACAAGTCTCCACGCCCGAATTAACGCCATATCCGATGAACTCTATAAAATAGTTGTATTTCGTTCCAATCCTAGTCACACTGTATATATATATATATTGTTATTCAATAACATATGTTTGTTCTGACTGTATACACCACGTATACACAATACTGGGTTAGGTTTACGAGTATGTATGAATATACATATCGACTTCCTGGTCTAAGATAGCTATCTATATTGTTACAAAATACTTGAATAACCGCTGTCACCAGTGTTACAAACTTGCGCCACCGCTGACACCAGTAATACAACTTGTAGGATAGAAGAAGAAAATAACTATAACCACATAACAACACAACTGCGTGAACACACGCTTGCCACTGTTGTTAAACACACTAAGTTATACTGTTATTTCGTTGCCACCGGTGTTATGTAATTACTCGCATAACACAATATATATATATATATACACAATACCAGCCTTAAAGGCCGTGGCTGAAAATAGTCAATGCATATCTTGGGGCATCATTATTCTTGAATGAAACAACACTGCTGAAACATTTAGAGAACATTATCAATATACATGGGTTTAAATTCAGGAACGGGGTGATGACACTCCTTAGGTAAACTGTTATAATGGTAGTTAATTAGTGTGAATGGACCCCAACAGACTGGACATGCCACTTGTAATGGCTATCTGAAAAGCCATCTGGATAGTGGCTGTACCAAGCAAGCCATTCTTCTGATAGCCAGCACATTAACGTTAACTTTTACACCAAGAGTGTCATACCATTAAATATTTAACAATGGAAATTGGCTTGAATATATTCCATACCAATCATATGAACAGATCAATTGTCATCAATAGAGTCAGATGCCCTAAAGCATAGACATGTGGGGTAGGGGGATTGGGGCTATTGTTGCTCGTTTCTGTGTTCTCATGCTGCCAGTATAGACCAATCTCTGTTTCGCTAGTATATCCGCATATTCTAGGGGAGAGAAGGCAGGGCTTTGTGGTTTCCATTTCTGGCTATCTGAAATAGTTTTGTTTCAAGTCTTTCAGTATTATCATACTATATATGCAGGAACGAAAGTCAAAAGCCATGTATTTGCATTGCTTTAAACCTTCAAACGCTGGAAACGAAAATTGTCATCTGCTGCACTTTTATATAAGTATTATCATCTTCTTTATCAGTAAAGACAAGGTTTGTCAGCACATTATCATCATATTACACATCCGCACCGAGTTGTGTGTGTGTGTGTGGGGCTGGAGGCAGGTTGTCCGTCCATCCGTCCATTTGTCCTTCACGTTTTTCCATTCGCCTATAACTTATGTACTGTACATCCAGTCGATGTGTGCACGTTTCTCCATTATCTTATAGCTTGTTTGATCTACGACCAATTGACTGGAAACTTCGTGTGCATGTTTCTTATCATCCATATTTCCATTCCTCACCACACTCATGCTCTCCCCATGCCCAATGTCAAGGTCAAATAACTTTGAGTTTTCCGTCCTGTAGATGCGTGTGACTTTTTATATTATCCTGTAATTTTGTTACCGATTGTCTTGATACTTCATGTGCATGTTTATTATCACCCATATTTCCATTCCCCACCCCACCGGTGCTCTCCACACGCTCATGGCCAAGGTCAAATAACATAGAAATTTGCATCCAGTAGATGCGTGCACGTTTCTCCATTCTGCTGTAACTTTTTTACTGTACGACTAATTGGCTTGAAACGTCATGTGCATGTTTATTATCATCCATATTTTCATTTCACACCCAGCATGCTGCCTCCCCCTTGACATCGGTTAATGTCAAATAACTCTGAAATTCCCACTTCAATACATTAATTATGTTATAAACTCTTTACAATATGAGTGATTAACTTAAAACTTCATATGCATCTTTATCCTTATCCATATTATCTTTCAGTAGATGCATGCGCATTCCTCTATTCTCCTATAACTTCTTTACCGTATTAATGTGCATTTTTGTGATCCAGCCACCACAGCGATGGGATACATGCCGTTGGCGTTGTTCTTGGTATTATATTTGTATTATGAATTAATGGCAAATAAATACTATTGGTTAGACCCCTTTTTGTCAAACAGCCGTCCAGTTGCATGTCATGTAGATGTACAAAGTACATATATTCGATATTTACATGTGCATTGGATCCAAACTGTAATAGAACACACTATAATGGCATTCGCGTGGCAATTACCTAATTTTCACAAACTATGGGTCAAGTCCAATGGTTTCAGATCCAAAAGTACAGCCACTATGCAGCACAATAGCCTGCGCCAGTGATCAGAATGAAACATACGTGACCTTCAATTAGCATGCCTTGCTGTTTTTGACCGTCGCAAGATCGCTGAAACATTTGGCCATTTATTTAAGTCGAAACGCTTGTAAGAATGTCTCCAGTAAATACATTAAATACAAACATAATATCTAGTTTTGCCTGGTAAATTCATGTAAACTAGATTTGTCAGTAAGCGAGTCTTATGGAATACCCCCCCCCCACCCCCAGTGGGCACAGGCGCCCCTAAATGTGTAGATTTGTAATAGCATGATATTGGACTCTTAGAGGAATGCATGTATGAAAAATTAAGAATTTTCGATAAAGGAAATAAAGGTTATAACAGAGTTCACCGATTTTGTGAAGACACTAAGTACACTAAGTACAAGTATGTGACATTGACCTTGGGATGAGCAGTGGTTGAACGGTCGTGGGTTTGTCAAAGTATGATAGTATACCATTAGAGGAATGCATGTGTGAAATATTAAGACTGTTCGATGAAGGAAATAGAAATTATAACATATTTATCTGATGTTCAATTTCGTGACGAACGGACGGACGGCGGTATACTTGTAAACCCACTTACCTGTGCACCTGTAAATAGTCTGCTTGTGCACCTGGGTGAACAAAAAAACATGTTGCACAATTACCTCTTGTACGCACGAATTGATCCACAAGTATACCTGGTTGAAGATGGACAGACAGACGGACGGACGGCTTTTGCATCCCATTTTCGCTACGCGATAGGATAGGAACTGATCAGATGCATACCACAACATGGCACTGTTAGTGTCATATCAAGGCAATACTCTGGAGAATTACATGCAGTGTGCACAGGGGAGTTGGGAGTTATTGTGACGTGTAACCCGGCTACATGTGCCATGATACTGCCGTTATCACCGGTGGGTGGCAAGACTGCCACCAACCTGGATAATTACCCATGGTTATTTGTATAACTGATATGAGATGAATTTAATGTCATTACTAAATGTGATTTACGTCTTTCCAAGTATGAACGACCACGGACTTTATTGACAGCGGCATGAAAGCCTGAAAATTACGTCGCAAAGTTACGCTTAAGTTTATCAACGTTACACTGGATTTGGACACTCGAAATAGTTGCGTCATTGCAATAAGTTGTCCTATTTATAACCGTACGCTTTCCTATTTGTAGCTCACAAACTTTTTAATTGTGGATATGCGTAGCAGAATTGTACAGTTGTGTTCATAGTGGTTCATAAAACAGGTAGTGATTTTGTCGATTATTTTTGTATACAAATGTGCATTATTGCAAATGATTATTATTAATATACATGATATATATGGACGACTTGTGCCCTGAAATTTGAAACTAAATAATCATACGACCGGTATTTTTAGATAACACATTACAAAATCATTATTATTTAATCATATTGCAAATATTTATTTGAAACTTTATTTCTAATTATCTTACAATACAAACGCGGGAACAATTGTAGTCGGCGTAGATGGAGGCGTCTGTATGTTTCTTAATTTGGGTTAAAACCGGAATATTCAAAGAAAACAAACTGATCTTGTCTGGCGACCACCATCAGATATACATGTACATGTACTTATAAATTGAGAATCGAACCCGAGGAGCATGTGTGCGCTCTTTACTGATTTTGCTAAGCGGTCCTGTTCAGATTACGTGAAAGGGTGCCTGCAAACGTTACTTTTATTAAAGAAAATGTAAACAGTTGGCTCATTAACTGGAACACGTATTATGGATAAATTATTTTAATTTAATTTATTGTTTCGCCTGTCGAATGTTTCGAAAATCAACATAAAATTACAAAATTTTTGGAAATTTTCAGAAAAATAAGCTTAAAATCATAGATGTAACATTATTGTAGTGCCAACTATACGCGGCTCCTGGCATATCGCATCATGGTGACACTGGGCCAACCATGTTTTAGTATTTAGTGTGTTGGTATTGTACCACATGCATATTTACTGCGAACATAATTGTAGCCACGAGGGACGTAGCCTACTGGTTTGTATCTGTATTTGTTACCACTTACGTGTAACTTGTCATGTAATTTCCGGCGAATTTCAAAAATATCACATTGAATCAGCCGTACGATTGCCGTTTGATAACAATGTAAATATTCTTTAAAATTGCCACTTGTAAATATGGCTATATGAATGTATAGCACTTTTACTAGTATATTTGCAATAATTGCAGACACTGATCAGACTGCACAGATGCACAGGTCTCCAACATTTACACATTCAAGAAGTCAGACTTTGTCAGATCGTTGTTAAGTTACTTACTACATTGTTCTAAACAAAGTACGTCTGTGTGCTTTGTTTTTAGCTGCGAGCCTCTCGCAGCTTATGTAACCGGTTCTCAAAATACAGACAAATATCACGGCGCTATTTTTTATTGTGGCGCGTATGTACAGTAGCGATTTTCTGCAGATCAACTAAACGTACTATGCCAATGAATACTATACGCATACTATACCAATACGATATGTTTTCTATACGATATGCATATAGTATAAACGTACGGTATGTTTGTACCAACAAACCAACCAATATCGTATAGATATACCATTCAAATCGAACGTTTATACGATTTTTATTCATGTGTATAATTCTGGTACATTTGTATCGTACAAACATACCAGATTTGTGTACGGTATAAATGTACCAGAATACCGTATATTAACGGTGTTGTCGTGTACTATTTGCCCTAATATTTGGTCAGCCTCGTCAGTTTTTTTTTCAATATTCAGAAAAGCGTAATATTGCTAATCTATCTCTGTGTTTCATGAAATATATTTAAAGAAACTGTGATATTTTCTGTAAATGACGTCGATATATATCCACAAAACGAGAAACAAAATCCAATTAAATAATGAAAAACTTGTGATTGTTTACGAAATACGATTCGATATGCCATGCCACAGAATTCTATGTCTGTGGATATGCCTAGCTAGAGTTTAATCTCTCACCCGGTGTTGTTACATGACACTATTAGGGTTAGGGGGTAAAGGAGGGTACGTTCGGACACTTCGGGTTTCTGTCTGGAACCACGTTCCTGTAACGCACATCAACCCCGCGATATCAACTGATACGAAAGCCAGGACCATTTCCGGTTGGTTTTAATGATACCACACCGCATTACTGTTGAATACCATTTGTTTACAAGTCTTATCGTCACGTTCATCGGTGTAGGCGGTACCTTCGGACAAAAGGCGGTACATTCGGACACGCTGACAGGTACCTTCGGACATGACCTAACATATTTACCGCCGTCTTATTTTCGTTGCTTAAAGCATAGTCATGTGTTTCTGCTGTTGTCGAGCGCTATGAGTACCGTCAATAGTAGTGACTAGTACATGTGATACTCTTAGATGGTGGCTCCACGTGTTCGTCCATGATGCTTTCATATCCAGTGTACAGTTAGTGGACATAAGAAATTTCCCGCAAATTAAAATCCCATAGACTTACACGTATTTCCAAATTTGGTTTCAATCGTGCTAGCTGCTCAGTACATACTGAACCAATTGTAATGAAATTGGGCAGAATGTGATAGTCTTGAATATTTATTATCTCGCCCAGTTTGCTAGATACATGTATTTAAATTTATGTATTTTTTGACGTCGCCTTTTTAGGGCAACGTCACCATTGACGTGAATGGGACACAGCATTTTACAAACTATTCGAAAAGTTTAAAGGCATGCATCTCGCAAGCCAGTAGGAATATTGAATATCTAAAACTAGCGTGTTCTGCAGAAATATATTGGCTATTCAAGCTGTCGTTCAGGTGATCTGAATTTAGGGAGATTGAGGCATTTTTATATAATTTTTATATATCGGAACTATAAGAACCTCCAGGACACAATGGATTTGTTTGGCTCTGTCTAATCCTTCGTATTCCCAGCCCCTCCCCCCCCCCCCCCCCCCCACACCCCACCTCCAGGGATTTTTTTGCTCTGTCTAATCCTCCGCCTATTCCCCCCCCCACCCCACCAGGGGCGGTGAAAACATTGATATGTGCATTATATCTCTGTAGTTTGTACATTGTGTACGGGACAGCTGTAAACAGTCCCCAAGCTTCTATCAATGCTGTCATTGATGCGTTTAGTAGCTATTAAGCCAGTTCTAGGTGGCGTTTGTGTCATTGTCAATTTCGCTATTCTGGTACGGTATGTCACACACATGATGGGATACAATTAAACCCTGTTACAGAAGTACGGGTATTTGTCTGGTAGTTGTGTTCAACGAAATCCAATGATCAAATAACTGTGTCTATTTCTTTACATGTAACTTGACTGGCGTACCTGTGTAGATGAATGTGACAGGTTCGCGAACAGAGTAGACATATTTCCTTGTGCAGATACAATACAGGATGTAGCTGATACAGGTCGATCTACACTGGTTGCAAAGGCATAATAGACCGGGTTTTCTCAGAACTTTGCCCATGACGTATAGTTTTCACCCAAGTGAGGATGACAATGGGTATTGCTAAACCGAGGGCAGGCATGCGTATGTACATATATAGAATAGCAATTGTTAGAGACTGTGGGTATACCATAAAAGATGCACACGCATACAATATGTACATTAAGCTACTCGGTTACTTTATTTAAAAGGATCTTACATGAATAAATAAAATAATTATGGATGAACGTAGTTAAATTCGAGGCCATAACTACTTCCTCGCACATTGCCACCAAAGTATCGATGCCTGGAGCACTAACTTCTCGAGCTATGGCGTTTGCAAGAATCACAAGACTGGTCACCTCATTTTCAGCCTCGTCCCACCTAGCGATGACGTCGTATGTTTGGCTGCAGACACAACTGGATGTATTTTTCAAGACGTCTTAATAGCAAATACAAGTGAACCATTAAGTCACTATCAAACATCCATTGATGCTGTAACATATGCAGTAGGTGATATTCAACAAACCACCGTTTTGTGAGATCGTGCGCCGTTGTTTCCCTCCGCTGCAGGATGGACATAATGTTGGTTGACATCTTACATAGAAGGTTAAGGAACTCTGGTAACAAGCGTATATGGAACTGTCATCTTAATGCCAATATATGACGATGCGGCGTGACAAAATATTCCCAAATGCGGTTGCAAATAGTTTAGCTCAGATCAGCCTGGGCATCGGCGCAGTCTGATCAGGGAGTACACTTTCGCTATTCAGTCAATGAAATGGTCATGGTGCTTATAACGAATAATGATTGATTGATTATTGGTGTTTAACGGCCTATCAACAGCTAAAGAGATCACTTTCAGACTGTATGAGTGTGGTAGCTTATTCGGGGCTACTCTGGTAAAAAACTCATTTGGGCCAATTTTGCCATTACCGTAATAACTCTAAATATTCGGACAAAAAACCAAACGGTGTAGACTCAGATCAGCCTGCTCCTGAAGGAGAAGTCTAATCAGGGTCAGTGATGTTTGCTATTTTACTAGATTGTTTTGGATACATCACCGGCTAGAAGAATCAACCGGCTTAACTGTTAAGACAGTTGTAAAACATTAAGTGGTTATGGTGTCCGAATATTTAGAGTAAATACGTTACGCATCACATGTAATCGAGAAATATGAACACAAAGGTATTACATGTATGTTGAATAATAAGTATTTGACACAACCTGCGCAGATATGAAGTGACATTTTACGCACTTTTGATACATAGTTCAGTCATATACAAATGTTGGTATAATGCATTTTATTATATACCTACCAATGAAATACATAGTTATACGATGTAAATAAATGTCATATGTTCTCGTCGATGAAATAAACAACTTCCGGTGAAAATACGGCTACTTCCGCTGTCTATATTCAAATTCTGTATTTAGAAAGAAAACAGCGCAAATAGGCTGCAAATACACATTCATTACCGTATACAGTCTAAAAACTGTTAATTTCCATGGAGAGGTATATAATAAATAGAATATTCGTATTTTTGCAACAAATATGACATATATGTTCATCTTGTGGTTTTAAATGTCCATATTTCACTCGTGCCTATCGGCACTCGAGAAATATGGACATTTCATACACTCAATGAACATATAGGTCATATTCGATGCAAAAAATATGAATATTCTCTTTATTTCAATATTTTGGTTTT